>NQII01001721.1:129430-201261 GCA_002778355.1 Clitarchus hookeri | reverse complement strand
TAGGACACATGCATGAACTAAAAATGTAGTGCAAAATTTTTTCCCAATTTTTTTTATTAAGTACCTGCTATTAGTAGCTAAAAAATTTAAGATTCCACATTTAAACATTTTTCATTTATTATACCTACGATTGTAAGAGAATTAATAACAAGTCAATAGCATTTCATGTAGACAATTATCAAAAATTGAATTAATGACTGATTCTCAATGTACAATTGATTAGACTGCCTGCCTCCCATCAAGGCGAACCGGGTTCAATCCCGGCTGGTTCACCCTGGATTTTCACAAGCGGGAATTGTGCTGGATGATGCTGCTGGCCGGCGGGTTTTCTCTGGGATCTCCTATCTCCCCCACCTATGCATTCTGGCACTGCTCCATTCTCATCTCATTTCACCCTCGTTGGCTGTCAAGACCTCTATGTTAAGAGCCGTCCAAATCTCTCCACCCCACCAGGGAAATTTGTATGTTTACTGTTTTGCTTAATAAAGCATTTTAATTTGTGCATTGCTGTATAAAAAATGAATCTAACTTAATAACTAGAAAAAAGCCATTAAACGTAATTTACATGTTTTACCAAATAAAACATACTTTTTTTTATTAACTAAGTGCATGTGGACAACAGGACTATACATATTTTATATCAAAAAAAATTAATGTCAGAAATTAGTAGACAAATACTACCTATCTGACAGGACACAAAAATGCCTAAAAAGGAGGACGTCCATTTTTCACATGTCTGGTAACTCTACATGCACATTCATATGAACATGTGCACACACACACATAAATATACAATTTTAACTGAAATTTCTGTAATTCAGAATATACATATAAAGGTTTAATTTAAAATATGCACACAATACTTAACACACACACACACACACACACACACATGTATATATATATATATATAGTTTCTAGAAAATAATGTAGGTAACTGCACCTTTCACAAGTAAATACTGATAAATAATCCTTGTGATATTGAGTTTAGAGCAATTCACAATAATAACATCCATCTTTTAGATACGTGCTAAACTGTCTGTTTATTTACATAAGTGCACCCTAATGCCTGAAGCCCAACTGGAGGTGTTGCTTACTATCTCGTGACACCCCCTGTCAATTTGAAGTCTGTAGTATATAACATGTAAATATGATCACACTGAACGCTATTACATTAACAACACAGCAAACATAGGATTTGAAACTTCACTAACAGCACAGAGAATACAGGATTTGAAATTGGACAAGGATAATTAGTGCGTACTAGTTAAACACAACACTAGAGTTGCAGTGGTTGCCACACGCATCATCTCAAACACAGCATCTCTCTGTACATTGTAGTGTTGCCCCAAGTCTGGGTCGCCATGTTTGCAACGTTGCACCGTCTGGTACGACGTTGGAAGTTACAGCTCAGTTAGCTCAATCTGCAGAAACATGAAAACGTTAAAGACGCCAAAGCAAATATAAAAATAAAGTCCAGTTTCTGTTTATTACTTTGTACTTTTATTTATCATTTAAATAAAACAGTTCACATATAATCGTCAGGTATGCAGAGTCACGAACAGCTTCACAGACAAACAAACAGAGAGCAGCGCCTCAGTGGCTTATTGATGATTTCCATCTTGAAAACTTGCATCTCAAGAATAATTTACGAAGCAGCGACCTCCCACACTGACGGAGAAATAAACGAGCAGGATAAGTTTGCTGGTGTGGGGATTATTTGCCATGCCCGACACAACCTTGGCAAGTACTTGTTGTCTACTGCTAGTCGGCGATAGGCACACAGAGTATTTGTCACTGCGTGCCTATCGCCACTCCTCGCCCCAAATAAAGGCATGGCGTGGGCCGGCATCCCTTCCCCACGCCAGCCGAACTGCGTAGCCATCCAATCTGCATCATCTTTAAAAAATAATAAAACCTTCTAGAACAAAAACTGTTGGCCGACGCGTAACAATAACTAAAATTTCCTGAAACTGCAAACGTATGCCCGATAAACGAACTACAACGATAAACAAACTACCACGGCTTTAATTTCAAATCCCGATAAAATATTACGAAGCTTTGCAAAACGAAAGAAATTTTACCAAGCATCCTGATAATTAATATATTGCGTCATTACAACATGTAGAATATAGTAGAGCTCCATGGTTTTTTAANATACCAAGCATCCTGATAATTAATATATTGCGTCATTACAACATGTAGAATATAGTAGAGCTCCATGGTTTTTTAAAATATGTCTGCAACATTTTTGCTTGACTCTACATAATCAACCTTTATCAGTTGTTTATCATCGATGTCTTTCAGGAAGTGGGATTTTATATCTGTATGCTTTCAGCGCCAAGTGTTTTCATAGTTTATCATGTGGATTGCTCTCTAATTGTCAATCATCAGACAACACTTCACTCCCCCTGTTTTACCGATAAACTCTGACAGAAGCCCTTTCAAATACAGTAGGTCCGATGCTGCCAGGCTGCACGAGGTGTACTCTGCCTCAGCTGAGCTCGGAACAACAATTGGCTGTTTCTTTGAGCTCCAGGCACTATGTTGCCGCAGTGGAATGACCCCACCTCACTGACATTCTTGCGGTCCGTCTTGTCACTCCCCCAGTCTGCATCTGCAAATGTGATTAACTGAGAGTGCTGTTCTGGACATTTCTGGTACACTAATTTCATGTCACTGGTATCCTTCACATACTGAAACACTTGTTTTGATGCATTCCACAAGACCTGAGTTGGGCAGTCCAGAAAACTACTCGAATACGATGTGGCGAATGCTATATCAGGCATGCTGACTTGGGATAAGTATGTCAAGCTATAGACAGCTGATTTCAGGTCTGTCTTCCATTGGAGATGCAGATCCTTTGCATTCTTTCAGGTTAAATCTCTTCAACATCCCGGCAATAAGCTTATGCTGGGACAGTTCAATTATGTTTTCTGCTATCGTTAACTCTGTCGCAACGAAGCACAGCAATTCTCCCACATCTTTCGCATTGAATTCCTCAGTTAGTTTTGCTGAGAGTTGTTATATTTTTACTTTCCCACTCATCAAAAGAATTTCATCTACCCATATAACCAACCACAAATTATCTCCAACATACAAACAGGCATCAAAACTCTGCTTTCTCAATTCATTCTTGGTTGCGAACTGGTAGAACCTTCGGTTCCAAACATCTTGGAGACTCACGAAGTCCATACAAAGTACATTGCAGCTTCAGAACTTTCTCCCCTTTTNCTTCGGTTCCAAACATCTTGGAGACTCACGAAGTCCATACAAAGTACATTGCAGCTTCAGAACTTTCTCCCCTTTTTTTAACTCCCTTTTGCTGAAAAATGTACACATCAGTGTCAAGTGTATCATTAAAAAAGATTGTTACATGGTCCCATATCCTAAAACCATTAGGACTGTAACCAACCATTCTTATTGGTTTGGTTCTTGTATCTAGCATAACACAATTATATTTAATACTGGGAAATATTATGAAATAAAACTATATAATCACACTCAAACTGACTTTTGGATTCATCTTTCAGCTGTTCCTTTGTAAAGTCACAGGATTCCTCTGACTAGGAAAACAAGGACCATAGCATTTATTCATTCTGTGTAAGAACCAATTTAATGCATATGACAAGTAGCATTGTGGGCTCCTTTTGGAGATACAGGCAAGGCTTAACACTAGTGTGTCCATAAAGAGCTACCTACTACCCTTCTGACAAGGGATAGTGTGAAGGGAGAAAGACAACCTAGTTTCTTGTTACTAATTGACAAAGGACCAAGACCATATTTGCTGCCTCATGTCCCTTTATCTCGTTGCTTGGTAATATCCTGCTCAGCCAGGAATCCTGTAATGCAACTAGATACCGACTCTTATTCTGACCCAGTAAGATTCCTACGTTTAAAGTTGCCGAGATATGAGAATTTGCTACAGGCCTTCACACTTTTGCCAGCTGTCCATCGATTGTCCAACAAGAATAGAAAACATACAAATTTATTCAGTGGTCCCCAACATTAGTCCAATCCTTCGTGTACGTTTCTGGACAGGACAAGATGCTGTCTGTAGGGCGCCCAGCCATTTGAAATACCTAGAACGTAAACCTCACTTCGCTGGGACTTGTTGTACCCGCCAGCNCCAGGCCTTCACACTTTTGCCAGCTGTCCATCGATTGTCCAACAAGAATAGAAAACATACAAATTTATTCAGTGGTGCCCAACATTAGTCCAATCCTTCGTGTACGTTTCTGGACAGGACAAGATGCTTTCTGTAGGGCGCCCAGCCATTTGAAATACCTAGAACGTAAACCTCACTTCGCTGGGACTTGTTGTACCCGCCAGCCAACAGAAATATGGAAATAACGCACTGATGTCTGCTGCCCTCAGTGCCAACATTCTGCGTGCATTTTAATTTTATTAATAGGTATCTAGTGATGTATTATGCTCTTCAGATGTGAAGGAGCTGTGGCAGTACAGTGGTCAGACCAGTTGCCTTCCAGCAAGGCGAACCGGGTTAGATTCCCAGCAGGGTCACCTGAATTTTCCCATGTGGGAATCATGCTGGACAGTGCCACTGGTCGGTGGGTTTTCTCGAGGATCTTCTATTCCTCCCCCTCCCCTCCCCTAGTATTCCATCGCTGCTCCTTACCTTGCTTCACCCTCATATGCTCTCGATACCCCGATGTTGAGACCCACCCAAACCTCACTCCACTCTTCAGATGTGATTTTGAAATTCATACTAAAAGACTTGATGTTGCAGAAATTAGCTGAAATTTTTACCATGTAAAATACAACATATTATAAACATTACCACTTTTTATTTGACATGATTAAAAGAAGTAACTCAGGTAATTAATTTTTTTTTTTTTTCAGTATCGACAAAAGCTCTTCAAGGTGCTAAATCTATAGGCAGCTTTTTATTTTCGGCAGTAAACAAAGCAGGAAAGACTGTCAGTGAAGCCAGTGCCAAGATCAAGAAGACAGTAGAAGAAAATGTGAGTTATTGCATTATTCCTTCCTCTTTTGCTCTGATCTATGTTTCTGCCCTTTTGTTTTGTAGTTTGTAGGTACTATATGCTAACCAATCGATAAAAATGGGTACTGTTAAAACCAAATTAAAAAAATTTAGTTATTTTTTTTCTTTCAAATGCAAGCCTTTGAAAATTTTATTCTTCATTGTTATTTCTGTTCTGTGATCTGATGGTGTACTTAGTCTAAATATTTAAATATTTTGTAGAAACTTTTTTTTTTTTTAATTTTTTACATAATGTTGGGCAAGTTCAGTATCTGTGTAAACATAATTGTGGTTGAATTGGAGCATTAAATTTTNTAATTTTTTACATAATGTTGGGCAAGTTCAGTATCTGTGTAAACATAATTGTGGTTGAATTGGAGCATTAAATTTTAGAGAATGAATGTTTGTAACCTCTATTGGAACAGTGATGAGCTGTGTCGGTAACTGGTGATGCTAGTAACTATTATCACAAAATTATGTAGCTGTGAACTTGTGAAAGAAGATATGGGGGGTGATGTTTCTTGTAGACAGCCCAGTTATGATCAAAGCCATGTAGTTATATTTTATCATTGTATATATTTTTTTGCATGTGAAATTTAGGGCACGTAACTCAAATGATGGAATTTTCCGTGGTTAAGTTAGCCTACGTTTGAAACATTAGGACAAACTTAACAGCAAAGGACAAGAACTTGTGTGGCATGATATTCAGAAGCACCTCATACTCTACTGTGTGTCATAAATGGAGTCGTGTTGGCTGCAGCATCAAATAATTTAAATAATGGTGCAGCATCATGTGATAAACACAGTGCAAGTAAGCTTTTTTTTAACATTTAAATGTGGATAAATTCTGTGGTATAATTTTTTGATTTTCCCCTCCCCTTGTGTGTATAAACTAACCCAGAAATTACCCCAAAAACCTTTATAATTTGCATTATCTTGTTAAGTTTGGTGGATTTAGTAAAAATAATCATAAAACCCTTGTCTCAGGAGATAGGAATTGTATTCACGCACATGATGGGTGGTAGACTACTATGTCATCCACACACGACCATACTCGTATTTGTTTTGCAGAGGATGTTGAAATACTGTGTTAGTATCAGCCTACTCTCCTCTGGCAGCAACTCTCTTGTAGAAAAGATAGTAGAGGTCATGAATATCATCTTGCAGAATGGAGTACCATGTACATTTTTGCTGGTGGCTCAGTTGGGCAAGGGTTGTCAACTTGTGTTGACATCTATGCTTAGTTGGGGACAGGTCTGGCGATTGTGTTGGCCAGAGGATTTGGTTAACACATTCAAGGGTGCATTGAGATATGCGAGTGATGTGTGGTTGGATTTTTGGGGTTATCTTATCAAATCTCGGTGTTGTTGCATGGATGACTGCAGAATGGTTTGGACACTGTTGTTCACTATTCCATTTTTCCTGTATAAAAACCACATGCAGACAGACATTGTAGAGGCTATGACACCTCACCATGGTTCAAGGATTTGGTCGTGTGTGCCATTGCCAAGTGCACTGCAATAGGTGTTGCTCGTGTGGTTATGTCGCAATCACGAACGACCATCATCAGCACTGAGGCAGAATCATGGTGGTGCAGCGTGAATTGTGAGTTGGACTAGTAATGCCTTTGATTGTAGCACCTAATCTCACTCCTAGTGTGACAGTACAGTCTCTTTTTTGGTCGCAGTGTCGTCTGCTATGGCCACTCATAGGCCACAACAATTTTGGCATGCATCTGTATGTTGCTGCTTGAAATCTGACGTAGGGCATGTGTACTTTGCTCTCTGATCAGTAGGGCAACCATTTATGCACTACTGACATTTTTCATGTGTGCATATTCTCAGATCTTTCTTAGCTTAACTCTGTAGGGCCATAGTTTATGGAAATATGATGCATTGTAATGTTATCTGTGTCAAAATAGCTTCATGCTCTTATGGAGAGGAAGCCAAATAAGTAGTGCAATACTTATCCAGGTTATGAGCCAGAATTCCAAAATAGTCTGTTTCAGTGGTTAACTCTCCCTTCTGTGTATAACTCTGTGACATAAAACCAAGTTTAACATAATGGATTAGTGATGGAGAAATGGGGTCTATTGTTGATTGTAACTAAAGTAATGGAGCATTGGGTTGCAGCTAGCTCTGATGACACTATTCACACGTTTCCAGCAGACCACTGCTGCAGAAAGCACAGGGTTTAAAAGAACTTTAGACGTATTTTTGCTTTTCCCAGAAGTACCATAGAATTGTGTTAAAATTAATTGATAATTGTACCGTTGCTTACATATTGAATTAAACTGATTGCATTACTTGTCAAATTTATTTTTCTGATTTGTTATTCATATTGTTTACTTTTGTTAGTAAAAAGTAAGCAAACAATTTTTATAATCATTTATCAGTTTATTTTGGTTAATTCCAGTAAATGTGGACATGTATTTAAATTAACTACATTGTACGCATAATTTTCTACAATGTGTCTCCATCCATCTTGATTATCATACTTAGCTGTTTCCAGCCTGTGGCCAGGTCAGCTTAGTNATTTTCTACAATGTGTCTCCATCCATCTTGATTATCATACTTAGCTGTTTCCAGCCTGTGGCCAGGTCAGCTTAGTAAAGTGCCTCCATCTTCCCTCCCTTCCTCGCACTGCTTCCCAGTATTTACCTCTCTTCCTCACTCCCTCAGCCACTTGCTTCCTCCAGTGTCTTCCTTACAATCTTTTTCCATTGTACTCAAGTTCCAACATCCTTCTCGTCAACCTCTCACTTCCCGTCATCTTGATGTGCCCATATCACCTAATTCTTGTCTCCTCTATGATCTCTGCCAGCCCCCTGTATCTGTATTTTTGCTCGCACCACTTCATTTTAGATTTGTTCCCTCCTCATTACTGTCATCATGCTCCTTGCAAATTTGATGTCCATTGCATCTATCTTTCTTTCCATCTTCTTGTCCAGTATCCATGTTTCTGCCCCATATGTCATGGGTACAAAATATATTGTGTATAGTAATCCGCTTGTATCTTAGTGGCAGTTATTGTGCTTAAAAAAAATTTCTTCAATAGGTGTTATAATTTTTTGTATATCAGTTTTTAACTTTCATTCGTTTTCAAAATGGTGTATATACAGTTTTAAGAGTTGTATGTATTATAACTGAAACCGTAAATGATTGTTAATACACCACCACCACTAGTCACAATCTAAACTTATAAAATGGAATCTGTGGGGGAAAAAAAAATTGGATTAATATTGTTGCTTGTGAATATTTTAATCTGATGTAGTCGATTGTATTAGCTATACCAGGTACAGAACTTGTTGGCTGCTCAAGGTCAGTCGGATCAGCAGCGCTCCCACTAGCTGGTGCCAGTAGCCTATCACAGCTGTGCACGGTTGCCTCGTTCGCAGTGTTAGTGGCCACAGTGAGCTGAGTAAAACGTTTCTCAGATGCACTCAAAAAATTGTGAAAAATTTCATTAATATTCAGTTATATTTTGAAAGAGGCTCGTTTTTCTGTATAAGTGGGTGGAAAAAAAAAATGTATATGAACTACACCAAAATTACCCAATAATGAGGATGAAAAAACCAATCCCCATGCAGCAGGTTGAGTCAAATTTGTGACCTTCAGAATGCACATCAGGCATGCCACTGCATCATAATATCAAGTTCCGATTCTTTTGCTTAATATGCTCTCTTTTATCTTTCTCTCTCCCTTTCACGCCTGCATGTTAGATTAAACTCCACTTGACTAGTCTCTTAAGTGTAAAATAAATAAATGTCTTTATCGACATGAATATGCATTTCCTGTTTGTCCTTTTCTAGTACGCGCTCTCTCTCATGCTACTCACAAGGAAGACTACTTTTCAATCAGACTTATTGCATTTTGTGTTATGCACACATCCAGCTGGAATGTGATGTGTTTGAAAATCTATTGGATTCTGAGAATAACTGGAAAGTTAATTTACTGAACTTTTTAAAACCCTGATAAGGTATCACATGAGACTAGTAGGAGTATGTCACTGATGTGTTGAGTGGCCTAATTTTACGTTCATCTGTGTCACACTGGAGATGGTTCCACCAACTACGCCAAATTCATTAAGATGCAGCTAAAATTTTATCAAAAAAAAGTTATATTGAGACAATTTGAATTATTATTTTAGTGATTTCTTCTTACTGCATTCATTCAGTGTTCATGTAACATAAAATTTAGATGAGGGGAAGTTTTGTAGACTGTGAAAAGTTGGTTGCATTTATTTTAAATGCTTTACAAGTGAAATCACATTTTGTGTAAGTTGATCTATGTTAATTTGGAAGATTGTAAACTATATATTTTCATTTATAATATGACACTTTATAACATGTTGGCAAAGTAATGAACAATTATGTTATTAGTGGTTGGTGTTAACTGAGTCAGATGTTTGATTACTTTTAAGAAGAGTTTTGGAATGGTGAACTTGGTTAAAGAAGGCTCAAGATCTTAAATCTTCCAGGATGAGAATGGTTTTCTACAAGCCAGTTTACTAACTGACAGCAGGATGCACTCATTTTAGCTAACAATGTTATGATTNTTTTCTACAATGAGAATGAGAATGGTTTTCTACAAGCCAGTTTACTAACTGACAGCAGGATGCACTCATTTTAGCTAACAATGTTATGATTGATGTAAGGGATGTTTGAAAGGGTTCCGTCATAATTTCTTGCATTGCCATGATATCTGCTTTGAGGGACGAATGCGCTGAGCCAGGTGAGATGTGGGAGTTGACCAGGGCAAACTTGTCGTGCCCCCCTGCAGACAGCAGATTGCAGACCAGGCCAGAAGCACTGTGGTGTCGTGTTCCACACTGAACTCAGTTCGCCGGCTTGAGTTACATCCAAGGAGGCTTTATACAGAATGATTCACAAGGAGTTACCACCACTCACAGGGTTTATTCCTTAAATCATTTGGAGCAAAATATGTCATATATGGTGGGTCCTATTCCCAATATTTATAAAGTAATTCGACAATCTGCATACCCAACCTACAGTGGAAAGGAGTTCTCAACACCGTTTGAGCATCAATGTGTGGTGTAGTGTCCTACACGATCAGCTGATTGGGCCATTCATTTTCCCAGGACGTTTGACTGGTGTGGTGTATCTGCAATTTTAGCAAGAAGAACTGCAGCTGTTACTTGAGTATATTCCGTTAGCAGTGAGACATTGTGTGATCTTCCAGCATGATGGTGCACCTCCTCACTTCCATCTTGTGGTTGAACACTTAAATGAACATATCCCTGAGAGATAGTTAGGACAAGGCGGTTGTCACTCCTGGTCCTCTCGATCGCCAGATCTATCAACACTAGATTATTGCGTATGGGGATGGATGAAGGATATTGTTTACCAAAGGACTGCACAAACACGTGAGGCACTACTTGCGCGTGTCATGCATGCCGCTACATAAATCAAAGACAGCCGTGTGCAACTACGTAGAGCGACATGTACGGTTCATAAGCGTGCGGCCAAGTGTATGGAAGTAGATGGAAACATTTGTGAACATCTTTTGTAAGCTTGTTAGATGCAATTGTAATGCACAACTGTAAACAGTATGGTCTGATAGTACATCACTTAATTTTCTTCTGAAAGGGTTATTATTTTATTCATCATTTTTCAAATATTTCGAATTACTATGTAAATATTGGGAATAGGACTCACGTTTATATTACATATTTTGCTTCAAATTATATAAGGAATAGGCCCTGTGAGTGGTGGTAACTCCTCATGAATTATCCTGTACAGTAAATATCTGGAGAGGTCCTAGTCGAGATGAGGTGAAGCCAGTGCAGGGGAGAATGAGGTTGAAAGAGGAACAAAGGAGTGTGTACGAGTCCATAGGAAATGAGTTTCTGCAAGCATGATAACTTTGTGCAGTGTGAACATCAATAGTACCGCTGCAGTAACAGCTGAAACAAAAAAACCTGTAAATGAGACATTCCATATGAAAGTAAAATTAAGTTATTAGGCACTTTGCTGCTTTATAGCCACCTTTTAAATTTATATTGGAACAGATGTAAACAAAATTTTTGTAGCAAGCAGAAAGCATTGATTGTTTTGTAACGTGGCATGCGCACAGTTACAAAGTTATANGTAAACAAAATTTTTGTAGCAAGCAGAAAGCATTGATTGTTTTGTAACGTGGCATGCGCACAGTTACAAAGTTATAACCAGCTGTAAGTTGCCACTCGGCTATAACTTACCACTCGACTAGCTCAAGACGGAGTAACACGAGACACTTAAAATGGATGCCAATTAAATATGAAATAAAGTCAAGTTCCGGTGTATTTGTTCTATAATTTTATTTACCAGTCAAGTGACACAGTTCACATACCAAGTTCAGAGTACGAACAGGTTTCAGATAACCAGACAAGTGCAGAACAGAGCCACAGTCGTTTGCAAATTAATTCACTTCTTAAAAACTTGTATCGCAAGAAGAATAAATGCAGCGACCTCCCACACCGGCAGAGAAATTATCTAGCAAGTTGAAGTTTGCCAGTGTGGGGGTTAGCGCCAAGCCCGATGCGGCCTAGGCGAGCACTAGTTGACGACTGCTTCAGGCGACTGACTTGATTCAACTGACATCAATGGCGACAGGCACATGTGTACTTGTGCTGCCTATCACCCCCCCACTCTCCTCAGATAAGGGTCTGGCGTGCGCTGCCATGCACGCTTTCCATGCGTTATTGAAACTGCGTCATACAAAACTTGTCGACGCAGTCTGAAAAAAGCTAGTCTAATGCTGACGCTTAATAAAAACTCCAACTTTCAAAACTGCAAACGTATGCCCGATAAACAAACTATCACAGTAAACGAACCACCACAGCTTTTAATTTCAAATCCGATAAAAATTTTATAAAGCTTCAAAACGAAAAAAAATTAAACACGTGTCCCAAAAATTAATAATACTGCGTCATTACAATTTTTTTTTTAAATTTGAGACTATAAGCCTTAGATTTACTTTTAACTCACAGGATATTTTTAAACCTCTCATTTAGCAACTCTATAATTTTTTGGACTCATTCCTTTTTATTACTCTCAAAATAATTATGCTTTAATATATTCACCGTCAGGGCAGTCACAGAAAGAATTCTGTTCATTTGTGGAAGAGGAGTATAAAAACATTGGCAGTCATGCTAAAACAAGGTGAATAACATTGTTGCCAGCTATAAAACACATTGTCAACGTATATGATTGCCTGAAAGCGTATTTCTTGTCGATAGGTCAATGTCCCAGTGTGCTCAAAATTTTCTTAGAAGATCCTAAATATCNTGCCTGAAAGCGTATTTCTTGTCGATAGGTCAATGTCCCAGTGTGCTCAAAATTTTCTTCGAAGATCCTAAATATCTTTGTTGGTTGAGGTTCCTAATTAGTCAACTAGAATTATATCAAGAATCCATCAAAATTCTTTAGTTAGAAAACATTTCCATTGTGGAAGCTTCTTCTGAAATAGAAAAACTAGTAACCAAGTTAAAACTTTATAGCTTTTAAATTATACACAATGGCTGTCAAGGACTCACTCACAGAACTGGAAGAATAGGGTGTCATTACCATATCAAAGTTTTTAATTCCACTGATGCGTATATAAAGAGGTGGACAAAGCATGATGATGAATTAAAAGTATTTTGAAGGATTTCTCTCAAAAAGAAGCCTACATGGAGTGAAGTGGAAGAAAGCATGGAGAATATTTAAAAATACATAACATTTCAATAACTGAGTTTACTCAACTTGAAGCTGTGTAGTTGTAATTGTGAAAAAAGCAAGTGTAGCTGACAAGTTTGTTTCTCTGGACAACCTTTCGATCTTTGCTGAGTTTGTTGTGCCTTCCTGGTAGCAATGCAAGTGTACAACATATATTCAACCTTATGAACATTTATTGGAATGATGAAAAGGACTGGGTTTTACTCAGTTTAATTAAAGTAGTTTTGGTTGTGAAAGTACATTTTAATCTATCTTGTGTGCACCTGGATCCAAAATNTTACTCAGTTTAATTAAAGTAGTTTTGGTTGTGAAAGTACATTTTAATCTATCTTGTGTGCACCTGGATCCAAAATCAGACAAAACTCCTATCATAAATACATGGTTCTGAGAAGTATAACAAATAAAATTTGGATTAAAGCAGTATTATAATGTAAGTAAATGCAATAAAATATTTGTGTTGTTTTTAATTAGTAGTTGTCTCAACAGATGCCAGTATTCTACCCTTTCACATAATTTGAGCAAAAAATAATAATGTCAGTATGGCTATTTTTGTAAGGCAATGTTGTATAGCTAATGAGTGCCCCAGTTTATTTTCAAAATCTGGTCACCCCCTATTAGAATGAAATTCGGGTGAACTGCAGTCGATAGCCTACGGCAGTTGTGTGCTTCCAGCATTAAATTCAAACTTTTGTGAATAATATTGCACTGAGCAATATGAATATTTGAGACATGGGTGTTATGCACTCATTGCCATAAAAATCGCTGTACCCTGAAGGGGGCATCAAAATGGAATGGAACTTGTCACAGACAATATAAACAAAGATACAAATAAATTATTGCAACATCAAGACGAATATACTACTTGTTCAGACAAAATTGCATAATTTAGAATTACCCTTACTACATTTTTGCACCATCCCTAACATGATTACATGTGGTGATATAGTCCGGCATCGAGTTAGAGACGTGGAATGCTGTCCTGTGAAAGGTCGTCCCATAGTACAACTGCCACTCCAAATGCGGCAGACCAATTACGGCTGAAGCTTCCATTCCAACTGGCCCCATTCATTTTCCATAATCTGGAGACTGGGCGTGCCAAGGAAGGATGTCGATAGTACAAAAGCAGTCTTGAGAAACCCGTGTTGTGTATGTGTGGACATTATCCTGTTGGGAAATTGCACATTGGTGCTGCCCCATGAAGAGAACACAAGGCCGCAAAACCTCCCGAACATACCGCTGAGCTGTCAGTGTTTCCCTGATCGTTANTTACTCAGTTTAATTAAAGTAGTTTTGGTTGTGAAAGTACATTTTAATCTATCTTGTGTGCACCTGGATCCAAAATAAGACAAAACTCCTATCATAAATAAAATTTTGATTAAAGCAGTATTATAATGTAAGTAAATGCAATAAAATATTTGTGTTGTTTTTAATTAGTAGTTGTCTCAACAGATGCCAGTATTCTACCCTTTCACATAATTTGAGCAAAAAATAATAATGTCCGTATGGCTATTTTTGTAAGGCAATGTTGTATAGCTAATGAGTACCCCAGTTTATTTTCAAAATCTGGTCACCCCCTATTAGAATGAAATTCGGGTGAACTGCAGTCGATAGCCTACGGCAGTTGTGTGCTTCCAGCATTAAATTCAAACTTTTGTGAATAATATTGCACTGAGCAATATGAATATTTGAGACATGGGTGTTATGCACTCATTGCCATAAAAATCGCTGTACCCTGAAGGTGGCATCAAAATGGAATGGAACTTGGCACAGACAATATAAATCAAGATACAAATAAATTATTGCAACATCAAGACGAATAGACCGCTTTTTCAAACCATATTGCTTAATTTAGAATTACCCTTACTACATTGTTGGTACCATCCCTAACATGAATACATGTGGTGATATAGTCCAGCATCGAGTTAGAGACGTGGAATGCTGTCCTGTGAAAGGTCGTCCCATAGTACAACTACCACTCCAAATGCGGCAGACCAATTACGGCTGAAGCTTCCATTCCAACTGGCCCCATTCATTTTCCATAATCTGGAGACTGGGCGTGCCAAGGAAGGATGTCGATAGCACGAAAGCAGTCTTGAGAAACCCGTGTTGTGTATGTGTGGACATTATCCTGTTGGGAAATTGCACATTGGTGCCGCCCCATGAAGAGAACACAAGGCCGCAAAACCTCCCGAACATACCGCTGAGCTGTCAGTGTTTCCCTGATCGTTANTGCCCCATGAAGAGAACACAAGGCCGCAAAACCTCCCGAACATACCGCTGAGCTGTCAGTGTTTCCCTGATCGTTACCACGGAAGACAGAGAATCATAGGAAATTGCTGCCACCAGTTCTCGTGGCGTGTTGCTCAACAATGAAGTCTGGATTTGTGCCCTGACCAGTGCACTCAATATTATAGTACAGTTGTTTTATACCAGTGTCTGCATACAACATGGATTTGAGACTATACGTTGCCATTACTCGGCCTTCCACGCCACCGATAATGACAAAACTGCAAACAGTCGCCATTTAATCAGGTTATCGATGGAAGGCAGCGTAAGGGACATCGTGAATGCAAACCTTATTTTGCAAGTCATCACAGAAAAGTGTGGGTGGAAGCAGGGGTCATTAGTGATCCTCGGCATGTCCCTGGGTAGTAGTTGCCTTCGCGTTTGCCATTTGATGAAACCTTCCTCTCTTCTGGTAGTCATCCTGGGTCAGCAAGAGCCTTCCCAGAGTGTGTGAGACCCACATTTTCCCATTTCTCCCATCGCCTGTCGCACAGTTCGTTCTCAACGTTATATATAGCAGAGAGTTAAGAGGAATGACCACCCTGTTTCCTGTAGTACAATTTTTCATTATCTTTAAAACTCTGTGTAGAATGCATTGCCGAGGCATGAAATTTGGTCNCTGTTTCCTGTAGTACAATTTTTCATTATCTTTAAAACTCTGTGTAGAATGCATTGCCGAGGCATGAAATTTGGTCATAATTTGGTTGTGATTGTGTATGTCGGTTACGTTATTTGGATGAAACTATGACCCTAACCAGAATAAATATTAAACTAGCATCCACTCCAACAGAAAAAGAGGAAACTCAACTACACAATTCATGTCGCTTATTTCATCACCTGTGTGTACAAGAGCGAACATTGTAAACAAAACAATCTAATGCATGCACTCTAACATTGTAACTTCTATTTTGCTTGTAGTTTTTGAGCATACATCGTTATTAAACTTTTTTGTATTTCAGAATGGGATTTATCATTTTGAGCAGATTATATTGTTGATGTGTCTAAAAACTCAATTCATAGAAATGCCAAAGTACTTTATATTATTGTTTTTCAGACTTTAAAAAAACAATTACACAATTCTGGTCTATAAACAGACGTGACTTTTAAATAATTACTGTAGTCATAAATGTTTTTCATGGTTAAAACATATAAACTTCATAAATCCAACACTCGCCATTACACACTAAACCAAATTAGGAGAAATGGAACATGACCAACAGCAGCAATTTCATTAGCACATCAATTCGTCTGTGTAACTGAAACGGCACACACATTTAAATATTTTTATATATGTATGTAGTGGTAACAAAAAATTACCACGATTATGTTTTAACTGCATGCACAAATGTTGTTTGGTCATTATTGCAAGCATTTTTTGCTAGAAAAAAAGTGAATACTTGATCTAGCTCCAGCAGTACGCAGTGGTGTCAATTTTGACATTTTCCAAGTTGTAATCATCCCACCATAACATCCGAGTACATATTTTGATAAGTCTGAACATTAAAGCCACTCTTTTAATTATACATCACAAATCAAGACACTATTATGCATGATACAGTTAGTTTAAAATGTAATTAAATCTAAAACATTTAATTATTATTCACCTGCTACAAACGCTGAGAAACTTGACATTATGCTAAACTCAGTAAAGTTCCAAAAAAAAAAAAATTAATTTAATATAATCTTTGCCTATACAAGTTTATTCCTCCCTGCAAAAAAATGTAAACGAAGGCAGTATTTTTAATAAGTGACAATAAAATGTTCAGTTTAATGGTTCGTGAAAAATAAAATATTTCAATAAGAAACTGTTACATCACAAATAACATACCAAAACTTAATTTAATAACATTTGACATTTTAACTATTTTTTACAATTTGTTACTAATACAGCACTGCCCCACTATTTTTAATTCATATTATTTACGAAATAAATATAATTAATACAAGATGTTTTGGGGGGAAATGGAGCTACATTAAGAGGCGATACTACGCAATGGTGTTCGAGATACAGCTGGTCCCGCGACCTTACTCTGCTTGATAATTGTTTGTGGGGTTGGTTAAGACTGAAGTCTACAGGCTGAAAAGTGCAGACGAGGGAGAACTTGCTTGCTCGCGTGTTAAAGAAGAATGTGGTCACTAGCTCCGGTTAGCTACACATCATACGATTACACGAGCTGCAAAGTGCATAGAAGTTGGCAGTGCCATTTTCGAACATGTGTTGTAAAGGGAATTTACACAATAAAACCCAACACGTAATGATCTGTTAATTTACTATCATCTGCACTGTTCCCATTCCTGACAGTTTCATGTAGCTGTATCTCCTACACCTGTGCGAATAGAGCATATGCTTATTGATGTTACCCCTTCAGAATGGCCTATACTATCACCTCTTAACGTACATAATGTCCGTTTCCGCCTGAAACACCTGGTATACAGTATATAAGTAAAAGTGTAATTTAATAAAAAAAATGAAATACTTTAATGTAAAAAAGCAGTATTAAACGTTTATAGTACAGGATTTATTTTAAAACATGCTGTGAAACCTGGGGTAAATTTTTAAATGATGGTTTCAAAAAGTTAGAATGGACAATAGCTATTCATTGACGTTCACTGTACACTCACATTGATTATACAGAACAAAGATTCGTCCTATGACTGTTCACGTCATCAGGGTTGTAGCATTGTTAATACTCCCCGGTGGCAGTTATGACGTGATGGGTGATTCATTCTGGGTGCGGTTATTTTTACGGCAGTGAGTGTGTATGGCATAAAGTGTGTCACTAGTACAAGTAAAACTCATTGCATCTGGATGCAATTTGCGAGCACCTTCGTGCAAATAATCCGACTAACACGTCGCTTGTCTCGCAATTACGGAGAATTGAAACAGTCAACCTCTTCACTTTATTTCGAACGTCTCCGTAACGAAATGTAGGTGAACACCAAGGAAATAGAGGAGCAGTGAATGCGTATCTTTACATCTCAAATGGAAGATGATGAACGCCATATTTTTTGTCGAGATGGTATGAGAACATACGCCGAACACCCACAAGCAGCAGAGTCTTAGGTGTGAATCTACAATGCTTCGAAGGTTTTGCAACAGCTCGGACATTCATCAGGGTAATGGTACAGAAAGCCTTAGCACTTAACGTTAGTGTAAACCTTATCCACAGAAGGGACTCACTCGTTTTGATTGTTAGAGAATGGTATTTGAGGCCACATTATGCCTCAACTTTTAACTTTGATTGCTTATATCTCAATTTTCTTACGTTGATAAATGATTAGTTACAGCATTGTCGAAATGATTTTCATGTGTGACATCCTCAGACATCCAGAAATACCATAAGTCGTGGCACCATGTATTTATTTTGAATGTTAACGCGAAGTACAGACGTATTGTGTAATCTTTCAGATGTCAGTGACATGGGATGTGAACATTATCTCGCCCGAATCGTTTCGAAAGTTTTTTTTAGCGAAGGTCGCCGCCCTAGGCAGTGATAAGCCGTCGTACGGGCATTGACGCTGAGGTGTCACACGGTGAGTTGTAAGTTAACGACCATAAACACGCGTCCATGACAGAATTTATATCGTCAGTACTACCCTTTTACTCGGAACAATGTTCAGTACTCAGTTGCGTTTCGTAAGGTATTGTGGGTAAAATATGACGTTCAGAAATGTTTCGTTATTTTTTAGTTGTGTTCAATTCCGCGGAACTTCTTTCCTTCTATCAGGCCATTCAGAAATCTACGATTTTATACGACGGCAGTTAAAATTATTACGTATCAAAACAAGCATGTTGCTTGGATGATTTTTGTGCATTTTCTTAGAAGTNTTAGTTGTGTTCAATTCCACGGAACTTCTTTCCTTCGATCAGGCCATTCAGAAATCTACGACGGCAGTTAAAATTATTACGTATCAAAACAAGCATGTTGCTTGGATGATTTTTGTGCATTTTCTTAGAAGTTAACTTTTTTGTAATTCACAAGACACACACGTCACATGTAACTGTAAAACTACACTTGAACTGTAGACGTATAAATATTATTTTCGATGTTATCTTCTGTTTCAGTGATGCGGGCTAATCGGTGGCCGTGATTGCTAAGTCGTCACACTCTTGTGACTAAGAGATCGATGTTAGTTCCATGTACATTCATTGCCTGATTCAGAATGTGATCGTCGGCAAGGTAGACAAATGGCTCTAGATATATTATAATAAGGTAGCGTTGGCTTTAAATTTACACTGCATAACCATGTCGCTTACAACTCGGTGCAGTACCATTCTGAGACGCGGCATGTGTGTGGTGTTATTTACATCGCACACATCTTCTATTCCGCTCTAAAATATGTAGCACATCTCTAAATAGTATAAAACAAAGTCGCTTATCCGCGTCTGTCTGTGTATTCGCTTAGTACGTCGAAACTACGTGATGGATTTTGATGCGGTTTTCAACATCATTTAGAGAATTTCTTGAGCAAGGTTTTGGTGTATAATACATTTATATTTAATGTAAGGATAGTAGAGAAATGTTGTACCGTTTGTAATCAAGTCGTAAAAAACCGCTTTTAAGGGCGCTTACATGGCTTGCGCTGACTAAACCATAAGAGATACATCAAATTAATGTGCTACAGAATTGTAGCTCTNTACATGGCTTGCGCTGACTAAACCATAAGAGATACATCAAATTAATGTGCTACAGAATTGTAGCTCTCAAAAAGGTGTACAGAAAAGTCCGTGATAGCGTATGTTTATCTTTTAAGGATGACCCACAGTGACCATTTCTGTCTTTCAAAGTATCGCTGTAAAAACTAAATTGTTACCGGGCGAAGCCGGGCCGGTTGACCAGTTAAATATACTTTGGAAAAATTTCCAGTTACGCAAGGTACTGCGAAACAGCTACTCCAGGAAGATGTTTTGGTGTTTACCAAAAATTTGGTACATTATGGGTAAAAAAATTCTGCAGCAGAAATAAATGAGCTTCGGTGAATCCAGTGGTGTACATTGTACATGTATTGCTCTGCTGAGGGGAAAGTGGGCGAGGGGGGACTGTCTTCAGATGCGAGTTGCGAGAACGGTAGGAATCGTGAGATGCTTGGCAGTGCATGTGATGTGTGGACAGACGTCACGCCCTTTGTAAATAGGCGCGTGTCGGTTGCTGCAGCAGATTGCGTTACGAGTAAACAACCTGTTAGTAGGCTGTGAGAGTGGTTCCGACTTGATAGCCCCATGAACGTGACTCAAGAAAAATGAGCGCAGATAAAATACCGNGTAGGCTGTGAGAGTGGTTCCGACTTGATAGCCCCATGAACGTGACTCAAGAAAAATGAGCGCAGATAAAATACCGTAAATACGGCCCACGCCAAGAACATCAGTGTTCGAGATGTAATTCTAGAAAGGTTTCATCACACATGCGTTCCTAAATGTTCAGAACGCGATGGTACTGTCGGAAGTACTGCATACATGTTTGAACTACTTGTTTGAAAGTTGTTTTGTTAACACATACACTAATGTAAAATTATTCTTCTAAGTACATCTGTGTTTAAAATTTTTCATTTACAAAATATTTCCAGCCATTAAGGACACCAATGTTAGGACTCGGGGCAGTGGCACAAAATTATGTATGTGTACATACACACCTAAAAATATGGATTAATGTAATTCAGTAGAGTCAGCTACTTAACATGTCCCTTTTATGTTTTTACTCCATCACTTTTTTTATTATACTTCTGCCATGGCGCACACGAAGTAGACCAAGTGAGTACTGCTGGCCTTTTAAAAACGGATGTCAAGAACTTCCAGAACGGAAATTTCACGGTGCGCTTTGATGTTTAGTTCGACCTAGATTATTGCAAAGTGCCTTGGTTCGTGTGTTCTCGTCTAGTGTTCGATAGAATTAAACCGCTAGGATGCTCTCCAGAGTCCAGACGGAGAGCTGGCGACAGCATTCGCACACGCTGCATTGAGAAAGTTGTTACCTCTGTCTCTCCCCTCTCTGTCTCTCCCCTCTCTGTCTCTCCCCTCCCTGTCTCAGCCGTGCTTACGTCCGGAAATGTTGGGCCGTTTTTGAAAAGAGGGCAGCGTNGTAGGCTGTGAGAGTGGTTCCGACTTGATAGCCCCATGAACGTGACTCAAGAAAAATGAGCGCAGATAAAATACCGAAAATACGGCCCACGCCAAGAACATCAGTGTTCGAGATGTAATTCTAGAAAGGTTTCATCACACATGCGTTCCTAAATGTTCAGAACGCGATGGTACTGTCGGAAGTACTGCATACTTGTTTGAAAGTTGTTTTCGTTAACACATACACTAATGTAAAATTATTCTTCTAAGTACATCTGTGTTTAAAATTTTTCATTTACAAAATATTTCCAGCCATTAAGGACACCAATGTTAGGACTCGGGGCAGTGGCACAAAATTATGTATGTGTACATACACACCTAAAAATATGGATTAATGTAATTCAGTAGAGTCAGCTACTTAACATGTCCCTTTTATGTTTTTACTCCATCACTTTTTTATTATACTTCTCCTGCCATGGCGCACACGAAGTAGACCAAGTGAGTACTGCTGGCCTTTTCAAAACGGATGTCAAGAACTTCCAGAACGGAAGTTTCACGGTGCGCTTTGATATTTAGTTCGACCTAGATTATTGCAAAGTGCCTTGGTTCGTGTGTTCTCGTCTAGTGTTCGATAGAATTAAACCGCTAGGATGCTCTCCAGAGTCCAGACGGAGAGCTGGCGACAGTATTTGCACACGCTGCATTGAGTAAGTTGTTACCTCTGTCTCTCCCTTCTCTGTCTCTCCCCTATCTGTCTCTCCCCTCCCTGTCTCAGCCGTGCTTACGTCCGGAAATGTTGGGCCGTTTTTGAAAAGAGGGCAGCGTGTTTATGAACTTTCTACAGTGGTATTTAGTCTCATGCTTCACGGAGAGTTGAGATTGTGCCATTGGGCGGATATGGGTTACTATATATATGCGAACTCTTTGTTAAATATAGCAGAAGTAGTAACTGCCTTTAATGCTTTCTATTGGAAACCAGCTTAAAATTAGAGTGATAAGTAAGTAGTTTAAATTGCATGGAAGACTGTATATAATAATATTTATAGGTGTGCTGAGGGAGTTACTACTGCCTGAATTTTGAGTTTCATGTGCTTGAAAATATTAATTATTGAACTCGGTTTGTTGGTGCTTCTNGGCGGATATGGGTTACTATATATATGCGAACTCTTTGTTAAATATAGCAGAAGTAGTAACTGCCTTTAATGCTTTCAATTGGAAACCAGCTTAAAATTAGAGTGATAAGTAAGTAGTTTAAATTGCATGGAAGACTGTATATAATAATATTTATAGGTGTGCTGAGGAAGTTACTACTGCCTGAATTTTGAGTTTCATGTGCTTGAAAATATTAATTATTGAACTCGGTTTGTTGGTGCTTCTNAAGTTACTACTGCCTGAATTTTGAGTTTCATGTGCTTGAAAATATTAATTATTGAACTCGGTTTGTTGGTGCTTCTAAAGTAAACTTATCTCAATAAAAATAAGATTAGTTTGATGAACAACTCGTTAGGTGGTGGAATACATTTATGAATTAGCATCACGCTGGCGTTTAGTGCAACCCCGTGATGGGCATCATCTCGTCACGTTACAGATTCTTTGGTTGGTTCTAAAATATCAGCATGTCAAAGTTTGTTACATAGAATCATTCTACCAACCAGCTGTTCTGTTTATTCGACTCAACTAATTTTTTACTATTTTTTTGGGCCACAGTAAACGTACTGGAAAAACCAACATATTTTATTAATTAGTCGTACCAAAAATAACCAAGTTATTGCTGTATTAGTTCGACTATGTTAAATAACAAGCGTTCGAAATTACGTGTAATATCTCAGTATTTCATAATAACTTAAGGGCTTTGCCTACCAAGCCTGTAACCACAGCGTTTAAATGGGGAATCAGTGTTAAATGAATTCCTTCTCAATGCATCCATTTTAAAGATAGCTATTTCAAAACAAAGGCGTTCTACGTGACATTTCTTATAGAATGCTGTCACGTTATGGAATATTGCAAATTTCATGTTTAATATTTTATTTATAATATTAAAAACATTAAAATTTTTAGTTCTCAAAAAAATTATGAGTGTTTTTATTAATATTTTTACTTAGTATCATTCTGTGAGAAAGTCGTGTTGATTTTTTTTTGTTTGAAACGGTTATCTTTAAAACTGATAGATTGAAAAGGAATTTATTTAACATTTATTCGCTATTTAAACTCCTTGGNCCTCGCTGCCCCAGCAGCCTCGCATCTGCACACAGACAAGGATGGTCCATTACAACCAGCAGGCGTTGTCAATAACGCTCACATGATACACACTATAATTAGGCGATCCTTCTCTTCTTCACAATCAACAGCAAGTCCCCTGCTGTTTGTAGGAAGTTAACAGCAGACAAGAAGTCAATTGGATATTTTTACTTGCCACGAATTTGGTTAGCAGTTAAAGAGTACTCTGCAATCTCACGATCCCTTCACTTCAGCTGCACCGGCAGAAGGTTACAGCTGTCGCCGATCGTTACGGAATTCTGGAACATCACCATTAAGGGACCCGCCTGCCTGCGGCTAGAGCTGCCTTGCAGTGTGATCGTAGTCCAAACTATTAAACGTGCGTCCAATGTGCTAGTCTGCGAAAAGAACGCACACTTCAGACTACGCGTGTCGGTTACTTCCAAGACGTCACGTACTTTAGAAACACCTTTCCGGAGCACCCCTACATTGCTAATAACGGCTTTTTCAAAGCGCTGTATCTCAAAATGTACGCGTTATATACATATATAAGTACTCGAGGGGCATGCATTGAACTTTGCCACTGACTTTCCGCCGATAAAACAATATGGTCACCGCGGAAAATCCCATAGGTACACGCAGCATGACGATAACACTGCACGCCATTTCAGAGCCCTGCGCGTAGCGGTGATGGCACACTTGTAGCGCGTGGCAGTATCGCCCTTATCGCTCCCACGCTTCTCGGCCTCAGACGCGGAAAAAAAAAGCTCAGCGTATGACATGAGCGCGAATTGGCTGCTGGGACCGATCAGCTGATTTTTTTTTCGAACGTCGACTTTTTTTATGATTAAATATCGGAAGATATGATTCAAATTGCTTCCAAACCAAGACAACAGAGTTCGTTAACCAAAGGAAGAAAAGTCCTTCAGATTTTAAAATTATAACCGTTGAATGTAGAAAAACGATGTATTCATTTCGTATTAATTAAGTGTGGAGTTTAATTTGTTTTAGATCTCTATTTTAAAGGCTTTAATACCACGTTACGTGAATTTTTTGTGAAGTTTTAGAAAACGCCAGGACAGTACATGCCGGGCATGCTTTGCTTACACGCAACGTTAAATTTTTATTTTTTTGCTAGAGATTATGAAATGCCGGCAAAATGAGCAACGTAAATGTCTTTTGAAAAATGTGTCTAACCCTCGCCCGTTTCGAGTAAATGTCACGTGTTTGACTTCACAGAGAAGTGTTACCGCCGGCCAGGTAGACAACCAGTACTGCATGTCTGCGTGCCGTGCCGTAGTGGCGTGCGGACGTAACGTACAGGTGGTTTGTGGCGGAACTGAATCGTAACTTGTTNGTCTGCGTGCCGTGCCGTAGTGGCGTGCGGACGTAACGTACAGGTGGTTTGTGGCGGAACTGAATCGTAACTTGTTAGGTCTGATGGGGTATATAAGAGGCGCGGAATATTGGTGTGCGTTATGGTTGCACCCCACTCTCATCATCAGTACTGCAGTTCCCCTCCCCAACAGAGGAGAGGACTGTAGAATACAAATCCAAACTTCACTGCGCGTTGCACGCATTCCCGCTACAAGTCGACATGGCGAAGTTAAAGTGTAATGCACGAGCTTATGTAAGATTGTGCCATAAGAGGTTTCCAGCGCGGGCGGCAACCTCGTCACGAGACCTTCACAGCTGTCTCTCGTACTGCGTGAGACAGGCACGTTTAAGGCACGAGGTGGGTCTGGTCACACGAGGAATGTCCGTACACCAATGTGGAAGCAGTACTAGATGTTGTGGAGGAAACTTCTTCAGCAAGCACCCGCGCCATTGCGCACGGAGTGGGCGTGCCCCAGTCCACCGCACGGCGTGTTGTGCACCAGAAGCTGCTGCGTGCCTTCCACGTGCGGATGGCGCAGTCATTGGGATCAGCAGATTTCGCTCCTCGACGTGTTCTTACTACAGTAGTTCCTTATTTTACTGCCGTTGTGTTGTTTACTAACGAAGCGACATTCACGAGGGACGACTATTTTAACAGCAGGAACAGTCACGCGTGGGACGACGCCAATCCTCTTGCAACCGCCATCACAGTTTTTCTGTGAACACCTGGGCGACCGTTGTGGGCGATTATCTCATTGGGCCGTACGTGATGCCGCAACGATTGACCGGGCACGCGTACTGCCAGTTCCTGCAATTCCAATCGCCAGATTTCCTCGAGTACGTGTCGCTCGCGGTCCGGCAACACATGTGGCTTCAACACGACTGTGGCCCTCCACATTCCACAAGAGCTGTACGGGATCACCTCAACATGACATTTCCAGCACGCTCTCCTGACCTTATTCCGCTAGACATTTTCCTGTGGGGGCTCATCAAGGTTCTGGTGTAAGACACACCCATTGAGTTGGAGGAAGATCTGTAAGCCAAGATACATCGGTTGTTTTCGAAATGGTATGCCAGTCTTTCATACGCAGAATTAATTGTTGCAATGAGGTTGGCGGCCGTCATTTTGAACACTTGTTGTAAAGTTACTTATGATGATACGACATTGACCTAGTAGTGCAAGAACTTCAATTTGTTTTCTGATGTCTTTACTTTTAACAATGAAACAATTCCACCGAATTGTTATTTGTGCAACTCACTTATTTAAGACTCATTCCACTACGGGAGGCGGCGTTATGTGCTGGCAGACCGTACAGGTTGCCTACCTGGCAGGCGTTAACATTTCTCTGTGAAATCAAACATGTAATTTTTGGGCGGCAGTTAGACTGTTTTTGCAAAAGACGTTTATGTTGTTAATTTTTCTGTCATCTCATAATATCTCGTCAAAAATAGGAAATCTTTCCTGTAACATACAGTTTTTTTTTTTGCAGAAATAAAGGCGGCAACGTCCCTTTCAACATGATGGGTGGGGGTTACATGCACACGACATTCACTTTATTAATTATTACTGTTTGGATAATTAGTATCCATTACTTAGTTTCTGTCCTGCAAGCATTTACGTAAATATGACAACAAATTATAATTTTTCTTAAACTTTGGAAACCTCTACGGTTCTTGCTATTTGACCTGGACCATGGGTTGCTTATGTCAATCTTTCTATTTACACCTCAGGAATAACCTATCGAAATTTATCGGTATGTTTTAGATACATGCTGTATAATTATTTTTAATGATATCGTTTTTGCGCCGCGTCAGCCTTCTCGTTCTTACGTGAGTCAGTTTTTAAGGACTGAAACTGTTGCCACCCTTAACATTTTTCAGGTTTTATGTTACAGATATATGATATATTGTAGATGTATAGTTTTTCGAAACCTTCTATTTTACTTCAGTTCGACTGCTTTCCAAAAATGTAGCTCACTTTCAGGTAGTGATTTTTAAGATTAACTTTGTTGTAACGATATCATTATTATACTTTTTTTGTATTTTATAGTCCATTTGCAAAGAAAATCCTTATTTTTTATTCTTTACCCACGTGGTTTCGGCGATTAGAAGTTGTGTTCCGTTTTATTCTGGTAAAATATGCAATACCTTGAAATTTCGTTACGTAATGTGGGAATAACTATTTAATAATAACACACACCGATATAATCGTTAAACGTAATTTATTGCGGTTTTTTTTTCCAATATATATAGCTGTTTCTTAAAACGACGCGACGTGGATTAAATTTAAACTGCCATTTGTTGGGCAGCATATTTTGCACGTGAATATGTATGCAAGTTTCTCTCGAAATATACTAGTACGCTGCAGATATAATCCACACAGGGGTGTAACAAATTTCGTATGGTTCAGTTGTCAGGGATAGCGTGTGACGTATTGCATAGCCAGCAGCACGCAGGCGCATGCTGTGATCAAAGCAGCGTTTCCTTGTAGCGCCCGTACATGCAGGCAAGAACAGGACAGTAGGGTCCGCCGGGCTGCATAACCCCAAACCCTACAGGCGCTGCTCTGCCGCAATCTACCCGCATAAGCGACCGATGCGATGGAAATTTTCGCGAAGGGTTGGGGGGAGAGTTGTAGGAATGTGACTGGCAATAATTTAACAGCACCTTTCAGGAACTTGAAGCGGTACTGAACTTTTTCTTTTGCTATTTGCTGCCTTGTTCGTGGTACCCGGTATACTTTGATCATGGTAGGCAAATATTGCGTGATATAGACTGTTCACGGTAAAGTGAGCACTTTTGAAAGCCTTTTTATTTGGAATAATAGTCGATAAATATATTTTATTTTAGCCTTAGACGTTAACTTCCGAGTGCGGTGGACTGTACACACTGTGTTTATTACCTACACGACAATATTATTTAAAAAATGTTTTTGAGGGATAAAAATGACTGAAAGGAAAAAGTAACTAGGGCCTCAAAAGTGCTCACTTTACCGTACATAGCCTATAATAGAAATAAAGGATCAAGTGTTTCGTCCACCATTGCCGGCTAACATTGACGACCTCAAAACGGGAATTACGGACGCCATCCAAACCGTAACACCGGACATAAACCGTAACACCGGACATGCTGACAAGAGTGTGGAACGAGTTTGATTATCTCGTAGATGTTCGGGCCGCTCGTGGTGGTCACATTGAACGTTTATGAAGATAAGGTAAAAAAAAACTTCACAGTTCCACGGTTCATTTGATTGGTCGAACCATTATTTTATACTCAGCCTGTATTTCGTATGTCTTTCACAAGACTTCGGCACTTCTCATGTCCCTGAACTTCCGCTTTAAAAGGCGTCTTTACGAATCAAAGTTAGGCTTAAGTAATTACCCGAATGTCTGTCTAGAATGTATGTCTGCCTTTATTAACTTTTAAACCCGAGAACAGAATTTCACCAAACTGTTAACATATAGTATTTAGTAAGTACATGTCTGATGTAATGATAACGCCGGTTTCTCAATTTCAAAATGGTGGCAATTTTAAAATGTAAGTAACTGTGTTATACTTCGGGAACCATTTAACCGATTTAAACCAAATTTTGTATATTGACAGGACACTATGAAAACATTGAATTTAGAAAGCTATTATGTTATTTGTTCGCCATTTTGAAATATTAGTGCAACATGAAAGAATAAAGCTTGTATGATACAGTTCGGGAACTACACAGCCGATTCCTGCCAAATTTGGCAAATAAGTAATAGTACTACTGTAAGCCATGTTAATATACGCAATTTAAATTGAAAGATACTAATTTTCAAATGAAGGTTATATCAATATATTAGGTTCGCAAGCATTTTATGTTGCCACCGTACTGTAGACTAATTTCGACCAAACTTGTCATACTGAAAGTATTTATTACAAGCATCAAATGTGTCAACACATAGTTTTTTTTGTCATAATTTTTTAGAATGGCGCCACATTAAAAATTAAAATTTTGTCTCGTCTCGGGAAACAATTAACCGATTCCTACCAAATTTGGCAATCAAGTACTAATATGGTAGGTCATGTAAACTGATATATTCTAATAGGCCAAACACTTATGTTCAAAATAACAATTTTAGATAATTGTGCCATATCTACGAAACAATGTAACCGATTTCAACTTAACTTTGTATGCTGTCAGTAACTATGCAAGCATATAATGAACTATGTGTAATACAAAAACTCTCTAATCCGCCATTTTGGAATATAACACTACATGGAAAAGTATGTGTTTGTTTTCTAACTCGGGGAAAAATTAACTGACTCGCTGTCAGGCGACAAGTTATACTTCTGAAATACATCTAAGCCTATTTGACTTTGGGAGGCAGTAACATATTTTCAAAATAAAAACCATTGAACTATTTTCGGGTAGTATGCCATTTGCCCCAAACAATTTCAGTGGAACTTAATGTGAAGCAGTATCTATGACAAACAGTAGAATGTACCAATGCTAACAGTTTTGTCCTCTATTAATGAAGATGGTATCACATGAGAAAACAGAGCTTCTATGCATTCTAAAATCGAAATAGTTTAAACTACCATTGTTTAGAGAAATACACCGGATACACTTTTTTATGAATAATAATCGACGAGCTTTATATACGCCCTAACTTATCGCGACGCCATCTTGAGGTCCACTGATCCATTTTTGTGGAGATGGGGACTACTTATATATCCCTTCCGCGAAATGGTGAATATAGGTTACAGCATAATTACTGTTTTTTTTCTTAATAATACATAACCATAATTTAGCGAATTTGTCTGCAGATCTTTTAAAACTGTTCTTCTTGAATCACTAAAATTCTACCTATCATTTTAGTTCTGGTATTCTTTAACAGCGATTTAACTGAATCATAGTAAACTGCATTGGCCTGGCAGTAAAACCTCAGTGCATTTTAGTGTGGGCCATTTGTCGGGGACCGATCAACCGAATCGCATCGAATTTTGCACACAAGTGGTGCTACAGTAGGCCATGTAAACTTACACGTAAAGTGTGTCTGGCATTGTTTACAATATGGCTACCATGTAAATAATTTAGATAAGTTTGTCGTATCTATTAAACAATTTAACCAGTTTTGAAAATAAACTTTGCTTACTAAGAGTATCCATTAAAAGCATCAAATGTGCTTACAGGATCGTCTTTTGGCCACCTTATTATATGATAGTGCCAGGTCTCGGCAAAAATAAACTAATTCCCACGAAATTTTTATAGTTTTTCTTTTAAAATGGCTGCAATATGCATTATTTAGACAAGTCTGTCATATCTGTTAAATAATTTGACAAAATTAAACATAACTTTGTATGCTGACGGTATCTATTAGATATGCGTATGCAAAGCCTGTTCTGAGGCTTCTTTTGTATTATAATGCCAAATGAGACAATAAAGCTGCTATGCGATATCTCGGGAAGCAGTCGTTCTATTTCCACAAAATTCTGCACACAAGTAGTGCTATGGTAGGGCATGTAAACTTAACATGATTTGGGGCCGCGGTGGCTGAGCGGTTAGCCTTCTCGCCTCCCATCAAGGCGAACCGGGTGCAATTCCCGGCCGGGTCACTCCAGGATTTTCGCATGTGGGAATCGTGCCGGACGATGCCGCTGGTCGGTTAGTTTTCTCGGGGATCTCCCGTTTCCCCCGTCCTTTCATTTCGGCGCCGCTCTATACTCACCTCGCTTCACCCGCATCGGCTCACAAGACCTCGCTGTTAAGAGCCGCCGTCACTCAATATGATTTCAGTGACTCACTCACATGTTTTCAAAATGATGTCCCTGTAAATATTTGAGGTTAATAAACCCGGTCTACCAAAACGTTAGACTGATTGTAACCGAAATTGATGCTCGAAATCCTACATCCGTATTAGAATTGGTTGCACGCCAGCCTACGGTATAAGGCGTTCTGGATTCGAGTCCTGGAAAGGCACGTGCATATTTGTAATTTTCTCACTAGTATTGCTTTATTTCTGGTTCAATATCTAATGTTATCGTCGTCAATGAGACTTCAAGACGCACCTACCATGTAACAATTTGAGAACTTAATCAAAATTATTTGCATACATGTAGAGGAAATTAGGCTCATTAGTTATATCAGCAACTTCTTGTTTGTCCATAAATTAAGTTAATTCTTTTCCTGTGATAGTCGTATGTTGCAGCACAGTTTTGTTGTTTTTATTTACTCGCTGAATGATGCTGTGAAACAGATTTAGGTTTTAATTTAATAACTTTTTTTCCAGAAACCATTCAAAAGGTTGTTTTACTCTATGTATTGTTACGCATGGAAAGTCCTCCTACCCGAGCGCGAGCGGGTTGTCTCGGGGCAGCAGGAAGTGGGTTACCACGACCTGCCCGCCCCTCACCTGCTGTCACAGTCCCCCTTCCTTCTCTGCTGAAGGATTGGTGGCTGCAGGCTGTTGCACGAACTTTCTGGCCATCTTCTCTCGGTGAAGCCTCCGGACGTGTGAAGAAGGTTCTGTGTCACGGTGCACAGACACTATACGCAGTCGAATCACATTATTATGACCACCTGCCAGTTTCGAGAGTAACCGCCCTTCACAGCACGGACAGCAGCTAGACGAGCTGGCAGTGACTCAAGTCAGGTGCTGGTAGGTCTCCACGGGTATCTGGAGCCATGCTGTCTGCTGTGCGTCCCACAACTGTTGAAGGGTGCGTGGCGGAGGAGACAGACGGCGAACACAACGATCGAGGTGGTCCCACAGATGTTCAATTGGATTGGATCAGGGCTGTTTGGGGTTTGGGGGCCAGGGAAGAACATTGAAGTCTTGATCGTGGTCTTCGTCATGTGCGGACACTGCTAGCCATGTGGCAAAGCACATTATCGCGCTGGAAGATCCCATCCTCCCGAGGAAAGACAATCGTGTACGGGTGGACGTGATAGCTGAAGATGGCTTCATAACCAAATCGACCAAGAGTGCCTTTCACACGGATGATGGTATCTAGGGAATACCACGATAACATTCCCCAGACCATAACACCGCCCCCACCGCCTTGTGTTCGTCCAGCAATGGATGCAGCGAGTCATGTCGGTGATGGAGATCGCATCTTGGAGCTGGTGGCCACCGTGAGACATTGGTGCCATTGTCTGTGCTAAGGAGCTCCGCTATTATCCAGCCAAGGGTCGGGAATATATTGGGAGTGTGGCCGAACAGGACTTTGAGAGCCCAGCGTCTCAAAGGAACCGTAGGACCCTACAGCCACAAGTGAATACGACCGAGAGCTTGTTGAGGAGGCTGGAGTCGGCGGTTGGGGAACTACTGAACTGTGTAGAGGCAGCGACATCTGCCCCTCTTTGACGGAAGCACCAAGAATGCTGGAACTTTGGAAAGAAGGGACAACTAAAAGCCCAGTGCCTAGGGATACTATCCGGCACCAATCGTCGAGGAACGGGTCAAATGAAAACTTCACCAATAATTGGATCTGACAGCAACTGTAATCCGCCGTACAGCTCCGCCAAAACTGGCAACACTGTACCTCAGGAATGGAACAAAGATCGCTACATATTGGCGAGAAGAACGAGGATGCCGGAACTGGACCGCCAAAGAAGTCGCCCCGTGGTTAACGTAGACAAGACAACGAAACACGAATTTAAATAATGTTTCCAAATTCTCCTGATCGTTCCGTGAAGAATGCCATTAGTTTAAACGTGTCATTAAAATTGAGGAATGATAAATACAAATTTCAACACAAGACTGCTTGGTTACATTTCACTTTATCGATTTGGCATAGCACTTTGAAAATGCGAATAGTTATAAACTGGGAGGCGTAGGTGGGTTATGCAACGAGATTGCCGCCGAACGAGACTGCTTACCGAACAGTTTTCTTGCAGAGGTACTTCTTTTCACACTTAACCCAGCAGCATCAGCCCATGAATATTACACGATGCTCCTCGACGTTTTGCGGGGCCTTTTATGTGCGCTGCGTGCAGGTGCCTTAACCGCTTGAATTTGGACGAGGAAGGTGGATGGCACCCATATGTAAACCTCGATCCTCCGAACACTACAACTCACATTTTTTCCTTTGTTTGTTATCCTCGCTTCTAAAACACTTAAATGATCTTCTCACGTAATAAATATACCTGAGTGCCCTTATATTTTTGGCACCCTTTTGCTGTTTTTGAGCAAACACAAAATGTTTCAGCATTTGAGAATCCGTCACTTTTTTTTTTTTTTACAGAAAGTGAGCCTGTGCCAGACAGGCTTGCATTATTTGACTGACAGTGAACAGTCACCAGATGTTATTTTTTAGTAACTTCATCATTCAGTCGATTGTTTGTTATACTTGAGGGATAAAAGTGATGTTGGCACGACCACGTTGAATGAGGGCCGAGATGAATTCAGGATTGGCTCGTCGTTTATACAGTAATAGACTCTCCAGCGGACTTGTTTACGCTTTATTTAGCTGTAATGAGGATTCACATCGTCAGCTCAACTTACGGAAAGCGGGGTTCTGTTACTACACACGTTTATCTTTACTGTGTGTGAGAGATGATATTTCAAAAGTTTCCTTTATGATTACTGTGAATAATATTAAATGCGTATATGCGTACATTTATATAAAATGTAGTTTTTAGTTTTAGAAATGAAATTTTCCGCACACGAGATAAAATAATTGCGCCTTGGAACAAATATCTGTCGCGTTAATTTCTTTGCAATCGTTTAAGGTTTCTGCCTGTGTGTTTTGTTTTAACGTAAGTGTACTGCGGCCAGATATCGTAAACTTTCATCATACTGTATTCACAAAAACATATTGTAATCTTGAGGCCTTAAAAGTGTAAAACATTTTTATCCAGTCAGTAAGTTGCGTATGAGGAGTTTTAAAATGCGCTCATAAGATATTTTCTCAAACGAATCAATCATAAAATTAACAGCACACTCAAATACAAATACAAATTAATTTTTTTGCCAATAAGCATAACTTATGTAACAGGCGTTGACAAATAAAAATAAGTACGTATTAAAACATTACACACGCAGATTTAGAAGTAAGCACAATTACAGCTTTACATTCAGCAAAAACAAATTCACATAAAGCAAACCTACAAAATAAAATAACATAAATTATTTTCTTAAGTCAGTAAAATCACTTTCCATATCTTCAGCAACTGTATAAGTTCTATATTTTTTGACAATTTATAAACAATTAATTTATATTATCCAGTAATCTCCTAGTAATCGCAGACAATTTATTAAACAGTTTAAGTTGCCGAAAACTATGACTATTGATTTATGTAATTCATATGAGTAGTTAAAAGATCCCATCTACGTCTAGTATAGGCTGTACATGGTAAACTGAGCACTTTTGAAAGGCCTGCTTAAAATGTCTGTATGCACATAGTGTATTCTTCCACCATATGTAAAATTGACATTGTCATGCGCCTGGTCACTTTATTCATGCACCAGTAAAGTGAAACTGTGGAAATATTAGGAAGTACATATTTCAATAATTTGGTAATTCTTAAGATTACATGCATTAAAAAAAAAAAAATCAAAATAAATAATTTTATTGTTTACAAATGTTTATCTAGCACCTTTGATTCAACGTTAAAACATCGCACTACTTCTCTACGTCGTGACCAACTTTGCTGGACGCTCGTCACTCAGTATGCCCCTTGAAATGTATGACGGTAGGGACAGTGGCATTTTTCAAATGTCCAGTTCAACAGTACGTAACCTTGAACAGCCCATAATAAACATTTGGAGGTTACAGGGTCATTCACTTGGAAAATTCTCTTGCGAATTATTTCTCCTAACTTCACTGCATCGAGGGATATGGTTGAGTGTGAAATAGTGTTCAGCAATAATATTCTCTGTCGTATAAAACTGAACGACAAGGACAAACTCCCACATGAGCGTATTCTGAAATCGTGCCGGAAAGTGCATTTCTCTGTTACGCCGAACAAAGCCGCTACGCACACACACACGAGCGTATGGCGTCAGTCGAGTGTGTTTACACAAACCAGGGGTTACTGAAGTTTGCAGTCTGCCTTCGTGGCTGTCTTAACTGTTCTGGGCTGCCTGTGGTGGAGAGAGCCATATTTTCTTTATAACTTACATATGTGTTTGTTTTCATTTTTTTTTCTTTCGAACTGACAGTGCATTTGTATCTATGTTCGGGGATACGCGATCGTGCACGAAAATACACGGCTGGACATGGAAAGCGCTACACCTAAAGGTTTCTTCCATTTGCAATAAAGACCAAATGCAGTACCAATTACACAATTCAAATGGTTGACGTCGCGAAAACTTGCAACATGCTGGAAAGGCAGAGGTCTGCTTGTTATACTCCATTCACTGTTACTTCCAACTTTTCTGAAGGCCTACTTAAGTTCTACTTTCAGGATATTCGTCCGCCTCATGTAAACAAAGCTTAACTAAGTATAGAAAATTACACCAAAGGGACGGCGCACCGCATTCTTGCGCACTCAGTTTTATTATATTTTGCATAAGAACTATTTATTACTTACCAACAAGAGTTATTTCCTCCCTAGATACAGTGGCTCACATTAATATTCGGTCACCTATGATTATCGTAGTTTTATGGCCTTATGTTACATTAGTAATGAAGATAAACATAAATCATATTGCACAATCATTCTTGTGTGCTTTAAATGAAATATAGCGGTAGCCAATAACGGAAAAGAGCAATGCAACTTAACAAACAATATGATTTTGTCATCCCATGCTGCATAAGTACGCCACTTTAATATTAGGTCATCATCATTCAAACACAAACATAATCCTCTTTGCAAATTAAACAAACATTAATTAGTACCTGGTAGCATGGCCATTCTGTTTAATTACTTCTCGCAGGCGTTGTGGCATATTAGCAATTCTATTCCTGGTACATTCGGAGCCAATCTTACTCCATTCTTCCTTGAACCTTTTCTCTAATTCTTTTGTCGACCTAATTGTTGTAGTACGCAGATATCTTTTGAGTTCATCCCACAGATTTTCTATGGGATTCAAGTCGAGTGATTTAGGAAGTATTTTAATGACTTTGGGACAGTTATACAAAAGCCAGCTCTTGACAATGTACGACTTGTGTTTTGGGTCATTATCTTTGTAGAACTTAAACTTGTTCCTAATGCTCAGATTATCATCCCTCTTGTGTAGGTTTGCTGTCAGGGTGTTGAGATGGTCTTACTTTTTCATTGTTCTATCGACACGTACAGCCTCTCCAGCACCAGCTGTAGATATACAGCCCCGGATCATAATACTACCTCCACTGTGTTTCACAGTAGGTTGTATGTTCCCAGGTTTTAGCTCCTTATTTGGCGTGCGCCATACTGCGATCTGAACCAAACACATTCAGTTTCGTCTCATCAGCAAAAATAACATTTCCACAAATTTTCATCTTTGTCAGCGTGGTCTATTGCGAACGTAAGTCGTTACTTCTATTTGCCTCATTAATGAAAGGCTTCTTCCTAGATACCCTGCTATTATATCCTGATCTTCTGATAACTCGTATGGTTTCTTGATGGATGTTCTTTCCACATGCAATGAGTACCTCCGTTGTAAGTTTGCAAGCACTAATTTTCAGACCTTTCTTTATTTTCTTGATTACTAGACGTTCTTCTCTCTCGCGTAGTTTCTTTGGCTGTCGTTTTTGAGGTACCGAATCTATTTTGTCTTCCTTCTGAAACCTTCTTATGATGTCTCCAACAGTGCACCTCGGCAGATTCAAGTGCTCCGCAATTTCTCGTTGAGATTTCTTCTTTGCATGATGAAAAATGACCAGCTGCCGCTGTTCAAACGTTGTATTCCAACCCTACGTCCCATTTTCCTGACTGACGCAGTCAACAGAGCTACCCAATAGAACCTCTCAGCGCAGAGAGTTTGCAGGGAATGAAACGAGGTACGAACGCAATGTGCATGATGCCTTTGCCAAGCGTCCACCACAACTGGCCGAATATTAAAGTGACGTACTTATGCAGCACTTGCACTGTTCATTTCAGTTATTGGCTACTATTGCGTTTCATTTAAAGCACACAAGAATGATTGTGCAATATGTTTTATGTTTATTTTCATTTCTAATGTAACATAAGGCCATACAACTGCGATAATCATCGGTGGCCGAATATTAATGTGAGCCACTGTATATTCGAATGAATTATAAATGAAATATTATAATTTGTAAACACAATATAAGTAAAAGTCCAGTTCAAACAAATATAAGATACTTCTATGTAAACAGAAGTATAAAACGCTTGTGATACATGATATGTTTATGAAACAACAAAGCACCTCGTACATAGGGTAATTTTTCTAAAGTTTGATTCAAAAAGTGTGAAGAACCCGCGAATAGACCATCAAGAGGCAGATCAATCAGCCGCGGCGTCGTGCTCGCGAAGAATATCGCCACCCAGGGGGTCCTATGTTCGGACTGCACGGAGCGGATGTTCGGCTCGTCGTACAGCCTTCTATCTTGGCCGTGCAGTCACCGCTGTGGCGCGTTTGCAGACGTGGGTACGTAGCAGGTCGTACGTTAAATAGAGTAGGTAATGGTCCTGCCAGACTAACTAGAGATACAAATCCTCGTATCCGCCGATGCGCAATAGCAGAGCGTGGCGCCGCCTCCAGAGAGATCCTGCAGTGCGTTTGCCGGCCTCAACAAGAACCATTCGTCGCCGTTGGAATGAGGCTGGCCTACAGGCGCGACATCCATTACGCCGTTTGCCTTTGACCCCCTTGGTATCGCGCGGCACGCAGTCAGCGGTGCAAGCAACGTCAGAATTGGACAGAGTGGTGACGCATGGTGTTCTCCGACGAGTCCCGCTTCGGTCCTAACGATGGTCGCAGCAGGGTTTGTCTCTGCAGTGGGCAACGACACGATCCCGCACTGATTCGAAAACATCATACGTCTGACATCGCGGGCGGTATGGTGTACCATCGGTTGTGACTCTGTCACGTCTCGTAGTTGTTGAAGGAACGGAGACAGCAGAGCGATATGCCAAGTGAGGTTTTGCGCAGTATACCTAACGTTATCGTGTAGAAGATAATGATAATTCCCGTACAGCTCGCATCACCCAGCAGGCTCTAAACGATGTGGACACGCTACCTTTGTCCCCTATTGAACACGCATGGGATATGATGGTGGCGACGTTTGTACCACCGTCAACAACCTGTCCAAACACTGGCCGGTCCACGTGTGCAGTTGCATTAAGCATGGCGGCGTGTGCCTAATGACACTATCCGCCACCTGCATGATGATGGAATGCCACGTCGCATCACTGATAGCCGCGAGCTTTGCGGATGATAAACAACGCGCCCTCAGCGCATCAAAGATTAATCACCACTCATTTCGACCATCTTAAATCAGCTTGTGACGTTTTAATGAAGTTTTACGGAAGGAAAAAAGGGTGTAGCGATTTCCACGTCCAGCAGTGTAACTCTAAGCTTGGGAGTTTATGACGACCCGTGAAAATTTAAAACTTTACGTGCAGACGTAGCTGATGTACAGTGCTCTCTGTTAAAACCGTATTTCATAGCTGAAATAAAAGCGTTTGTATGGCATTAAGGCTGTCGCGTACAGACAGCTATCTTCGTGTTTGAGGTCCTGATGAAGGGAGTGATAAGGGCGACACTGCCATGCGCATCAAGTGCCGTCGTCGCTTCTACGCACAACGTTCTGAACTGGCGTGCAGTGTTCTCGCCGCGTCGCGTGTACCAATGGGACTTGAAAGCGGCGACCCTATTATTCTGTTGTTGGGAAGAGTGAAGGCTCCTACTGTAGTTTCGCCCGTGTCCGGGTAGTATGTTTGAGGATACGTACATCAGTCCGAAAATGTCGTTTTTAACGATTTTAGCAGACTCCGAAATAATATTTACTGCCTACTGCACGAGTGACCATGGGCGAAGCCAAGAGGGAAGGGAGTGTAGTTACCCCCCCTCCCTCCCAGGCAAGTTCAAGTAAATAAAATAATCTCAACTGATACTACAAGAGTGGCATAATGCTTATTTAGCAAAGGTATTTTGAAGAGTTATTAAAAATATTTAAAAATGAATAGCTGGCCAAGCTAAAGTAGCTTGGATGATATCGTGGCACGTTCTAGCGTCACAAAATGGAACTGTAGTTGTAAGCTAAAGCTCCTATCCCATTCACAAACCCTTCCTTCCCCCTCCCACCATCATAAATCCTGGCTACGCCCCTGCGAGTGACATCTCTACAGCACCATTCCGTCTCCTCGTCTGGGGTATGTTTTCTTTTCGCAGGTGACTTACTGGGAACAAGTTAAATAGTGTAGTCAAAAATGGCATATTTAAAACATGCTGCAACGCAGTTCAAGAGCCAAATAGGCAACTGTCTTAAATAATTCTAGTTAACGTAATTGCGTTAGCTATTATAAGTAACAATTTCGTAATTCTTTACATGAGATCTTTAACTTTATGATCAAAATTTGTAGTCTAGTATTACATTTTGTAAAAAAATATGACTTAAATAAAGTTTGAGTTTGGGTACATAAATGAGGCAGAGTAAATTGAGTGATTTTAGTCTTTCGCCGCCACTTTAGCCCATCAAAAAATCGATGTTTGCTGCTTGTGGGCAACAAATTTTTTTCGTTTTTGTCACAAACTTCAGGAATATATTGTGCTAATGATCAAAATTAAGTTTATTTTCTTTTCTAGGTGCTTAATTTTTCATGTTGCCTACACACTAACATATCGAATTTGTAAGCTAATGAAAATGTTGTCTAGTTGAATGCAACACACGCATTGTTGTATAACAAGTGATTCGTATCACTGTAGAAGTTTCCTGACAGTTCCGCTTCCGCATTGCAAAATGGCTAAATACAGTTAGTGTGATCAACAAATTGTGTAAAACTGTTTTTCCACTTCCGTAGTAGAAATAATTTGTGATGAGTGTAAAAACTATCACATATTATTGTAATAGGGAAACGCTGCACATTTGAAATTGGTAGAAATTGTTAATCCGGGAGTTGACGGACACCCGCGATATCTAGAGAGTAGGAAGCTACAAGCTCAACACTCGTAGACACGTGACTGAACAGTTTTCTTAGAACATTCATTGGTTTGTCATTACGCAAATCAAATTATATTACTGAGAGTTGCGACGCAACTGTCTTACTACTCGGCACTTTCAAAAACATAAAGCAATAGAAAAAAAAAATTTGTATATGATTATATATTAGTATAACGGCCAACTGGCCAATAAGCATACATCAATACGTTTAAGCGCGTGTAATGCATCATACCTTATAAATTAACTAGCTTACCCGGCCACGCGTTGCTGTGGCATGAAATATTTTGGCCCTATTCATTTCTGTGAAATTAATTTAAAGAAGTATATGTATTTTCAAAATATTTATTATTGGAGTACTTGTTTGTATAATGTTTTTAGTTTTACTATCTTCCGCGCGTATGAATAAGTTGTGTGGTTTTCCTACTCTAGAACACGACACGTACAATTGGCCGTGCGAAAAACATTCCTTTTCTAAATCTATTCCGCACGTTTGCAATGACTGCCCTTGAGCTTTATGTATTGTCATTGCAAATGCCAATCTGACTGCTCTTTTGCAGTGCTCTTTTAAAGTGAAAGGGAATTCCTGATGGAATAAGAGAACAACAAACTGAAATGTTTAAACAGACAGCTGTCAACAAAGGCGCTTCCTGACGCGAAAGCATAGTAAAAATGAGCTTTTTGCAGATTTTAGTACCTTTGCAGGTAATACAGATAAAAAAGAAAGGTGTACATACACTCGTGGGAGCGAAAGGAAGGTTTATAAAAAACTGAATGAAAATTGGTTGATTTTTTTTTGTAGTTATACGCGTCCGAACAAACGGACACAATATATATATATATATATTTATTTATATATTGTTTGAAAATAATGTATGTTTATAATAAATAACGACTCCGTATTTTCTATTCGCAGTGCTCACAAACCGTCAACTCAGCTTAACAAACTTACGCTCGATTACTCTAAAACTCCTTGAAAAAATTTAAATTAAAGTTAAGTTAAAGTTTTTCCTGAATTTACTCAATGTTATTTCTTCATATCAATATGGATTTACCAAACGTAAATCAACAGATGCGGCTCGGTAAACTTTGATAAATAGTGTTCACACCTATCTCGATGATAAATTATTGGTCGCATGTACATTCGTAAACCTTTGTAAAGCTTTTAATTCTTTTGAGCTCTCTTGTTATTTTAGGATAAAAAAAACCTAGTTAATTATTGAGTAAAGGGGAGTAGCAAATGATCTATTAAAATTGTCTCTCACTGACATGTTCCAAGTAACTAGTATTAATAATCGTACAATCAACTGTAATGTTAATTGTTCGCAGATCAAGACTTTAAGAAATTGTAATCGGTGTGCCCCAAGGTTTAATCCGTGGCCCCATTTTCTTCATATTATTTATTGACGAATGCCTTTATTTTGAGAAAGGGCGTAACTATTATTTTTGTAGATGGTACGTTTATTCTGTTAGCAAGCAAAGGTGATAAGCTGTTAGCAAGCACAGTCAAAGGTGACATNTTTTTGTAGATGGTACGTTTATTCTGTTAGCAAGCAAAGGTGATTAGCTGTTAGCAAGCACAGTCAAAGGTGACATTTCAAACCTTGGCTGAAATGCAGACTTGGTTTGCTTGTAACAAACTAGTTTTAAATTTACAGAAATCTTCTATNCATTTCAAACCTTGGCTGAAATGCAGACTTGGTTTGCTTGTAACAAACTAGTTTTAAATTTACAGAAATCTTCTATTTTACATTTCTCCATAAAAACTGTAAACAATTTTAAAATAGAAGCATTTATAGACAACACTATCTTGAAAAACGCTCACACACATGAATTGCTTGGTATAAGTCTAGATGAAATTTTAAATTGGATCAATTATGTAACTTTCCTTTGTAAAAAACTTGGTTATCTGTTTTCCTGTCAACGCAATAAAAGTTTTTTTTTGCTAGAATGATGCTGTAATAGCTATATACTATGCCAGTGTATAATTCACTTCTCAAAAAAATTTGTCATTCTGGGGAAATTTCTCAAATTGGGTTAAAATACTTGTATATAAAAAAAGAATTATTAGAATTATTTTCAGCTTTAAGAGAACAGGGTCAAGTATACCTATGTTTCAAAATCCAAAGATTGTAACTTTACGTGGTATTTTTATTTATTTCATTGTCCTGTTTGCTATTAAAAACGCACGTTACATAAAAGATCGTGATATACATGATCACTACTCGATATTCGTACAACCAAGAAATTTGAAAAGATTTCTTATTTCGTGGGTTTGAGGGTTTCAAACATATTACCAATAACAATCCCTCATGTTTTAAAAACTAAATATAGTAATAAATTTAGAAATAAAACAACTATTTAATTTTAGTTGGAAATCATTTAATAAATTTTTTCTTTTTAAGATTTTTATTTTACAGTTTCATACGTGTTGTCTGTTTAGACAAGACAATTTTGCTTAAATTTTATGCTATACCTTTGTGTATTCATTTGTATTATAATTTTTTTTTTAATGTTATGGCCTAGTTTATAGTTTAACCTGTTCTTATTGCGCAGTTGCATTTTCGCATTTGTTTGTTCATTGTACTAGACAAGTCAGCATCAGTTTGTACTGATAGAAAAAATATGAAGAACAGTAAATAAATTATTAATAATTTCGCAATATTGTTTGGGCTGTAACTTAAATGTGCGAAGGCAGGTATCTACTTGTTGCGAACGATCATAACGTTTCGCCGTTGCATATCCTAAAGTTACGTGTGCGGAGGGGACGCTTTGTGATATTAAGTGGATGGATAACAAGAACAGTTTGCGATGGCAATTAACTAATGTCTAAGGGGAGTTGGACATCTTGGTGGTCACGGGAGGATCGCACGGAAAGTGTGAACCAGTGTGTGAAAGTAGTTACCACGAAACATCGAGCAATAAAACACAATTACAAAAGAAGAATATCGCCACGAATGAACCAACGAAAAACACAAATGCGTATAAATATGTACAGAGGCTCATGAAATTATGCGGACATTGCGGTACTGCATAGTTACTAGTAAACAAAACTGTTTGCAGACATTATATTGTTACATGAATTCCCCGCCACCGGGGTGTGGGAGGGGGCGGGGGCGTATCTGTGTTCGTGAGGGATAGAGGTCTTAATTTAAAAAAATCAAACTAAATTTGATATATAATTTATTCACAATGCTATTATTTACGTTATTCAGTTATCTATCTCCAGTCTTACTCTTTTTATTTCTTAGTGAGCACAATATTTAATGTATATTTCAACTCTAACTAACGTCTTTCTCAATGTCGCTGTTTCGTTATAGTCAATTAACTCATATTCATCATTAACACACGTTCAGTCTGTCTGTTTCCATCACTTGTAATGCCTTTCACTCACGCATCTAGTCCAATAGTCCAGCCGGCCAACCGCACTCTTCACTGCTTGATACTCGCAGTCGCAGATTTACCTTCTTCTGGTCACTTCTCCCGCCGCTCGTCGTCTGTCGCTGAAGCACAGCCACTCATCCATTCAACTACTGCTCGGCCCGTCGCACAGTTTATACTCTGCTGGCCTTGACCTGGAAAGTACGACGCACCCCGAGTCATGCGGACAGGAATGTAGGGCAGTTAACGACTAGAAAATTCCACAGATAGAGGTAGAAACTCAATACAACCAGGGTCAGCAGCGCGCGCCGCAAAAAGGATTATCGTGTCGGTTCGCTTTTTGGTAATAGATGCGTGGCTCTTGGTTTAGCACGCGCCTGTAATTCAACACATTCCACTGACTTGCTGCCGCCGCTATCACATAGCTGCTGTCCTTCACTCCCACTCGCTCACGCGGGGTGCGAAGCAGTGACCGCGGAACAATATGTATTATCCACCATCACGAATGTTAACGAAAACTATTTATCATACCGAAAAATAATTACATATGTATTCTGAGCAGTTTCGTATGAGTGATATGCATCACACGTGAATATTTGGTCACCACATTAATTAGCACCATAATCACCATGCCTTCAACACTTCAGTACCTCGTTGGATGCCATTTTTGTCTGACCACTTCTTTCAAACGAGTCTGCATGTTGGAAATTGTTTTCTTGGTGTAATCTTGGTCTGTGTGATTCCAGCCTTCCGTCAGCCTCTTAGATTCTTGTTTTGAGGTAACCGGTGTCCTCCTGACTCCGGTGTTAAGTTCATCTNTTACTCCCACTCGCTCACGCGGGGTGCGAAGCAGTGACCGCGGAACAATATGTATTATCCACCATCACGAATGTTAACGAAAACTATTTATCATACCGAAAAATAATTACATATGTGTTCTGAGCAGTTTCGTATGAGTGATATGCATCACACGTGAATATTTGGTCACCACATTAATTAGCACCATAATCANGTTCTGAGCAGTTTCGTATGAGTGATATGCATCACACGTGAATATTTGGTCACCACATTAATTAGCACCATAATCACCATGCCTTCAACACTTCAGTACCTCGTTGGATGCCATTTTTGTCTGACCACTTCTTTCAAACGAGTCTGCATGTTGGAAATTGTTTTCTTGGTGTAATCTTGGTCTGTGTGATTCCAGCCTTCCGTCAGCCTCTTAGATTCTTGTTTTGAGGTAACCGGTGTCCTCCTGACTCCGGTGTTAAGTTCATCTCACAGTATCTCAATAAGGTCTGAATCAGGTGATTGGGGCGGCGTTTCGATAACCTTTGGATAATTATACAGAAGCCATTCTGGCACCAGACGCGACTTGTGTTTCGGATCGTTGTCTGATAGAATTTGAAAGTTTGTAGAATACTACATTTTTCAGCACTTCGATGCAAACTGCCTATAAGGATTGTTAAATAGTCTTCCTTCGTCATTGTATCCTCGATAAACCCCAACTCACCCACTCCAGTGGAGGATATGCGGCCCCAGACCATAACTTGGCCGCCTCCGTGTTTTACTGTTGGCTGCAGATTCTTCGTTCGGTTTCAACGACACCATAACCCTACCATCTGATTGAAAAAATGCCGAACTTGCTTTCGTCCACGAATATCACGCCATTCCACCACTCCTGTTCCTTCTTGACATGGTCTTTGGCAAAGGCAAGTCTTCTATTCCTGTTAACTTTGCCTACATGTGGTTTGTTTCTGGCAACTCTGTCATTACATCCATTCTCTCTGATTACCCTTCGAACTGTTCCTGGGTGCGCACGTGTTCCACATTCCTGAAGTAACTCTGCAGTAATTTCCGGTGCACGTAATCTTGTAGTATAGACTGTCTCTGTCGTTCGTTAAGCTTTCTTAGTCGCCCTTTCTGCGGTAGAGATTCAATTCTATCTTCCTTTTCATAACTTTTTGTAGTATCAAAACTGTACTTGGAGGAATATTTACTATTGACGAAATATTCCTGTGAGAAAAGCCCTTGGCATGATGGAAGAAGACGAGTTGTCGTTGTTCCAATGTTGCATTGCACCTCTTACGCCCCATCTGAAGGCAGTAGTGACTGGCAACGCAGAATGATGCGTGAGGTGTACTCGCGCCTTCCTTCGATCTCGGCTGTCGTAGGATGTGCAGTACCTACTGCTGGCGAGGTTGACCTAACACCAAAGTGACATGATATGGCACAGCTTTAAAGCAAGTAATGGCTATGCACCATTGGTATTAGTTAATATTATACGCCGCTAATGCATTGCTGCACATCACGCATTCCTTTCTATAGTTGTTTCACATAATTTTCCTCCGGAACGTATGCAATGACAATATTCGCTTACAACTTACGTGCACATATCCGACCGAATATTATAGTGAGTATCTGTATATGATCGCCAGGACGTCAGTGTTTTTAGTCCTGCTTCTATGTAAATGTCAGGCAGAACGTAGCCAAGAAAATGTTTTATTGTACCGGCGGTGCTTTTAATCGTACGTAGCACACAGACCACGGGCTTTAACGATGGCTATCGAGAGGAAATAATTACAAGGGGAACTTGAGCTCAACAACTGCGTAGTGTCTGTGTGCCTGGACTGACAGCGCGCGCAGTAAATGTAGGGAAGCGCCCCGGGATTAGTGGCGAACGGAGCGTGCGTGTTTGGTGTCGGGTCGGCACGATAAACCCCGGGACACGCAGTGGTCGCGCATTAACGACCCCCGGCCGTGTTCGCGAGCCCGCCTCGTGTTTAACGGCCTCGACGACAACCGGCGCCACCACGCACGTTTGTCGCTCCGCAGCATCTGGTCGCGGTCAAACGCCGTTCGACAGTTCGGGATGGAATGAAGACGATGTCAGGCGATTCAGTAACTTGCGTGCTGGAAGTCGTAGGCGAGATGCATCATGTCGATGTTGTGTTAAGACCGATTCAGCCATATTTGAAGCTGTGGGTTTATGTTGCACAGTGGTGCAGTGCAAGACTAAACGGGATGGGGTTCCCCGGTTAGTAGCTCAAACCATCGCCAGTTCGGCTCCGTGCCACGCGTGACCACTGGAAACCTTGTTCCGCACGCACTGATTGCAAAGAGGCGTGTTTTCACGCAGTCGTAGAGTACGGTTGTTAATGTTGCCCTTCCTAATCAATACATTTTTTAAAATTTTTATTAAAACATTGACTGAAACAGTGCAGTACATAAACGATCAGTGGTCGTGTTGCACATGAGATAACTGTGTTAAAACTACATACNCGATCAGTGGTCGTGTTGCACATCAGATAACTGTGTTAAAACTACATACCTGCAACATACGGCAGTAAATGTGTGTAACAAATATGCCTCACTACATACACCGAAATATCAGTATATACCCGAAGTCAATTACTTTCTATCCACAGTCGTTTAAATACGCCGACACGCCACTTCTCCTCCTGTTTCGCTTAGGAATGATTGCATTTGTTATAGCCTCGGTAGCTGCACGGCCGAGGAAATCCTGTACAACGGTATTTTCTGTTGTCTTGATGTCAGCACCTTGCCGAGCTGCTGTTTCTCAGTTGTGCCAACTGCGGACGAACTGAGCGTCAATATAGTTCCTCGCACATTAGCGCCACTCGAAGGACTTAAATTCTGGGCGTGCTGCGAGGATAGCTTTCTCTTTCGAGATAACGAAATTTTTATATCGCCCTTAGGATTCCGTTTTCATAGTTCATTTTTTTTTTACGAATGCTAAACTATAAGGTCGACCTTCGCAAGAGGATCAAGTGTGCCATAGACTTTATGACCGGCGAGGAGGTGAAATGCTTGATGCAGCCAAGACGAAAAAGGAGAGTTACGACGTCACAAGCGGCCTCGCTGGTGCACTGAGGCGAACCGGGTTCGATTCCCGGCGGGGTCGCTCCCGGGTGCCGGACGATGCCGCTGGTCGGCGGGTTTTCTCAGGGATCTCCAGTTTCCCCCGCTTCCGGCGCTGCTCCGTACTCACCTTAATCACCCTCATAGACTCTCAAGACCTCGCTGTTAAGAGTCGCCCAAATCTCTTCACTCTTCACAAGATAATTTTTTCCCAGCAACGAAATATTTAATTGCTCTTATCCAAATAATTAATTTGGTTTTGCCAAACAAACTTAGTTTTATTCAACTTAACCTTTCTCCCCAGTGTAAAGTTTTTTCTCGTTATAAAATATTTAATTAGTAGTATGCTACCAATAATAGCCTGAGAACTATTGCTGATGGCTGTAGCTATTAAGAGTTGTTCACATGGTCTCACATGTTTGCTGTCAAAATAACCTAAGGGCATACCTGATGATCGATGGAAGTGAAACATTTTTTTTGTATTAGTTTTTCGTAACAGATAAGATTGAGAACTATAGTCTTTGATTCGTTTTAGTTTCGACATGTAAATCAGCCACGTCCGCTGTGTATCGTAAATCAATTTTGTTAGGACCATAAACAACCTTGTTTGTATTCTTAAATGCTGTCGGGACAAGGTTAAGTTGTTGAGTAGAGAAGTTGTACCTTCCGCAGCGCGTAAATAACAAACATGGGACGTTCATTGATAATTAAGGTTCCTGGTTAAGTATTCACTAGGAAGGTCACAGTATCAGGTGTAAGCCGTAAATTGGCAGTAGGCTATTCATAAAGTTTGCCTTTTTCTGCACGTGACTGATAGTTTGGCATAAAACCGAGCGTATAGTACTAGTGTCAAGTGATATATTTTTAAATGTTGAACTAGGAAAATATTTTGGCTTTAACAGTAAATAATATTGCTCCTTTCCGCTGCGATGATCTAACGAAATTTAAATAATATAAAAAAAAAATGTTAGAAGGATTTGAACCCAAAAAATTGTTCCATAAATACGGTTTTGCATAGTATCATATGAAATTGTCAAATTCTTGTAAATTTTCGTTGACCACAATAAGTTACCATTGGGAGCTATCCTGTTAAAGCTTTCTCCCCTGTTCCTCATTTTTGTCTTCGTATTTTTTGTTTCAGAATTAGTTGCTCTGCTTTGTTTATAGACATGCGGTATTTAACAAGTTATTAGATAAAAATTGTCACCAGAGTTTCATCATGCGGTATTGAGTAACTGTTCTGTAAGGATAATGTATGTGTAATTGAAATTGATTTAATGTAAATAATTGTTACATTTGTGGTCTTGTTGAGTAGTCGTTACGGGTTACATTTGTGGTCTTTTTGGATATTCGTTACAGGCTTCTGCAATTTAGAATGGTTGACGTAGATTCACTGCGTTTTATCTTCTTGACTCGACAATGTAGTGAAACTAACCAACATGTCGTGACGTGTGTGACCGCGGTGTTGAGAATCAAGGCGGCGTAGGCTTGCGGACGGAGACCCCGTCCTCAAGCCAGCCGTGCCGGATCGTTCTTGGAAGTAAAGTTAACACGTCGTCCGTGGTGGTTGTGAGGGAGAAGGCAGTGCTGGGGGTTGGCTGTGTGTCGAGTTCCCTCAGTGTGTGGTCGGCTGGGAGGGGATCGATACCGCGGCCGGCGGTCCTGTGAACCCCCTCCACCCCCCTAATATCACCTCTTGCCGCTTGCTTCGTTGCTAGCTCGGTCGCATCCTCAGCTTCTTACAAATAGTCGGATATCCGAAAATAATTGACTCTTTTCCCAACACAGCCCATATTGTAGATATCGCGGGTAAAACTATGGTTATATAAGCAAGCATTTTTACGTGCAGATTTTTTGCTCTATCAACTTTTTTTTTTTTCTGCTACACAAATTCACACACTTGCCTAAACTACATACGAAAGTGAACTAACAGATCTGTGTATTGAGTGTTACAGACGATGCAAAAATGTGTCAATGTTTCCTTTGTGTTTGTTAATAAAGACGTGACTTGCTTTATTGTATTATTAATCACAGTTGTGGTTTTGAGAGATATGCATGCGGTGGTTGTTGGGCTAACACAGTAAAGTTTCGTACTTAAATTATCCGGAATATAAAATAATGTTCTGTTTCGCAACGTTGTTACACTCATTTAGGACGGTAAGACTTTTCTTCGTCCCGTGTCTCGTATGACACCCTGGGTGTTAGTGGGTGCTGTCACATCCGGCGAACCACGCTATGAGCTGCTGTCGTCATCACGAGGTCCACATCAACCCAGCTCGGCGCCACGCCGTGAAATGCTACCAACTGCGCGATCAGACATGGCGACGACATCTTGTAGCGCACTGGACAAACCTGACGCAACTTACAACTCCTATGTATCTGTAGATTCATCGCAACTTGAGTAACGAGGCAGATAGTATCGCATGAGTCTTGTTTTTGATATCACATTTTAAACTTTGACTTGATTCCTAGATAATTGGTTTTATTTTTAAAGCCATTGATAACCCTAATATAAAAAAGAACTGCTCTCGTGAGTAAAAGTTTGGGAGTTACAAGTGAAATGCCATTTTACGCCAACCTGTTCTGCTTGAATAACAAATTCTGCTAATTGAGAAACTCACCAGAAACGTAAGATTGCCATCGAAAATTGCGAAAAAAAAAATTTGCAATCCTTTCCTAAATCGTGATGCAATATGGCGACAGTTGGTGATGTGATATACAAATCCGTTTTCCAAAGCCTCTTTCACTCTGGTATTCCGGTGGTCACTGGTGAATGCTGCGCGTAAGTACTCCTGCACCACTTTTGTCTGACACTGCCGAGTATTACAGTTGGTTAGGGAGGAAATATACCAGTTGTTAAAGCATGAAGTTAATTGTAATTGACAATTTTATTAAAATTAAATACAAAGTACATAAACTTGCCAGGGTTTTACCAGATTCTCCTCATGCAAATTGAGTACAAGCAAACTTTCGTTGGATTTTTTTTTGCACAGCACACATTTGGGGTTACGTAACGTGTTGTTGATGTTGCTAAATAAAACGTATGCTGTAACTTGTAGGTCCGTCTCTAGTGACCTCGCGGTCGACGAGACGTTAAGTCTACCTACCAACATCTGATACAGTTATGAATTTTGCAAACTGCTGCACAGCAGTAAATTGTGATAGGGTTTGGCGATGTGCGGTTCCGGGATTGGGAATTGCAGCAGCCGCTGTAGGTGTCGGCGACCTTGAGTTTTGTTTGCGTGGACTATCGCAGTCTTGAATGTCTTTGTGCGTGTTCTGTCGCTTTCAAATAATGACCATATTTGATTTCTTTGACTTTGAACCTATCCTTTAAAATTCGAAAAGTTTACAAAACTGTATTTAAAAAATACACATTTGAAAACTACGTTGTCTTAGGTTTTTGTAGTTTAATCATTTTATTTCTTGCTGACTTGAAGCATCATTTCCTTTCGTAGTTGCTTGAATTTCAAGTTTGTTCTATATATTTCACATGTGAGTAAAAAATTAGTGTGTTTGTGATTGTAATTGTCTACACGAAACACAGCCCAGGGCTTATCTATATTTAGAGATAGCGACCTCTGGATCTGCTTGAAAGTGCCGAACGTGTGAACTACCAGTTGCAAGTTCTCGTCCAGAATGAGCTACGAAATTGGCGAGTGTTGAGTCTGTTCCAGTTTGTGCAGCTTCTTCATTTGTGACGTGTGAGGCGCGGGAAACTCGTAGTTTTAGGACGAAGGAGGGGGGGGGGGGTAGCCCCAACTTATATCCAACCTAGATTCCTACAAACGTAATGCAAGTTTTATTGCAAGAACTGACTTTTTCTCCGGCTTTGGGAGGAAGTAGTGAAGCCTAATGCCCCTCCAGGCGTCCTCGTGCTCAGTAGTTGCCGTCACGTAAACTCCCTATTTCGACACCGCTAGACCGATTGTCCTTTCCGTCCTTCAATGTTGAGCCCGTATTTGAGCGCGCGCGCGCGCGCGCGCGCGTGTGTGTGAGCTATATTTCCGGAACAATTCAACTAATTTCCACTAAATTTTGCAAATGATTAGTGCTATAGAAGGCTATGTGCAGTTGCACGATTAAAGTGGGGTCAGACATTGATTTTAAAAATGGCGGCCATATAAATATTTTTATAAGTTTGGCATGTCTAATTAACAGTTTGTGCAAATTCAACCAAATTTTTATGCTGAATGTATCTATTAGAAGCATCGTATACATAACCTTTTATTTTTAGACCTTTTTTTAAGGTAACGTCGATAAAGAAAATAAGGTTTTCATGCCATACCTCGGGGACCAATCGACAATAAACCGATTTCTACTAAATTCTTCACACGAGTTGCGCTACGGTTGGACATGTAAACTCTCTTGTTTTAAGCGGCTCAGACACTTAATGATGGTTATGTAAAAATCTCATATTAGTGAACCTATCATTCAAAGTATTGACTGATTACATCCGAAGTTTATGCTCCGAATCCTACCCCCGCGATGCAGTTGATTGCACTCTTATCTTATTTTTTATGAGATTTTCTGGGTTCGAGTCCCGGGTAAGGCACGTGTGTTTTTGTAATTGTCTCTGTACAACAGCATATGTTTCTGGTTTCATCTCTAATGATATTGCTGTCAAGAAGACACCAAGGCCTACCTACCATCTGAGCTTTTAAGAACTTCTTTAAAAATTATTTTTACACATGCAGAGGAAAGTAGGCTCATTAATTATACCAGTAACTGCTTGTTACAGTTCCAATAGTGAAATAAAGTTAAATATGTTATGTAAATGTTTACGGATGAGCGTCACTAATCTCACACACACTCGCTGGTTAGCGCGCACAACGCACAAGACTGCCTTGAAGTTGTCTTAATTATAATCCATTCGCGGTTACTTCACACTTTCATGACGCCCTGCTAAAGTTCTACTTCCAGGATATTCCTCCGCCTCGTGCAAACTGAGCGTAACTAAGTTCAGAAAATTACACCAAAGGACAACGCACCAAATTCTTGCGAACTCAGTAGTAATAAAATGTTGCATGAGAACTATTTCTTACTAAGCACTACCAACAAACATGTTTTCTCACTGTTTTTATTAATATTTATTGTGAATGAAGTATTATAATTTATAAATAAAATATAGGTAAAACTTTAATTTAACGAAAAATTATATACTTTTATGTTAACAGTGGTATAAAACGCTCGTGATGCATAGCATATTTAGGAAATAACTAAACACGTCATACATGGGGTTATTTTTCAAAGGTTTGATTCAGAAAGTGTGAAGTAGCCGTGAATGGACTATACTTTCCCAGTGTGAGATATTGCCCTGGAGAGGCTGTCGAGGGATGGTCTGCTTACGAAGTCGTAATCAGCAGCCTGCAATAGTTTCAGCGTAGGGCATGCGAGTGGTGGTCCAGCGCGTGCCCATCTGCGTCACGATCAACGAATTGCAAACGCTGTCCAGTCTCTTTCCCACCTTCCGTAAAACAGTGTCATTGTAAGAAACTCTTGTGTGTTTTCCATTTTATCTCGGCTTCTGATATGAATTGCGCGCTCTCGCTTATCACGATTGACGGGATTGCGTGAAGTGTTTTAACTATTAGGTACGTCTCCAGACGTAATTTTTTTTACATCGATTGTGCTTTTTTTTTTCTTTTTTTTTTTCTCTTTTTTTTTTATCACTTCGAGCCAAGATAGCATCGTTCATTAGCAGAAATGCTTCGTTGTTTGTTCTNCTTTTTCTCTTTTTTTTTTATCACTTCGAGCCAAGATAGCATCGTTCATTAGCAGAAATGCTTCGTTGTTTGTTCTAAGATTTAACTTAAGGAAAACAAAGTGCGTGCTGAGTACATTGTTTTGGCACCATCTTAGTTTCTTAGTCCTGGCGTAAACAAAGGCAATTTGTATTTTAGTCCATTCATGGTTACTTCACATTTTTCTGAAGCCATGCTAAATTTATACTTTTGGGGTTACCAATTACGTATCCTTCCGCTACACGCAAACATAAACACAGTCACGTGACTTCTATGTTTTAACTGTCAAATGGATTGTTTACTGTTTACAGCTGTTCAAAGAGAGAGAGAAAGAGAGAGGAGAGAGAGAGAGAGAGAAAGGAGCGATAGAGAGGAGAGAGAAAAGAGAGGAGAGAGAGAACGGGGGTGAGAGAGAAGGGGGGAGAGAGAGATAGGGAGGGAGAGAGAGGTGGGAGAGAGGGAGAAGGGGAGAGAGCGCGAGCGTGCGCGCTAGGGAGGGTGACAAGCTCCGCTCCGCCGACAGTTTCTTGCTCGGTCGAAAAAAACACAATGTCATTAATGCCTACGCACCGTATTTTGCGCTCATGTTTTTAACTGTAACAAAAAAATATGTTTCCATCAGGGCTACCTGAANAATGCCTACGCACCGTATTTTGCGCTCATGTTTTTAACTGTAACAAAAAAATATGTTTCCATCAGGGCTACCTGAAAATTTAAGTATTTCAATAGGCAACGTTTAATTTACAAATATCATACCAAAAAACTTGGGTAAAGAAAATTTTAACTGTGTACTATTTCTTACTAGCCGTTGCCAAAACATCGCTGCTCTCACTGTTTTTTTAATTCGTATCGAATAATAAATAAAAATTACAAGTTATAGAAAACACGAAGTTAAAGTTTAATTTATTCAAGAATCCAGTACTGTAAAGTTAATCACAGTGTTATATATTGTGGTATACAAGNAATGCCTACGCACCGTATTTTGCGCTCATGTTTTTAACTGTAACAAAAAAATATGTTTCCATCAGGGCTACCTGAACATTTAAGCATTTCAATAGGCAACGTTTAATTTACAAATAGCATACCAAAAAACTTGGGTAAAGAAAATTTTAACTGTGTACTATTTCTTACTAGCCGTTGCCAAAACATCGCTGCNTACCAAAAAACTTGGGTAAAGAAAATTTTAACTGTGTACTATTTCTTACTAGCCGTTGCCAAAACATCGCTGCTCTGACTGTTTTTTTTAATTCGTATCGAATAATAAATAAAAATTACAAGTTATAGAAAACATGAAGTTAAAGTTTAATTTATTCAAGAATCCAGTACTGTAAAGTTAATCACAGTGTTATATATTGTGGTATACAAGTTATTAAAAAAAAATCAGGTGAACATATTACTCCTAGGGTGGTTTTTCAAAGGTTTGTTTCAAAACATCCGAAGAAACCGTGAATTGACTATAACTTTGCTTGTAGACAGAGATGATTGGTTGATCCAAAGTAGGGACGCGAGGGGAAAAAAAATCAACATCGTCTTCGTGTAATCACTTTTCCCCACACAGCCTCGTCTTTATTGGGCCAACTTAATGAACTCCCCCCCCCACCACCCCCTCCTCACTGTTCTCTATTTTGTAGTGAATGGAAGACATGCTATAATTAACGTTTTAAAGTGCTGCTGTGTATTGATGTGCTTGGCAAATTTTGAACGGATTAAATTGGGAAACTAGGAACATGCTTTTGCCTCAGGGTTTAAAAAAGTGGTTCAGCCAAACGCTGGCAACTGTGTCGGGAAATGAGCAAATGAGGACGGCTAGGTCGGGGTGGGTGTGGTAATTAGGGCGATCGTCTGAGTGCAAGGGGACGTACTCGTGATTGGAAATACGAGCGAGTCTGCCGCGGCACTGATTTACGAGACCGCTGCTTCTCGTAACGGCAGTCGGCATGCCATCCGCGACCTCACTCAGTTCTCGGCGTCCAACCCAGCTCTTGTCCAGAGCACCTTTCGAGCATCGTGATCGCGACAGCGCGGAATTTGCTTCTCCCCGCTCCTTATGTTCGCCACTAAACTATGTTTGTGTTCTTTACACTTTAAGCCTNGTCCAACCCAGCTCTTGTCCAGAGCACCTTTCGAGCATCGTGATCGCGACAGCGCGGAATTTGCTTCTCCCCGCTCCTTATGTTCGCCACTAAACTATGTTTGTGTTCTTTACACTTTAAGCCTGGAACAGCGAGACGTAAGCCAAATAAGCGAAACCCAGTGGAAATTGAGCTACTGATAATTAGTGTTAGACAACTAATTAATATGATAACTGAATTTCACTNATTTTGAACGGATTAAATTGGGAAACTAGGAACATGCTTTTGCCTCAGGGTTTAAAAAAGTGGTTCAGCCAAACGCCGGCAACTGTGTCGGCAAATGAGCAGAATGAGGACGGCTAGGTCGGGGAGGGTGTGGTAATTAGGGCGATCGTCTGAGTGCAAGGGGACGTACTCGTGATTGGAAATACGAGCGATCTGCCGCGGCACTGATTTACGAGACCGCTGCTTCTCGTAACGGCAGTCGGCATGCCATCCGCGACCTCACTCAGTTCTCGGCGCCCAACCCAGCTCTTGTCCAGAGCACTTTTCGAGCATCGTGATCGCGACAGCGCGGAATTTGCTTCTCCCCGCTCCTTATGTTCGCCACTAAACTATGTTTGTGTTCTTTACACTTTAAGCCTGGAACAGCGAGACGTAAGCCAAATCAGCGAAACCCAGTGGAAATTGAGCTACTGATAATTAGTGTTAGACAACTAATTAATATGATAACTGAATTTCACTNAAGCGAAACCCAGTGGAAATTGAGCTACTGATAATTAGTGTTAGACAACTAATTAATATGATAACTGAATTTCACTGATTTTATTTGTGATTCCCACTGAATGTCGAGGATTCCAGCGCCACAAGTCACTTGTTACCCGTTCATTTGCTCGATTCGCCGGTCGGCAGAAGAAGCCTGTCGACCTACTTTCAGTGAATGTTGTTTCACAGATTGATATTACTGATTCGGGCTTAGAGTGTAGATTTGTTGTAAGTTGTCTTTCATTATGCTTTTGCACAGGTGCGGTTTTTACTTTTTGATTTTGTTTTACACGAAGTAGTTTTTTTTCTCGCGCTTTTTAAAATGCTGTATTTTTTTTTATTACGTAATATAGAGATGTTTAATTTTTCTTTTCATTCCTGTGTTTGCTGATTTTAACAATTTGTCGGTTCTAATGACAATGTTCTTGTGTCCCATTACAGGGTAGCTAGCGTTAGGAAAAAAAAAAAAGTAAAACCTGGAAAATTCTTGGCATTTTACATTTATAGAAAAGTCGGTCATATCAGGGGAAATTTGTGTGATATCAGGAAAATTAGATAAGAATTATAAATGTGTTAAATAAGAAAATGAAGGTTATACTTATTTCTTACAATTGCCATTTCATTAATTTTAATGTTTTTTAGTTGATTCCACATTTGTAGGAAATATTTATGAGCCTTGGGGCAGTTTTGTGGCTGTATGTAAATTGTAACTGTTATTATGTATACTTTCTTGGCTGAAGTTTATCGACACAGCAAGTATTAATTAGACCACTGCTCCACTCCCGCAGCACTCGGCAGATTCGTTCTTCAGACTGAACGGGACCGACAAGTGTGTCCCTCTGGAAGGTAGCGCCTATCGTGAGCAATGTGAACGATGGGAGGTGAGGGATTCAGCACCGTTGAAGGGAATCCCTAGCAGATAAGGAAGTTTTGCGACGGCGCGGCGATGGGAAATGCAGAAACAAGCTATCAGTTCAGAAAACACTCTCTCACAGAAGAATAAATATCGTGGACAGAGAACTACTGCAGCTATTTCTGCCGACTGACACTTTAAAACGACTACGTTTGTGTGTCAATAACCAACTTTATGAATGGCCAGTAAAATATCGACTTTCATTTCTGCCCTGAAGAAAGATTTACATGGAGGTGTTCCATAGTTTTTTTTAAAATTAGGATGGACAAAACTGCGTACTGTGAAACTCGTATGACAATCAAGGAGGCCCCTTGACGCTGTTAGTATACTCATCGCATAAGAAGAGAGGCATTGGCCTTTTGCTGTATATAGAAGTTGTGTTTCGTGCGTAACGCGTTTTTTGAGTATCGGAGCATACATGGNAGGCATTGGCCTTTTGCTGTATATAGAAGTTGTGTTTCGTGCGTAACGCGTTTTTTGAGTATCGGAGCATACATGGACGCGTGCGGTGAGCAAATGTTAGAGCCGCAGGATACATAGGATCTAACACTACACGAATTGCATCTCATCGACCTGAAACTCGCTATTAAAGAAGGAAGTAAGTGATTAGCGATAGTTACGTGNCACTACACGAATTGCATCTCATCGACCTGAAACTCGCTATTAAAGAAGGAAGTAAGTGATTAGCGATAGTTACGTGGTTGTTTCGTGCTCTGCTCGCTACTTTCTATTCAGGTTTATATCTACTTACAAATATTTTTCGTGGTTGTAGTAAANCTTGTTTCGTGCTCTGCTCGCTACTTTCTATTCAGGTTTATATCTATTTACAAATATTTTTCGTGGTTGTAGTAAATTTGTTTGTTACGCGGTCAGTTGAAGTACATTTTTGTTTCTGTTAGTAATTTATATTTACGTGACATAAAATGTTTGAGGTAGTACATACCAGGCACGATAGTACCACTGTATTGAAAATAGTTCACTGTTTTAAGTTGAGTGGAGAAAAAAATGATAGTTGCTTTGCAAACTAAATTCTGAGGATTTTTGCATTGTTTTATTTGGTTGTTTAGAAGACAGTTTAAAATAACTTTTCTTTTGCTGCAGTGCACCACTGCGGGCATTATCTCTCTATCTATCTATCTATCTCTCTCTCTCCTCTCTCTCCTCTCTCTCCCCTCTCTCCCCTATCTCCCCTCTCNTCCAAATTTGGCCATGTAAATTTATGCAATTAAAATTGATTACGCACTTATTTGCAAAATGGCGTATATACAGATATTTTAGGTTTTTTGGTATAACTACTACACCTTTAACCAATTTGAACAAAATTTTGTATGCTGACAGTATCTATTACGAGCATTATGTATGCCAGAAAGCAACCACTTTAGCCCAACATTTTGTAAGAATTAGTACATGAATTATTACAGTTTTTGTGAAATATCTCGACAAAGAATTGACAGATTCCTACCAAATTTGGCAAACAAGTGGTACTGGGGCAAGTGATGTTAACCAATGTGTATTAAGTAGGTCAGGCACTTATTTTCCGAATGGTGGCCATATAGCTGTTATAGTTTTGTATGTTATATCGTCGAAACCATGTAATCAATTCAAACACATTTTGTATGCTTGCAGTATATATTACAACCATCAAATTCGTCCATGCAAAATCTCTTTTCTCCGCTATTTTGTAAAATAGTATCACATGACAAACTAAAATTACTCTACAGCTCTGAAAAAAACTACCGATTTCTATAAAATTTGGCAAACACTTAGCACAATGGCAGGGCATGTATACTGATAAACTTTGAGTGTGTCAGACATATATTATCAAAATGGTGGCTATATAAACATTTTAGCTCAATGTTTTATCTAAGAAACAACAAAACACATTTTAACTTAACGTTGTATGCCGAAAGTATCTATTATATCCATAAAATTTGTCTATGCAAAGCCTAATTTCTTCGCAATTTTGTAAGTTAGCCCTACATGAAATAATACAATTTTTTTTTGTGTTATCTCGGGAAACAATTAACCGATTTCTTTCACATTCGGCGAAGAAGTTTTACTGTGGAATTTATATGTTTTAAGTGCGAAAGTCTCCTATTTTTCGAACTGCGCCTATACAAACATTTTAGTTTAGTGTGCTACATCTACGAAACTATGTAATATATTAAAATTTAACTTTCTATATTGTATCTGTGACAATTATCGTATGTGCTAATACATACCTTTTTTTGTCATCAATTTATGAATATCGTCACATGAACGATGGAGGTCTTTAGCCATATCTCGAGGACCAATCAACCGATTAATACCAAAATTTCAGGCAAGTAGTGCTACAGTAGGGTATGTAAATTAACATGTGTGGCAGGCATTTTTTAAAGAGTTTTTTAATAAATAATTTAGATTAATTGAATGTCTATGAAACGTTTCAACAAAATTCAACGATGTTTTTTATGCTAACAGTATTTACTAGAAGCATGATTTATGCATACAGAAATCCTCTTTTGCAGAATTTTTTGAAAAATTGTGTCAGATGAGTAAATTAAACATTTTACCATATTTCCGGAACAATTCAACTAATTTCCACCAAATTCTGCTCACCTACAGAAGGCCAAGTAAAGTTACATGATTTAAATGGGGCCAGACATTGATTTTCAACATGGCGGCCATATAACTATTTTGATATGTTTGACACATCTATTTAACAATTTAACAAATTCGATCAAACTTTTTATACTCGCAGTATCTATTAGAAGTATCGTGTACAGAGCCTCTTTTAGGCAATTTTGTAAGATAGCCCCGTTTAATAAAATAATGTTTTTATGCCATATCTTGAGATCAATGAACCGATTTCCACCAAATTTTGTTTGCACAAGTTGCTTTATGGTGACCGTGTAAACCTCTGTGTGTTTTAGAGGCTCAGACACTTATTTTCAAAGTGATGGCCGTGTAAATTCATTAGACTGATTACATCCGAAGTTGATTTTCCGATTCCTGCCTCCGTGATGCAGTTAATTGCACGCTTGCTTAATTTTGCGTGTTTTTCTGAATTCGAATCCCGGATAAGTCACGTGTGTATTTTAATTGTCTTGGTACTGTTTCACATGCTTCTGGTTTCATCTCTAATAATATTTATGTCAATGAGACGTGAACGCCTACCTACTGTCTGCGCTGTTAAGATCTTCGCTAAAAATAATTTGCACTCCTGTAGAGGAAAGTAGTCTCATTAGTTATCAGTAACTTGGTGTTATTCTTGAATTCCTCCCCTCCAGAAGCATGGGTGGATGCTGGGAGGACGAGGCAATGAATTTGGTGGACATAGCGTGAGAGCTCGTGACACTAATTTACATTATTGTCGAGTCAGGTTGTAATTATTAGTGAGAATGGTGGCGCTATATGATTTAAAAGTAAGTTTCTCATAAGTTGTTCACAGGCCTTGCCTCTAATAATAATAATAATACAAGCAGAATCAATGGGTTATGTTAAAGTATTACAAACACAAAGCGCTGACCTACAGATAAATATAATTTCACTGATTCTGTTTGATCTTCCTCGCTGAATTTCTGAAAAACATTTATGGCTGACGAGAGAAATATCACTGATGAGAGATAATCATCGATTTGATTTTATAGTGCGATGCGATTTCAGTTTTATTGATTTTTTTCTCAATACCTACTGGTTATTAGACCCCAGTGTCTTAGTGCAGCATGGAACGAGTAAAATTTACCCGGTGAAGTTATTGATTTTTTAAAATCTGGAACATTGTAAGAACCTTTGCTAATTTAACTATTCTTACGGAGTTTGACCACCACGAAGCTACTCGGCCTACAAATGTTCGATTACTGAGAAAACATTTCATGTGATTCTACTCTGAATGCAGGTGGCAGCAGTTTCCTCCACTTGCTTACGGGGTATTTTCGCATCTTAAACACGCGTGTATGTTTGGCTCGATACGTGTATTAAATATCATCTGTGTAGTAGCTGTCGATTTATACGAAATGCTGCAGTGAGTGCATCACACAGTCCGTGACATTAGACACTTTGTGTGTAAGAAAAAATACTTGACAACGTTGTGAATTAACAGGATTTGTCATAATGTTACTCTACTAAATGTTCAGAAGTTAGAAAACATTTTTACTAATTCTAACGGACACTTCTTCCTCGACATTACGCCGTTCATTATTTCACATCGTGAGGACAACTCCTATCGACTTGAACATTTCTTGGAATTATCCGGATTATAATTCAGGACACTCCGATTATATTCAACACAACGTAACAACCAGACCATAACAAAGTCGTTGTGAAAGATGATCATAATGTTTATTAAATGTGATCGACCGTTGCGCGAGGTTTCCAGATTTATTCTGTTTGCACAACGCGTTTTATTTTCCCGCCTGTCTTGTTTCCGCTGGGTTATGCAATTGATATAGAAGCAGACTCCAGAAACGCGAGATGACTGAGCTATGCATGCCTTATTCCTTCCCGCAGTCATTAAATGAAACAAACTGCATTTGGATACCTATTAAAGTGCTGCAGGATATATACTTGAAATTAGTGTTTTTAAAGTGTTTACTTCATTAAAACATTTTCCCCGTACTTATCGGCGAGTATGTGACATCTCACCGAAACCCTGCCCCCCACCCTCCCGACAATTTTTCCAAAAAAGTGTTTATTACACTGTTTGACCACAAAAAAATTATAAAAATGTAAATGTGTTGTTTAACACTGTGTGTAGTCGAAGAATAAGAATGTTCCTGTTGCTTATCGTGCGGCATAGTGGATAATAGGTTATTTTTGATTTACTATTATTTTACACGTCTGCTGTAAATTGCAACACACACCCCCTTTAACTTGAATTTACATACTTTTGGTGTAAACTCGCAGTAGGATATGGACGTTTTAACTAACTCGCTGTTGCGTTTGTACCCGCTTTAATAAAAGTGTAAATTTACATTACATTTTTTAATTTGCCTGAAAAACAGTAATATATATATATTTATTTATTTGACAGTGTTACTGTACATGTAGTTTTACACAAATTTTTACAGTAATTCACTAATGTTAATTACCAAACATATTTATATGTNCACACCCCCTTTAACTTGAATTTACATACTTTTGGTGTAAACTCGCAGTAGGATATGGACGTTTTAACTAACTCGCGGTTGCGTTTGTACCAGCTTTAATAAAAGTGTAAATTTACATTACATTTTTTAATTTGCCTGAAAAACAGTAATATATATTTATTTATTTGACAATGTTACTGTACATGTAGTTTTACACAAATTTTTACAGTAATTCACTAATGTTAATTACCAAACATATTTATATGTANTGTTACTGTACATGTAGTTTTACACAAATTTTTACAGTAATTCACTAATGTTAATTACCAAACATATTTATATGTAAATTTCCATTTTTCATTGTCTGACTTGATTTGTTGTTGCAAATTTACACATGCGTGGTCATTGTATAATTGCACTTTGGAACCTGTACTATTACAACGCAATGTATGTGTTCATACATTGACCTTATTAAAAAAAAACTCGCTATGTTGCAGCATTGTCCCACAGAGTTTATTTAGCATGTATAGGTTTTTCGTTTCTTATACAGTTCTACACCGTTGGACGGATCTGAACCAAATTTTGTTGGTGTATTCTTCAATACCCAGTATAAAATACTGTGTACGTCAAAATGGGCTTCGGCCCCCCCTTTGTGGCCCAAAACCCGTAAAACGGGGTCGAGTATCGCTTTTTGTCCTGGAGGACGGTGGCCGGGCGGTTAGACTGCTCGCCTCCCACCAGTGCGAACCGGGTTCAATCCCCAGCCGGGTACTCCCTGATTTTCGGAATCGTGCCGGACGATGCCGCTGGTTGGCGGGTTTTCTCGGGGATCTCCCGTTTCCTCCGCCTTTGCATTCCGGCGGAGGAATGCAACTCACCTCGCTTCACCCTCATCGGCTTTCAAGACCTCGTTGTTAAGAGCCGCCCAAATCTCTCAACTGAACTCTTTTTGTTCTCTAATACCCAGTCAACGCCAGGGTAGTTCTACTAATGGTTAATGTATCTACACATTAATGTATTTTGAACAGAAGCATGTAGGTATTTTCGAATCTTAGGTACATTTGTGTAAAATTACGTCACATATCGTTTTTAAACTTACATGTACAAAAATGTAAAATTACAGTATGTACACTTGTTTATCTAAATTTACACTTTTCTGACAGTGTATGTACTTACATAATACGTGTAAAACATTTTAATAACGTTATTCGTAACATAATGTAATTCAAGTAATTATTAATCTTTTGAAATGACGTTACTCAAAAAGGCGACAAAATAGATATGCTCGGCAAATTTCTACTGCTGCGCGCAGGTAGCAATTTATGTATGAAATTTCGAAGACAGTCGCTCGCTAAAAAGAAAAAGCCATATTTCTCATTCCTCTTTGGCATTACATGCGGATATTAAACATGAAATGTGGCGTGTGTAGTTGGAACACATCCCCTGGGCGCTACTCTGGCAGCATGTGATAATAAATGTGAAGTTAACTGCAACAAACAATGAAATTATCTATTGTATTAGTTATTTATGAGTACCATGTTATTTTAAATTTCATCCACATTAGTTGTTCACTTCTCCTGCTGTATTTTATAATGTTAACACATTTTTCTCTGTTTTTTTTTTTTTTTTNATCCACATTAGTTGTTCACTTCTCCTGCTGTATTTTATAATGTTAACACATTTTTCTCTGTTTTTTTTTTTTTTTTCAATCTTGTACACAGTGCATTCTTTTTGGTCTGTTGCAATTTTCAAATTCTGCCATTGCTCTAAACTTTGAGAGTCGTAGTTAAGTTCCAGATGTTATGCCTCTACAACTCCGTGATATTTACACGTTCATTCCTACTTTCAGTATGTGTTTTATTTGAAGTACAGCCACGTATNCGTTCATTCCTACTTTCAGTATGTGTTTTATTTGAAGTACAGCCACGTATAGTGTTCACACATGGTGATTTACTAGCGCTTGTTGGACTGATTGTCGCTTATTACTGTTTGTGACGGTTCCCAAGTTTTCAAACGTTACGTGGGTAGGTAATGTAATCACGGCGGTTATTTGAGCGTTGCCTNCTGCCATTGCTCTAAACTTTGAGAGTCGTAGTTAAGTTCCAGATGTTATGCCTCTACAACTCCGTGATATTTACACATTCATTCTTACTTTCAGTATGTGTTTTATTTGAAGTACAGCCACGTATAGTGTTCACACATGGTGATTTACTAGCGCTTGTTGGACTGATTGTCGCTTATTACTTTTTGTGACGGTTCCCAAGTTTTCAAACGTTACGTGGGTAGGTAATGTAATCACGGCGGTTATTTGAGCGTTGCCTCGCGGCGTGCAGTCCACTGTTGTCCCAGGTCAGTGTGGCTGGATGCGTGTTCGCTTGCGAGGTGTGATAAGCTGGTGTTAGAGGCTGTCGGAGCGGACGGCCCCTGGGCGAGGACAATGGCCGTAGATGTGCAGCAGAAGTCTGCCGCAGCCGACCAGTGTTGCGTGTTTCTTGTTGTTTCTCTTCCTCGTCTCCCCAGCGGGCGGTGTTTNTCGCGGCGTGCAGTCCACTGTTGTCCCAGGTCAGTGTGGCTGGATGCGTGTTCGCTTGCGAGGTGTGATAAGCTGGTGTTAGAGGCTGTCGGAGCGGACTGCCCCTGGGCGAGGACAATGGCCGTAGATGTGCAGCAGAAGTCTGCCGCAGCCGACCAGTGTTGCGTGTTTCTTGTTGTTTCTCTTCCTCGTCTCCCCAGCGGGCGGTGTTTCATTCATACGCTCCCGCGCTGCCGTGTTTCGTCTGTCTGGCCGCCGAGACTTTAATGCGGGCGGTGGAAGGGGAGGGGGAAACTTTATTAGTTGCCTTGGATCATAACTTTGTATTTTTCAATGTGCGTCATGGCGCACAGGAAAAACCAGTATATCTGTCTTGCCCAGTAATGGTTTTAATTGTTTTAATAAATTAAATGAAACTACTGAACAAAACAAATAACATTTTCTATAACTGTTGCGATCTCGTAATTTTATTAATTTTTTTTATACATTTTTATTGTNCGGCCCCTGGACGAGGACAATGGCCGTAGATGTGCAGCAGAAGTCTGCCGCAGCCGACCAGTGTTGCGTGTTTCTTGTTGTTTCTCCTCCTCGTCTCCCCAGCGGGCGGTGTTTCATTCATACGCTCCCGCGCTGCCGTGTTTCGTCTGTCTGGCTGCCGAGACTTTAATGTGGGCGGTGGAAGGGGAGGGGGAAACTTTATTAGTTGCCTTGGATCATAACTTTGTATTTTTCAATGTGCGTCATGGCGCACAGGAAAAACCAGTATATCTGTCTTGCCCAGTAATGGTTTTAATTGTTTTAATAAATTAAATGAAACTACTGAACAAAACAAATAACATTTTCTATAACTGTTGCGATCTCGTAATTTTATTAATTTTTTTTATACATTTTTATTGTGATAATAGTTTTTTAGACTTAGTCATACAGTTTGGAGTATGATTCTGAAGCCATACATGAGTAGTGTTAGAAGCCTTATGCTAGTACTTATTTCACACACAAACGCACCAACACAAAACACACTCACGCTCTAGAATTTGGACATAAAATCTACGAAAATGGTAGCAGTCAAATAGGAACTACTATTAGAAAAAGATATGAAATATACTCAGTAAAACTTAAAATTGCTTAATTTGAACTAAATAGTAAATCTAAGAATCACTGTAACGTAACAACGGAATAGACTACTATCTAATTTTACCGAATATTTCTAAGCGGTGTTTATTGTTTACGAAAACTTCAACAGTTTTGTCCAAATCGAGCTTGTCTAGTTCTTCTTGGAATGTACTCATAATACATACGTGATTCAGACGAACTTGGCTCATTGTACTTCTTAAGTAGCATTTTACTCTTCTCAAGAGAGAGAAGCTGCGTTCTGCTGTAGCGGATGAACTTGGCACTACCAGTAAATGGTGTACAAGACAGTATACATTATTAAATAATAATCCTGAATCACGCTGCAGCATCTTCATTTTGTCCACCGGGGAATTCAAATTCGAGGACGGTATTGTGCGGCATAGTAGTTCCACTTCGGTCAGAAAACATTTCACACGCGCGCCTCTCAAACCTCTCCACTCCACTCCACTCGATGACGGTGCCAGGGTTTTACGTTGGCTGTAGGTCTCCACTCGCGTACANTCAAACCTCTCCACTCCACTCCACTCGATGACGGTGCCAGGGTTTTACGTTGGCTGTAGGTCTCCACTCGCGTACACATCTAGGCACTCGGTGTTCAATATTAAGACTGTGTATTGTTTGTAATAGGTGGTTGAGCGGTTACTTCAAAGGCTCACACTGCCGCCACTTCAGACCATCAAATTTACTGTTAATTTTTTCGTAACAAACCTGCAGCAGGCGTCAGTCGAATTCGTATTGATCCTGTTGAGAGAAGAGTGGTTCAAGTTAGACGGGTGATACAAGAAAGGCTCTTGAGAAGAGGGAGGGGACAGCATTCTAGTAGTGTCGAAACTAAGAATCAAGAACGAATCTAGCGATCGGAACAGCGGATGGCCGGATCTCTTACCTGCGGAAATGAAATGCGTAGGATAAAACGCATCGCGTCTCGTCTTCATTGAGCTTGCATGTCATTGTCCAATGCTAGTACGCTGCTCGGGAGCAAGGTTTTGTCGAGGGGACGTGCAGAGATAAACAAGATCTTTGCCCAGTTGCGCTTTTCCTGGTGTCGTTACTTGGGTATTACTGCGGGACTTCTGAAATTGATTTTGTGACAGTGACTAGCCCTTTTCTCTCTGTGTTTTTATCCTCCGTTCTATTTATCTTCCAATCCCCGCCTTCCTGCGTCGTTTGCTCGTCACAAAAACACGCGGCTCTCGTACCGCAGAGCGTGGTGCGACGCCGAGCTGGCTCTCCTGTTTTCATACGACGCCCCCTCCCCCCTACTACTGTCTTTTCGTTTTTGGCAATACCGTGGAGTATATTTTGGAGTGACTAGATGGGGGAGGGGGGTGAGGGTTTACTATCTCCCATCTCCCAACTTGCCTCGCCTCCCCTTCTAGCTTTTCCGAGAACTGTCTGCATATCGATAATGCGCTGAGGTTACGGTTACAGCCTCGCTTTCTGCTCTTCCTTCCCATAATTTTCTCCTAGCCCCTTTATTGTGAGAATGTTAAATTTTTTTTTTACAGACTTATAGCGCACAAATCTAGAGAATTGACTCGAATTTACGTCGCATGTTTTTAGTGTTTAAACAATTTATTTTATTTTGATATATGGTTTCCTTAACGAGTTAACTCGTTTGGGTTGCCTCCTCTCAGTGATAATTTTTTTTTTTTTAATTTGTTTGTATATATATGTGGTTCCAGAGTATTGCTTCTTCTTACACCGGGGTTATAAACAAGAGATTCATCCTTTGTTTGAAGAGTGTAGAATAACTTATGTACGTGTGTATAGTTATTCAATTCTTGCTTTGTTGATTTAATCGGAGTTACAAATCAATTGGGTTTTTATTTTTACATTGTAGGATAATGTCCGTAACTGAAAATCTTGATGGCGTATTTTCGAAATATTTTTACTGAAAAATCGAACAAGCAGAAACACCAAATTCCAAAACAGACATCTTTAGTTCTTGAAACGCGATAATATGTGTTCAAGAATCAAGAGCAAACTCCAACCTAACCGTCACTTACGGTTGAAATTGAATGTCACACAGTTAGACCTGAGAAATAAACTCGCTTACATTTTCATATGTATCTTTCTTTGCTTCGTGGGATGGAATATTTTTGGGTTCACTGAATATGAAGCGGATTGTTTTATTCACTGATTTATGTCCTGTACCACTTTATCTTTGTGATCCAATGAGCAGTGTCATATTAAGAAGGTAAAATCTCTTGATGAAGGAAGATTTTTTTTTTGCACGCTTCACTTCAAATTGTGCTTAAAAAGTGGTAGCCTGTCTTCGGCGTAGATCGTCCGTAATTGCTTATTTTGATAGTATTGGATTTGTCAACCCCCCCGGGTGTTANTAGCCTGTCTTCGGCGTAGATCGTCCGTAATTGCTTATTTTGATAGTATTGGATTTGTCAACCCCCCCGGGTGTTATGCTGCAGTGTTAATCGGAGTGCGACACACAGACTGAAATGACCCTAATGTACATTCGTAGACGGCGCACGAGTCCACGGCCTCCTGGTATTCCAACGTGGAACCTCGGAATGGAAAGCGCCATAACTACCTCTTGACACGCAGGTTGCCCGTTATTGCTTATCTGACACCATTTTTTTTCACGTACNTAGCCTGTCTTCGGCGTAGATCGTCCGTAATTGCTTATTTTGATAGTATTGGATTTGTCAACCCCCCCGGGTGTTACGCTGCAGTGTTAATCGGAGTGCGACACACAGACTGAAATGACCCTAATGTACATTCGTAGACGGCGCACGAGTCCACGGCCTCCTGGTATTCCAACGTGGAACCTCGGAATCGGAAAGCGCCATAACTACCTCTTGACACGCAGGTTGCCCGTTATTGCTTATCTGACACCATTTTTTTTCACGTACNTGGAAAGCGCCATAACTACCTCTTGACACGCAGGTTGCCCGTTATTGCTTATCTGACACCATTTTTTTTCACGTACGACTGTAGTAAAAACGGCTGGTTGTTCCGCGCGTGGCTTCTGCCCGCGCATTTGGTTAAGTCAGATACGTGGTTAAACTGCAACGCCCCGCGCGGTACAGCGGAGGTGTGGCTTGGTCGCTCACGCGAGCTTCGGCTTCAGGACGAATTGCATTAATTATTGGGGAAGACAACTTTTCGTACTCCCTTTTTTGAAATAAATGGAAAATCGCTCAGAAGTTTTATTGCGGTGTCCAAGGAAATTAAATTCCGAAAATTGGCAAGGGATACAGACGTCAGATTATGCCGTTACGTACATATGTAATTTGTAAAGCTCCCGCCAGCATACGGTTCGGAAAGGTGTGCAGAAATATAGGAGAGGGTCTTCCAATGGAGCATTGAAACTCAACTGTATAATAATAATAATAATAATAATGGCGTGTGGGGAGTGGCACCCAGGGCAAGGCAACACCCTCCGAGTGACTGTCTTTCCAATTGGGACCCGTAGGTGACCGTCATCCCCGGGTATGACAGAAGTGAAGCCCTAGAATGGAGCGGCGCTGGAATGCAAGGGCGGGGGAAACGGGAGTACCTCGAGAAAACCCGCCGGCAAGCGGCATCGTCCAGCACGAGCACGATTCCCACATGCGAAAATCCGGGAGTGAACCCGCCGGGGATCGAACCCGGATCGCCGTGGTGGGAGGCGAGCGCCCCGGACACTGCGCCACCGCTGCGCCTTAACTCGACTGTAAAACATGCAGGGCTCGTTTACACACACTACCGAGATTTCCAGAAAACTGTTATTTATGAAAGAATAATGCATATATTTTGTAAAATTGGAAAGTATTTTGCCAGAATATATTTATAAACTAAAAATTAATTGAGAATATTGTATTTTAATAACAATTTTAGCGTGTTTCCACTCTGGATGCTTCAGAAAGCACATTTTGCAAAAAAAAAAAAAAAAAAAAAAAAACCCCGTCAAGTTATGTAATTATAATGATTAATACGGTTGTAGGTAAAAAACATACTGGTATTAATGTTGATAATTATTTTTAATAATTTATTTTATGCACGTCCATATCAGTTAACTTTCGTGTGTCTGCTATGGGAAAACAGATTGTTAATAATAGAGAATACAATACAGGGTCTGAGCAACTGTAATAACAGCAGTGCGATTAGTAACACCTTCACGAACTGCAAAAGTCTTCCAGCGCAGCGTGTCTTATCACTAACATTAATGTGATTTACATATGCAACTGAAGTATTGTAGCCCAAGTGTTGTGAGTCCAACGGAAAAAAAAAAAAACAATTTTTCCAATAATCCTCTACCAGGATTAGCAGTCTAGGTGGATTAAATACTAATTCAGCTAAACAAGGTGGTATAGGCAGTTCACGGTAAAGTGAGCAATTTTGAGATCCTAATTACTTTTCCTTTCAGCCATTTTTTATACTTTAACTACCTTTTTAAATAAATATTGCCATGTAAGTAATAAACACAGTGTGTATATTCCACCGCACTCAGAAGTTCTAAGGCTAAAATAAAATATATTTGTTGACTATTATTCCAAATGAGAGGTGTTTAAAAAGTGCTCACTTTACCGTGAATAGCCTATACTTTAGTGAAGCACGTTACACTGTGTCAAGAAAATTATATTTACGTGTATTTATTTTATAGATTTGTTTTACAGGGTACGATCGCGGATCCTGGTACTAAATTATTGGAAATGTGTTTTTTTTTTCGTACGGTTCATAATACTCCGGCCTCTTCGTACGCTTATATAAATCAAATTAATGTTTATGACATTACATCTCGTAAGATTTTTACAGTTCATGAAGGTGTTATAAATCAGACTGCTGTTATTACTGTTGGTCAAACCCCTGTTTTGTATTCTCGTAAAAAAGTTAAATTTGAATTAGATTAGACCTTACTTTCTTTTGCATTTCATAAGCCAGTTCGCAGAGTCTTTGCATTATTTCGTTATCATTGCATGTGTACAGCTTAAAGTTTGCTGTTTTAATTACACTGATGGACATTACAAATAGCGCACACAGAAGGATGCATCGGATGGTACTGAAACTTTATATAGGTAGTGATACAGATTAGTAATGCACACGATAAAACACAACAGCTGATGTTGGAACAATACTTTTGTAGTCTTGATGTATTTCAACCTTCTGACACAACAATGAGTCAGTTTCTTAATGTCTGTATTGTGCTAATTATTTTTCGCAGTTTTTCTCATTCAGAACTGTTAATTAGCTGAAACAGAAATGAAAACTGGCAGATGGTTGGTTCACTGTTGTGGGACCGTGGTAGCGTGACGTTGCCGGTTATTGAGACTGATTAGCACGTAAATGAGAAGTATGAGCGGTGAACACGACCTTGCCAGATAAACCCAAACAGCCAGCCTGTTGGCGTTATCTTGCTGTGTGAAATATGCGCACACGGCAGCTGGCTGGGTTGCATTTATCTTATACGTAAACTTCCAGTCATTAGTCTTCCACTATGCGTCACGCCATGGTGCCAATCGTGCGATCGTTTGAATCAAGCGTTTGTAGTTTTCTATATGTAAAGCCTGTGGTTATTTCCGGGAAGGGAGAATGTTTTATGGTATGGCAGTGCATTTCCGCAAGATCCACATGCAGAGTTTTGGAACAGAATGCTAATTGTTTGTATTTTAAGAGCGTAATCAGGTCATTTCAGAAATAAATTTAGTTTTTTTTAAAATAATAATTATAACTGGAAAACTGAAAAGTGTGTTATTAACTAAGAACACGCAATAGACNGAAATTGTGTTACAGATAAAGTTATAATTTATTGATGAGTTGACGTTTAGAACTTGGTGTTTGTATATAGTAGATAGTTTGTAGATAGTAATATAAATTCAAGAAGAAAACATGTTTTAAAATTTACCTTTAAATTACTTTAATCAGTTGTAGTTTTTTTTTTGTGTAATTATATTAAAAAATCGCCATTAACTTATTTTGGACCTTTTTTTGACGGAGCGTGTTTTTTCATTAAGCTCTCCGAAAAGAAACATACAGCAACAAAAACCATTTTTTTTTTTTTTGTATTTTTATTCGATCACTGTTACTTTTGCCACTAATAGGAAGTCTGCACAGAATTATGAGTAGATTGTTAATGTTTCGTAAATGTGTAGCGACAGGGGGACTGTAGTATCAAAGTAGCCACTATTCAATATATCCATTGATGCCCTTGTAATGTCATTTTTTTGCGTTAATCTAGTTGCTGCTGTGGCCCGATAACTGAAGTTCTTTGTCCATAAATGTGTGTAATCGTGTTTTAGTCCCGCTAAAGTGGAGGATCATTGTAATCGTCATATATTACATTTTTATCATCCAGTACTTGGTTCAGAGGGCAGACATTTAAGTGTAAGAAAATATATTTAGCAGTAGCCTATTGGGCTGTAGCGTCACAGATAATCGATAATTGTAGTGTGTTATTGGAATGTTTTAAGCTGGAGAAATATAAACTGCATTGGAGCGATGAGCAAGTACTGCGACTTCCTATTCACGTGTAGTTTTGAAAGCGTAATTCTGGTATGGGGTGTCTATAGTCGGTTCACGACTGGAAGAAACTTTTGAAAATCAACCTTTGAAAAAACACCCTAACCGTTAGCTACATGCATATAACATTACAAACAGCGGCGAGCGCGGATACAGTGATGCCGTTAGGTTGCCAGCACAAAGAGAGGAAATAGTTCTAAA
>NQII01001721.1:91430-126937 GCA_002778355.1 Clitarchus hookeri | reverse complement strand
ACACACACACACACACACACACACAAAACATCTAATTTTTAATACTCACATTTTGGGTTTATATAATGAAATGTTTTTCGGTTGCGTCACATATTCTTTTGTGTGAAATTCTCAATATTAAAAACTTTACGCTTGTAGAATATCTATTAATAATACATACATTACTTTTATGATGGGTACGTGCATGTAAGAACACATGTACACACACACACACACACACACACACAGTGGAATGTAAACATTGCATGTAAACATTGCCATGTGACTGCCACATGGCAATGTTTGTTTACCCTTTGGCAGAAGGATACAAAATGGGCTTGAAAGTAGATCTTTAGCAGGGCTTCAAGAAAGTCTCTTCCAGTCATGAACCGACTATAGTATCAGTGGCCGCTACCACTGTTACGTATTTCATGTCCTCTCTGGTTACACGTGGAGAAATTACAGCAGTCCATTACTGTTAACTTGAGGCAGTTTGGTAATGTGCTTAGCCTCGGCGAGTCAAACTGTTTTATAACAATGAAATTGAGGTTTTGGCTTAACTGGCTTTTGCCCTCTAAGCTAGCTACATGAGTATACCAGTGCATTTATAAGTTAGCCAGAACAGAGGAACAACAGTGGTAACATTGCTGGATAACGAGTGAGGTTTAGATATGAGGAGTCTATGGACAATAGGAGTTTCAGTGAGCTCGAGTCGTCAGTGACGCGTGTTGTAAACCCGCTTCTCACAGACGTGTTGCTTCGTGGCGTAGCAACGAGCGCGCAACTCCTTTAACTAGTAATTTGTAGCGAGACAACAGTTTTCCTGGAAAATACTGCAAGCCTTAAATAAAGTTACGTCACACACTTCCACTTGTGAATTGAGAGAGAACTTACGACACATCATCTGACGGATTTGAAATATCGCCTTCAAAATACACACAAAACTTTACGTATTTTTGTTCGCCTCGTCTTGATCACTTCAGTTTCTCGCATAATAACATTAAATCCTATTTTCTTTTAATGTAACTTTTCAGTCCCAAAATTTGTAACCTACGTGAATGCACACAGGTGTTTTATTTAGCTTGTGTATGTTGGAATAGTTATGCGTTAAGTACCTGGCAAACGGAACGGTTTAGGATAATCCGCTGAACGAGTTATAGCGATATCTCGCTTTCCAACCATGTGTTAATCTCGAATGGCACCTGGTACATGTGCTTTTATTTTTTTTTTTATGGAATTGCGTTACCTGTTCCAGCTGTGAACCTCGAGGGTGTGCCCGGACAATGATTGGTCGATTGACCCATACTCATCGCAGCACCGAAACGGCCGTTTTTTTTTTAACATACAAATATATGGTACTCATCGCAGTCCGCCAGAGTTTTCGAAAATGTAATCAATAAAGTTGACGGAGTGCGAGCCACGTTGTAGAGTGGAAGTAAAAAACAGGAAGTTATGATTTCAAAAACCTGGGGAAGCAAGAAAAACGTCAACATAAAAATATATGTAATACCATAGTCGTCAACTAGAGATGGCTATGACAGTGCCCATTTTGAATCCCGCACCAAAATTGTTTTTAACTGGAGCTTCAAACAGATGAGGTCTCGATTTTGGTGCCGAAAATACCTGAAAAACAGCTTTCATATAGTTTTGAATTATTATTAAAAACTGTGACTGTGCCTTATAACCGTAATTTTTTCTAGTGTAAATAATGCGTTGTTTTATATCGTGCTCTCCACGTAGGCGTGACATGCCTTTTTAAGCATAACTCTAATGGTTTCAGAGTCTAACACAGCACATGTCCCACACAGCCCTCCTGCCGCGACTTAGCTCTCCCCAGATGTCAAGGCGTCTCGGCGGCATAGCGAAGGGATTTCCTGGTTTCGCTGCCGACTTTGAAGGCAAGTATGTTGTTCCACCTCAGATAAGGTTATGGCGTCGTTTGATATCCCGATGATACAGTTATCCGGTATTAAAAATTAAGTAAGAAATAGCCATTTTACTTACTTAAACATTCAATTTTAAGACCTCTAGTCAATAATGGAAGCAGTTACGGCAGAGATTTTTACCAGAACCTACGCAACTTCAATCAAAAGTTTCAAGTGGTTTGTTAAATTAAGTAATTTCAATATTTCGAAATAGATCTACAAAAACAATAGCAATGCATACGGCCCAATAGTACAAATCAAATTAATAAATAAAACGTTACAGCAGCATAGCGAAAATAATACACTCCATATTGACGTGACTATCAACAAGCAGGCATTGCCTTTGCAATCATTGTATTATTGTGTTGGTTTAATGTAGATCCTCCTGGAAGTATCTGTTTGGAACACAGAGACGTTCATTTATTTAAATTAAGAATTTTTTCCTTTTATAAGATCATGCAAATATAAACATTTATACGTTAAATAAGTACTTTTAATGCTACATGATTTTATTATAAATAGCCTCATTTAATTGTTTTGACCTGTTTTCGCAACTGCGACTAGTCTGTGTAACATTTTGACAAACCATGCTCTCGCATAAAGTTTAATTGTTAGGGTAAATGCACCAGTAGTCGACATCCTAAGCTCGAAATCTCAGTTTTGCACTCATATTTCCGTTTGTTGTTAAACTCTCAACGTGCAGTTTCGTTTTCCTAGTTCATCTGCTTCTTATGTTACTCTAGTAATTGTCTCAAACGTATAAATTGTTTAACACTATTAGAAAACCTACATTTTCCAAAACCCATGTTTTGCATTAGTAGTTGACACTGTCGAAAATCGAATGTGCCAGTAGTCGACATGGGTGTTTGGAACGCATAAAGGGTTCAGAAAAACGTTAGAAACACTTGAATAACTCGTTTTATGTTAACATGATTCATTCTATCTACAATATTAGAGCTCATTCTTGTTAAAGGAACTGTCGTGTTAAAAATAACGTGCATATTGTTGGCCCACAAAATAGTGTTAAGGTTAGTAAACAAAATCTGTACCACAAGGTAGGTAACTGAGTTAATTAAGTACATTAATTATAAGTAATTCACAACTATTCATAATACACAGGCTCTTTATTTAGAGGGTTGTACCTAATACGTGTAAATTAGAGACTAGTTCTTCAATAAAACACGAAAAAACTATTAGAAACTCCAGTACAAAAACAAACACTCTCAGGAAAGTATATCAAAAATCTACGCTGATTGGATGTGGAAACTGATATCTAGTATTTAAAGAATCTTCTCCAAATATCAGTGGCCTAGAGATTCCCTCTATTACTTGATTTGTATTTATAATTCGTAATGTCGACTATTGAATAAAAGATTCTAACCTGAAATAACTATATCTGAGCAGTTCAACAATTTTGATTTTAGCCACTCAATAGGTAGTTTATAAGCCCTGACAGAAAACATTAGGGGGATTCAGTAGTCGACATGGGTGTCGACCACTGCAAAATGTTAAGAAATGAGCTCTAGTAGTCGACACCCTCTCACACCTTGAATAACTAATGAATTCGAACAACCTAAGGTGCAATTTAGGAGCAAAACAACCTAATATGAAGATAAAATGAAAGCATTCACAATGGACAATGTTTTTCGGACAAATAAACACGAAGTTAATCTTACCTTCCTTGTCAGCAGACCGTTTTGAACACGCCACTTTGACGACTGATCAACAGTGCAGATTCAACGGTCACTCTTATCACATTTTACCCGCCAATATCCGCATGGCAACCACTGTTTCTCATACAGGAGGCATTAAGTTTGCCGCCACAAATAAGAGTATCGCTAAACAATGTTCTTAAGCTTTATTATTTGGTGTTAAAACCCACAGTGTCGACTACGGGTACACTGTCGACTACTGGTGTATTTACTCTAGAGGTGTTTTGATTCAGTAAGTGGGGGGAAAAAAAACAGTGCGAAGGAATTTTTTTATATATATACATGCTGTTTGGAAATTAACCGCTTAAACTGCGGGAGGTGATTCCTTATGAAAAATAAAGTTTAAAATATATAGGACAATGTTAGCCGGCAATGGTGGACGAAACACTTGATCCTTTATGTACCCCCATAAGACAAAATCGTACGGGGTAAGATCCGGGCTTCTTGGGGGCCAGTGATGAAGAGCCTGGTCACCAGCTGCTCCTCGACAAATCCAGCGTTGCGGCAACGTCTCGTTCAGGTATCCGCGAACAGCTAGGTGCCAATGGGGTGGCGCACCATAAAGGAAACATCAGACCGTCTCCTTCACATTGACTGTCGAATGCGAGCTCGCTACCCCCTCAACACCTCAAACCGAGAGTTACGAACGCCATCCAAAACGTAACACCGGAAATGCTGACAAAGAGTGTGGAACGAGATTGATTATCGCGTAGATGTCGTTCGGGCTGCTCATGGCACGTGGGAATCGTGCCGGAGGATGCCGTTGGTCGGCGGGTTTTCTCGGGATCTCCTGTTTCCACCGCCCTTTCATTCCGGCGCTGCTCCATATTCACCTCAATCACCCTCATTGGCTCTCAAGACCTCGTTGTTCCTCACTCACTCATGTGCTTGGAAGGTACATTGATTTCTGTGTGTAGTCAGTTCACGTGCTTTTGAAACAGCCGTGAACTGAAGCCAAGTGATATTTATTTAAGCTTGGTCTTGCGTAGAGTATTTTATTAAAGAGTATCTGAAGATTTTCTATATTCTCCGCCAACGCCGTGCTGAGCATTTCTAGTATACAGAATAACGTCTTAAATAAGCTTGTTAATTTTTTAGAGTTGTACAGTTTGTGACATCAGTTCTTCAAAAGCCACTAGCAAGTGAGCAGGTGTCTTGCACAGTGCAGAGTGTTATCTGAAGGTTGCAGTTCTCTGACTCCCGGATGTCGGACACCCCGCTTGCCCTTGGTAAAAGTTACTTTAATTTTGCCTGGAGGTATTACATCTGTAATCAATTGTACAAATACTTCCTTGCACTGACGTGAGCAATGGAACTTAACTGTGCGTGCACACCTTAATATTGCATGCGCGTGCAGGTGTGCATTCATGCCGTGTTCGTGTGTGTATAATTCGTAGCGGAAACATTGGAAACATGTATTTTGAAAATGTATACAGTCGTGTGGACTGGCTTTAAGGATTTTGTCAAGAGGGCGAAAGAAAAAATGTAAAATCAACATGATGCGAGTTGCAAATGATCCCAGAATGTGTGTTACGGGAAGGTAGACACTTGTGAACACAGCTGTTGGAATCAGTTGGAAAGCATGTTGTCGGGGTTGTGAATGTGTAGTACTGGGTCAGAACGGTTACGAAGTAAGGCAATGACCGATTCTTCTGGAGTCTGCTTTGTTCTGTCTGGGAGAGTGGTGAGTATTGCTGAGCAGTGTTTCCGGTTGATGGCGGAAGGGCGAGTCGAGGTTCCGAACTCGAGACCACTGCACGACACACCGGCCGGCGGATCGTGGTGCCTGTGCGGTATCGACCAGCTACGAGAAGCGCCCCCCCCCCCNGGCAAACCCCTTTACTACTCCCCTTCTGCCGCCCCTTGCCAACGACCCAGGGATGACCTTTGCTCTCGTTTGTGGCGTCACTGCCCTGGTAGGCAATAATTGCCGGTGAAGGGGCGGGGACTGGGATTGGCTTGTTCATAGACATTACTTAGGTCCAGGGCTGTAAACTCTGTTACGAAGACCACTTTTTGACAGTTACAAGGTAGCACCAATGTGTTGTTTTGACTAGCTATCCTTTCACTTCAGCTGTTCTGACACACGAAGGCCATGTTGTTTTGTGTTTGTGCTGTCAATTTGACACAAAGGTCTTGACGAATCCTGTCCTATCCAGAGACTACTATTGTTACGCGCCGTAGCTCGCACAGGCCGCGAGCTTCCGTTAAGCGCGGTCCGGCGCTTTGTGGGGCGACCCACCTCGACCCTCTCCTCCGGCCAGGCAGACCCGTTCGCTGCCTCGTCGCTCCCCCCGGGCAGCCGGAGGGATATTGACAGCAGTGACCTAGCTGGCGTCACAGTCCCTACTCCCCCCGGCTGGAGAAGCCTTTGAGTTTGGAGGATGAGCAAGAATATTCCGGGAATTAGGACCCTGGGCGCAACGCGGCATTTAGAGAAATTTCTGGGCGATGACCTACGACTCTATAAATATTGCAGCGGTCCAAGGGCCGGCGGCAGTCTTCGTAGAAGCCTTCTGGCTGAGTGCAGTAACCGGGTGAGGTCGACGAGGGACATCGGTGAATGAGGACGGGAGATTGTGAGGCGATGACGGACGAGGTGTTCGTGGTGTGAATGGACGAGAGGGCGTGAAACACGAGTGAAGGCTACTGTGCATGAGGGCGCTCGGAGAACTCTAGAACATCGCGGACTGGTGGGATCTGGACTAAACTGAGGTTGTATGAATTAACATGTGATATTGATGTTACTGTAAATATTGGAACTGTCTATTATGAACATATAATTCATAAAATAATTGAATAGGTTTTGATACACTGTCTATTGGGACTGATTTTATTTTATTACATTAATTTCTTCGAGGTAATTGTAAATTGTATTGATCGAATTCATTAAGTGTAAACAGCAAGTGATATCAATTTATTTTGAGGATTTGGGTCGAGAGAGTTTTTGTTTATAGTTACTGTATAAATAAAATGAGGAAATTATAATTAACTCTTTTATTTAATTAAGACCTCCATCCCTTAACGAATCTGGTTTAGCCCACTGACTAGGAGAAAAATTGTAACACTTTGTTCTGCCTGCCGCTCAATAGTTAAAAAACCGGCCTTCGTAGCTGAGACAGAGTATATACAATCAATCCCCGGAAATTGCTGCCACCCCTCTTTTCTCAAGGTTTATAATTCAAGTTAAGTGGAGAATTTTCATTTCTAAAAAAAAAAAATCTGCTCTAAAAAAAATAGCATATATTAACACACCACCGAGTAACACATGCTATAAATTTGCACAATTAATTTACAATTTTAAGCGTAGAATTGTTTGCTAGTTAATGTAAGTGCCACTACAGAGTTATTTGAACCACCAGCTAATATCCACAATAACCGCCTTTTGCAGCACGAACAGCATCTGTAAGCAGTGGAAGTGATTAAATAAGATGCTGGAAGGTTGCCAAAGGTATGTAGAGCCATGCAACCTGCAGTACAATCTGACAGCTGAAAGGTGCGAACCATTGCGATTAAATTGAGACATATTGGAGGTGGTCGAGCATATATGTAAATTATAGGGTGTGTGTGAGTGGAGACTTGCCGTCTAAATAGCCAACGATTAATTGGTGGGTGTCAGTCGGCTGCTGGTTGTTNGGGTGGAGCTCCACCATCTTTATAAGTTGAACCCCAAACCTCTTAAATGTAGGGTTCTGTTTTTTTCTTCTAGTTTTTTTAATGTTTTCAATTATTATTATTTTGTTTTTGTAATTTTCCTTATATTTTTCCCGATGTTTGTCAAATTTTCATTCTCAAAGTTATCTTAAGGTCACTCCTGGGATCAAGGTCATTTTAAGTCGTCACACACATCAAACATGGCTGCCTCCCGAGATCGTTCTCTTATCAGTGGGTTGTACTGAGCTAACACTTCTGTAACTTCCTAAAAGTTGCAATTATTTTAATCTTCAGTTTTGCTAACAGTGCCCCTAAATGCAAAACCTCTCGCACCAAGGAACAAACCAACGCCTGTGGTATATACCTCCAATATTTTAATTTCAAAGCAATGCCACTTTTCGACTTGGTAAGGAACATCACTTTCTTTATTTATTGCGTTGGCTTTCTAGAGCTTCGTGTAATTTTGCATTGCTAATAATGAACACTCACTAATGAGACGGCAATTCGTCTGCAGTTTGCGTCATGAATACTCGTGTTTCCATCCTTAATCACTACATAAAACAGATGTCCAAAATTTGGGAATATGTTTATCAGAACTGCAAATCAATAACTCGGAAGAAAAATAAAACAACTTATTTCACTCCACAAGCCGATCTTGCGACACTTTTTACCCCCTTTAAACTGTTCGGGGAAAAATTCTTTTACCATCATTCAGATTGCCGGACATATTGCGGGGACCTTTGCAAAAAAATTTTTCATCAAGACCTGCTTTTAATTACATTATTTCGGAAGATGCTTGCCAATTTATATTGATGAAAAATCAACTATGGCGTCTAAATTACTGGGAGCACAAAGTCTTCTTCTTTTAAAGCATTACCATGAGTTTTAAACTGATATACGAAATATTTTTTGCAAAATTAATTTTTATGGCAATGTCAAACAAGATTTTGCTTCCTCTTTTACATATATCTGATTTTTGTCTCGTTCCTTGCGTGTCCAAGCCTCCGAATGCTTGTAATGTTCAATTTTTTTTAGTTACTCTCATCAGACACCGGATCAGTTAACTGTATGCACAGTAGCTTAATCTATGATTTACGAGTTCATTTTAAAAAGTATCATTTTCACTATTATTGTCAAAACATTCTTAGACGACAGTAAGAGAGACGCGAAGTTGTGTTGGGTTCGTGCACNATCATTTTCACTATTATTGTCAAAACATTCTTAGACGACAGTAAGAGAGACGCGAAGTTGTGTTGGGTTCGTGCACCCTACCGAGACGGGTCAGATAGGCGAGTCTGATACGCATTGGCGTAAATTGAGGGGTGTACAGGTCGAAGCAAATATACTGTGCCAGTTCCGACATCCCCACTATTCTGCAAGCACGTCGGTGAGAATTGGTTGTAACGCATGTTCCTTTGTCAGGTTATCGGTGAATCGGCANATCATTTTCACTATTATTGTCAAAACATTCTTAGACGACAGTAAGAGAGACGCGAAGTTGTGTTGGGTTCGTGCACTCTACCGAGACGGGTCAGATAGGCGAGTCTGATCCGCATTGGCGTAAATTGAGGGTTGTACAGGTTGAAGCAAATATACTGTGCCAGTTCCGACATCGCCACTATTCTGCAAGCACGTCGGTGAGAATTGGTTGTAACGCATGTTCCTTTGTCAGGTTATCGGTGAATCGGCAGGAGCCGTGGACACACGGGAGACAGCAAAATGTGAAACTGCAGAATATTTATTACTGGCAGGGGACGGGAGAAGTGTGTTCCCGCCATTTTTTTTTCTTTTCCTGCCCAGGCAAGGCTCGCGGGCCGCTGACCATTTACTCTTTTGGCCTCCCCTCGTTTCTCTTGGCGACCCTTGGGTGATGGTTTTCTGTCTTGGGCTTTGGAAGGTTGTGGAAATAGATTCCTAAGTCTTGCATGTATGCGACTATCTAAACGATCAGTCTGTTCGGATAAAACTCCCTTCCTACGCCCAGAAGCCACGAATAGTCTCCTGGCATCTGTTAAGGGACGTTAATAATCTAAAATGATAAATAAGACTTAATAATTACACCACACCCCGTCGTACGCATCATATTGCGTGATCAGTCCTCCGCTGTGCCCCTTCCGTGGATTTCAGTGGCGCGCGTTGAAAGTTCGAAAAATGTTCGTGACTTCCTTCGGGGTTAGATATTGTAGAGATGCTGTTCAAGGCGGGTCTGTGCCCCGCAGATTCGATTATTGTGTGGGGAAAGTTGGCGGCCCAGGATTTGCGGTTTGTAAGTAGGTCAAGACGAGCTTTCTGTATACCTCACAGACTAACTTCGTAAATTTGCTCCTGAATAAAGAATAAGTCGAAAGTATAACGGCTTACGGTTTATAGCTCTCTACTAGGGACTAGTTTTCACTGGTCAGAAAATTTTAAGTAGTGTGTGTATGCGTGTCTTATAGATCATTCTACTATCAATTTCGATTGCATGTATACATACGTATTAATTTAACCATCGACTTTGTTAGAACTTTCATTAATGTTGGAGTGGATACTCAGGAAGCAGTTTTTTTTTTTCAAATGAGCTTTTGTTTAGTAATTATTTTGAATTGCGAAGTTAATATTTTCTGTTATTCCTAAGCATATTTTTAAAACAGCGCATTCACTTAATCTGAATTACATTGACAGGCAACGTAAAACAGCATCATTGGCGGGTAATCCGGTATTTATAGGAAGACTGCCATATTGCATGACTATTAGTAGCAGTTTTNTAAAACAGCATCATTGGCGGGTAATCCGGTATTTATAGGAAGACTGCCATATTGCATGACTATTAGTAGCAGTTTTTTTTAACTCCCTTCTTAAATTCTCATTCCATAGAGAGATTTTTTACTTAACATTTTTACTTGGCGCTCAACAATACGTCGTTCACCCTCCCTTTCGCAGAGCCTTACGTGATGGAATGATAACCTCCCCGGATGCACTGAATATTTCATGACCCGGGGTTTGGGTCGGAGAGAGTGAGGGAGGTCCCTACCCGCTTGCATAATGACAGAATTGTGGAAAGTAGGCGGGTTGATGCAGGTGGGTGGGAGGAAGGGAGTTTGTGAGTTCGGATGCGAGGGTGGTCTGCCGCCCGCACATCGATTGGGCCAGAGAGCGCGGGGGATCGTCTCTCTGGTTTCCGGATCCCGAGAGGGGCTAGGGGGAGGGGGAGCATGGCCTGGCTCCCATCGCCATCCCTCTCTTCCGGCGGAAGCCAGGCCTGCCGGCCCGCTAGCTGTGCAGATCCGGCAGCATGGTAAGGGCGACTGTGGCGCCAGGTGCTGCAGCCTCGACTCCTACCCACCTACTCGTATCACAGTATGGTACTCTCTGGTCACCTCTTAGCGTCGAGGGGACTTATGGTCCCCGAGTCCCCTAGTGGTCGTAATCAATGCACAAAGATTACAAGCGTACTCTTTGCACAAGTAACTTTATCCATGAGTGGCTGTTTAAAACAACTGATAATACCTGCGTGTTTGCGTGTGAGGCCGTAGAGCGAAAATGTGGTAGTGTGTGGACGCGAGCTGCGCAGTTACCACTTTATGTGTTCTAACAAAGACTGCTTTCCTGCTGGTAGCACTATAAAACAAAACGCAGATAGAATTTGAGCTTATGACACTTTTGATGTAAACAGTAAACACGTATTTTGAGAGGTTTCTACATTTCCTCTTACCTATTTTAAATGCAACAATACTATATTCAAGTTAGTAAAAGTATTTTATTAATTTAAAGGTGACTAATGAAAATTTAGAATATAAAAAAACACGTTCATCGCTGTTGACCTTGTGGCTTTGACGGTCGTATTGGCAATGTGCGAGTCAGTGTTGGGGGACACACGCAGATAAATATAGGCGTAGCTCATTTTTAGTCTGTGTGAAGCAGGGCTTATATTTACGATATAGCAGTGTGTTAGCGCTTAGTGGAGCCTGCTACCATAGCGGAGGAGGTGCAATTGCGGCGGAACGAAGACTGGCAGAGGGAACAGTGAGTAGCCCCTCGATAAACTTCTTACGTCACTGATTCTTACCCGAAACATCCCAAAAGCAGGTCAGGTATGCCACTGCATGAAAAACCCACTCTGTGTGTACGCCAAAATTACTCAAAAATTGAACTTGCACTGAGGAAAGTTGACATTTATAATTTTTGTTGCCCTGCATTGTGCTCCACGCTATTAACAAATTTTAATATGTGTATATATTATTTATGTTTTCTTAGAGTCCTGAAATTTGTGTTAACGATTACTCTACGTTTATATGCGACCTTATCGCAATCTCGATTACTTTCTTCAAAACCAAATAATTTAGATAAACGACCGAATTATTATATCCTTAATGTCTCACTTTGTTTTAGAACCTTTGATATATTGTATATAGCCGTCACCTGTTATCGATGCTCTTGTTCGTGACTGAAGAGAGAAGCGATTTGTGCAGCTCTTAACATCGCGGTTTTGAGAGCCGATGACTCACGCCTGTATACATACATACACACACTTTGAGCAATGGGGATAAACTGCAGGAGACGATCCCTGTGAGAGATAAGGTCATATGGACATGTGTCCGGAAATGCATGGTTTCTATGCTAGACACATATATTCATTCATAATTGCTGTACAGTGCAATGCAGTGCACGACATGCTGTCTTGAGGCCGCCGTTAGGTGTGTTCGAAGTGGCCCCCACGGGCCTCTGGGCATGTGCGTGCGCGCTGCAGCAGAGACTGCAGCACAAGTTCATATGTGCCATCCTCCATACGAATGGCGTCACGGGCAGCGTGAATGCGTTGTTCCAGTGTCTGCACGTCCGGGATGGGCTCCGCATGCACGATACCTTTCAGATGCCCCCCACAGGTAGAAATCTAAAAAGGGTTGAGGTCCGGCGACCGGGCGGGCCATGCAAATGAACCACCTCGTCCGATCCATCGGCCAGGGAAGACCTAGTCGAGATTCCTCAGCATGGCAATGCGAAAGTATGTAGCACCACCATGTAGCAGCCACGTAACCCTTTGTACCACCAAAGGTATCTTTTCCAGCAAGGAGGCAGGGTCACCCGCAGGAAGTGCAGATATGCTCCGCCTGTGAGGAGTTGTGGAAGGACGACTGGTTCCAGGAGGTGGTCGCCAATAATCCCCGCCCACGCATGGAGGCTGAACCGGTACTGATGGTTCGCTGCCACGTGCCACAGGGATTCTGTGCAGCCCACAGATGGGTGGTGTGGAGGTTGATGATACCACCCCTTGTTAAGGCGGCCTCATCTGTGAATAGGATGGATGACAGAAATCCCAACATTGCAGTGGCCTGTGCAACAAACCANTTGTTAAGGCGGCCTCATCTGTGAATAGGATGGATGACAGAAATCCCAACATTGCAGTGGCCTGTGCAACAAACCAACGGCAAACCCGTTCCCGCGGAGGCGGTAATAAGCCCTGCACACGTTGCAATGTTTCACACGATCGTTTGGCCTAACCCCATGCTGGCGGGTCGCCTACCTGGTGCTGATACCGGGGTCATCTTCCACAGCGTTGATCNATCGTTTGGCCTAACCCCATGCTGGCGGGTCGCCTACCTGGTGCTGATACCGGGGTCATCTTCCACAGCGTTGATCACATGTTCCTGCAAGGCCAGTGTACGTACCTGGCACTGGCACACCCGCCCTTCATGGTCACCCATTCCCGTCAACAAGGCTGTCTCACACAAACGGCGAAACACTGTTGCAAACATGTTATGGTGCGGTTGCTGTCGGCGGGGATACTTTTCCCGGTACAGCCGTGCCACCTCCCGCCCATTGTCATTTGCCAGTCCGTATGTAAAGACCACGTCGGCCTGTTTCCGATTAGAACACCGGGCCACCGTCCCACAGCGCTGCATCGTCCACTCCAGGGTGAGTGGGCAACATCAGTGAAGCGGACGCCTCACGTTACCGATACGCGGGCGCGCCGCCGTCATAGGGAACAGTACCGCCCTCTAGCGTCGAACCCATGCATTTCTGGGCGTATGTCAATAAAACCTTCATTGTTCATTATCCTCTCATGGATCGTCTCCTGCAGGGTGTCACCATTGCTCGAAATCACCCTGCGTGTGTGAGCAAAACATTCGCCTTTGTGGGCTGCTCTGCAATAAGATGAAACATTTTTATAACAGTTGAAATTATAGAAACTTATGTCAAAACTTCTCAGATGTTCATTTAAAACAAAACTGTTCAACAATATAAACTTTGTTACCCTGTCTTTCAATATTTTGATGTAAAAGTCGAATTTTGTCCAACAAACTTATTCCCCATATCCCAATATCATCAACTACTTTCCATGTACAAGAAAAATATAAACATTTCAAATCAATTTCACCAACAGGTGAATTTTTTACATTTAGGCTTATTTGCAATGGCTATTTCTTTTAAAAAATCTTAATTTGTGGACAGTAAATTTCCACTTCCAAATTTATAAACATTACATGCAAGTTNGCTATTTCTTTTAAAAAATCTTAATTTGTGGACAGTAAATTTCCACTTCCAAATTTATAAACATTACATGCAAGTTAATATTCTTTAAGAAAAAATACCAACAGGCCAATAAAGCTGTCAAAATCCTTTTCACAATCATCCTAAAACCACTATAACTTGAATATTTAGTTTTTAGTTCATCATTTTCACCATTTACAGTACCATTATTTTAAAAAAAAATTCTACATCCTTTTATACACTTTCTTAATCTTTGGCTTACACCTAGAAAAAAAAATACAAACTTCTTTTCCGCAGACTTCAAGCTTTCTCAGGTTGTATTGGAATCTACTGTAGATGATCTCGACTTCCCCGCTGTGACTTGTTTANAGCAGACTTCAAGCTTTCTCAGGTTGTATTGGAATCTACTGTAGATGATCTCGACTTCCCCGCTGTGACTTGTTTACCGGCTTCATTCCATTTAACCTGCAATGAACTGTCTTTATCTTTAACTTGATTTTCCCTGCTCAATTTTGAGAAGCAACACTCTTAGAATAACTTGGTTGTATTTTATTAATGTTACTGTCCAACTTAGATGTTTCAGATCCTACAACCACCCTGGTTGTAGTGTTACCTGTTTCATTGTCCACAGATGTTACATTTTCCATAGTCTTTATATTCTGTGCCTCAGTAGTAATATTTTTTGTTGCAAGAACATAATACTTTTTTCTGTGTATGTATACCACCCGAGCCCAAGAGGTTAGTTTTAGTTTCATCTGAACAGGTGACACTTTCCCAAAAACTCCTGGTTCTTACTTAGATGATTTGTAGCGAAGAGCCAGTCTTGCTGCAAGGTTCTTCTTACTGACGTATGGCCTTTTCTTTGTTACCCGGCAAACATAGTGTCTACTTGACACCCTACGAACTGTCAGGACACATTTCATTACCGGTAGCAATTTATACATTATCGTGTAGGTTAGGAGCGCTTCTGTTGTAATTTGATTTTATTTGCCGCAAAGTTAGTCGTTCTTCTTGGGAACTCTGACGTTACCAAGTTCCATACCGGTACCCATTTTCTTGAGATCACCGCAAGTTGTATGTGAAACTGCAACAACGTGATATACGCACGCACGTCCTACNCGGTACCCATTTTCTTGAGATCACCGCAAGTTGTATGTGAAACTGCAACAACGTGATATACGCACGCACGTCCTACGACTGTGTACGCTAGACTCAAGGCAGGGAAACGTCTAAATGTGTGTATGGGTAGCAAAGCGACCTTCGTTTGGGGTTACAAGTAGCTTTTACTTTTTTTTATAAAAAAAAATTGCGTTTGAGAAGAAGTATTTTGTGCACAAGGTTTGTACATTTTGTTCTTGTTTGTAATATACAAAAGTTTCTTACAGTTATTTTAATAACATAATGGAAAAATAGACTTATAATTTCCGAGACCGTGTACTTTAAATGCCAAATGAGGACTGTAGAAGACTTTGTGAAAACACTGAAGCGGTCTGTATTGAAAAGGATGTTTAGATATTTGTAATTGGCTCCGTGTCAGAAAGTAACTCTTTTGTACAGCATATCTTAAATTAGGGATTTTAAGATTGGCTTAACTAAAGAAGTTTTATTTTTGGAGTGCAGGGAAAATAACTCCAGTCATTTGTGGTACTGTCAATGTAATCCTGGGGCCCACCAATGTNTCAATGTAATCCTGAGGCCCACCAATGTCAAAAATGGCAACTTTAATTTTGCTGTATCCGTATATGTACTACTGTAATTGTATATATGCGGGAGTTTCGTTGGTTGTTGATAACATGATGTCGTCGCCGAAGTGCCATTGGTTCATAAAAATAATATAAAAGACAGGAACCATACATTAAGTTCGCGGTCTTGCACATATTAATGAAGGTTCATTCAAAATGCTTACTTTTTCGCGTTTTTACACGTAAAAAAGCGGAATTGTTTTACTCGTGGATTTTCTTCCCCGTCGACAGGAAAATTGGCGTAGAGACTGACCAGAAGCGCAGTAACTACCCAGTTCCAACATTGGTCTGCTTTTTCATCGGTAGCACTCTCGAAAACGTGGATAGGATTTGAGGTTAGAACACTGTTTATGTAAGTAAGTGCTTTGCTATGTTTGTACACTTCCTGTAACCTAGTTTTAATGCAACTGGAGTGTATCCATGTTAAAGTATTTCGTTCTTATAAAAGGGTGGTCTATTGAAGATTCGAACGTCAAGATACACGTTCATCACTGTTGACCATGTGATTTTCACAATTCTATTGGAGATTACGTAGTCAATGTTAAGGACATATGCAGAATACTATAGGTTGTTCATGGTAAAGTGAGCACATTGACGCCCTGGTTACTTTTTTCTTTCAGCCATTTTTTTATCCTTTAACCACCTTTTTAAATAAATATTGGCATCTAAGTAATTAACCCAATGCATACAGGATGGTATGCCTAACGTGGACACACCCAAAATCTCCGGAACTGTTGCAAATCACGAAATGCAGTTTTTGCAAAATGAAATTACGTACAGGGGCAAATAATTTNCAAAATCTCCGGAACTGTTGCAAATCACGAAATGCAGTTTTTGCAAAATGAAATTACGTACAGGGGCAAATAATTTGCGGCAAGGTTACTATTTGTAACACGTTTAGGGACAGAAATAATTAAACCACATATAATTTGTCCCCTGAAAATATTAATTTCAGTGGCGTCTGAAAGTACGTGCAAAGAGGAATTAAGTTATATGCAATGGAAAGTAACACAGTAATGCCAAGAAATATTGTGCAAATATGATTAAGTTATGTGGGCCGGTAGCATGGGGCAGTGGGTCTGTACTCACAGCTGTAAGCAAGCAACACGCGCCGTGACTCATTCTGGCGGGACCGGTTCCTTATAGCAGCATAGCGCTTTCCTTAATTAATGGGGCAAGGGACACGGAATGCGATATTGGACAAAGGAGAGCACCGCAGCGGAGGGAAGACGGCCAATGTGAGTGCAAGTCTGATATCAATACATTACATTTTAATCATATACCAACGTAATTCAGGAGATTTGTTTCCTAGTCATTAACTGTACTGAGTAAAGAGTGCGTACAGTTGCACAACAAAAATAGAACAAACCAACCTAAGGAGAAATGCAATCGCATCCGCATGCATAGTACAAAAGAGCACAGTTATGGTTGAAATGCTACATATTAGGTCTTTTAAGAGCATGTGCTCGATGTGTTTACCATCGACAGCAATTCACATCTGTAAACTCACATGTAGCGAGAGACTAGCGGCCTGAAGTGTTTCAGGTGTAATGCCTCTGCAAGCAGCCACGATACGTTACTGCATGTCTTCTGGCGTCATAGGAACCGTGTTCCCCATAGGGAAAAGTCGAGAGGTGTGAGGTCGGGGGAGCGAGCTGGCCATCTTACAACACCACATCCAAACCGCCATTTTGGAAACATTTCATTTAACACTTGCCTCGCCATCAAAGCAAAATGTGCAGGACAACAATCGTGTTGAAACCACATATCACGACTTGTATCGAGCGTTATGTCTTCCAGAAGTGCCGGTAAAGTCTCTGAGGAAATGGGCGTACGTACAGCCGGCCATTGTCCCTTGAATTAAGTATGGCCTTATGACAATCTCCAGCGATTCCACACCACATATTCACTTTCCACCGTCGCTAGTACTCCACGTGCCGGACCCAACGCGGATTCTCCGTTGCCCAGTAGTGTATGTATAGTAAATTTACGCCCCCATGGTTTGTGAAGGTCGATTCATCGGTAAATAGTATGTTCTTCAGAAAATAGCTGTCATCCCTTACAGTCACCAGAACAATCCTACAAAACTGAACACACTGCTGGAATCACCTTCATGTAATGCCTCAAGAAGACTTACGTGATATGGNCAGTCACCAGAACAATCCTACAAAACTGAACACACTGCTGGAATCACCTTCATGTAATGCCTCAAGAAGACTTACGTGATATGGATGGAATTTGCGTTGGCGCAGTATCCGTAACACACTTGTTTTACTTATTCCTACGAACCTGGAAAGTTCTCGCGTACCCATGTGGGGGTTTGCATCGAAACGTGCCAACACATCGTGTTGATACGTCTCGCCCGTAACAGTCTTTCGTCGCACTCGTGTTGTGGAATTCCAATCACCTCGTGACAAGAGACTTGTGAAAATTCTTCGTATCTTTTGCCGTGAGATGGGCGTCCGATTAGAATAACTTTCATCATACATTTGGACGGCTTCTTTGGCATTTCTGCCACACTAACCGTAAATAATTAGAGTGTCCAGTTTTTCCTCATTCGTGAACATCATTGCGTATGCACAGCCACACACTGCAATACCACTCACCATAAGAGATTACGGGGACTGGTGCTGCGCTGCTATTAGGAAGCGGTCCCGCCAGGATGAGTCACGGCGTGTGTTGCTTGCTTACAGCTGTGAGTACAGGTCCACTGCCCCATGCTACCGGCCCACTTAACTTAATTATATTTGCACATTATTTCTTAGCGTTTCTGTGTTACTTTCCATTGCATATTTTACATCACTGAATTCCTCATTGCACGTACTTTCAGATGCCGTTGAAATGAATATGTTTTTCCAGAGGAAAAACCGTATGTGGTTTAATTATTTCTGTCCATACACGTGTTACGAATAGTCGCTTTGCGGCAAATTACTTGCCCTCGTACGTAATTTCATTTAATGAAACCCGTATTTCGTGATCTGCAACCGTTCCAGAAATTTAAGGGGGTATCCACGTTGGGCTGACTATCCTGTATATTCCACCACACTCGGAAGTTAACGTCTAGGGCTAACATAAATTATTTTTAATTGGCTATTATTCCAAATGAGAGGGCTTTGAAAAGTGCTCACTTTACCATGAACAGCCTATAACAACAGTCGTATTCTCGCCGAGCTATAGTCCATCCACTGTTACTTCATACCTTTCTGAAGCACTGCTAGGTTTCTACTTTTCGTTACTGATTACGTATTCTTCCGCTAAATGTAAACATAAACACTGCCATGTGACTCATACGTTTTAATTGTCAAATGCTTTCTTTACTGTTTACAGCAGTTCAAAGAATTCTACCATATTAAAAAAAACCATTGCGTACGAATGTTTACAATTTAGGCCCATAACCATATTTAGGTCAGCCTTATGACTTCTTAACAATGTCTGTGTTGATGGTAGTTCTTACGGTGGTTATTATTTAACATTAACATATTTGTTATACACGATGTAACACATGACATAATAATGTTAATATTTTACAACTGTAAGGGAAATAGCAGTAGTATTTAACTTGTTATTGATGTGTGTTGGGGTATTTCGTTAAAAGAACAGCCTCAGTTGGAACAAATATTAAAACGAATGAGCAACCAGTCCAACGAAAATAGACAGCAACTCAAACACGCAACTCGTGGCACTTATTTGTGTACGTAGCAGCAACAAACTGAAAAGACAGCGGTGAACATGCACACAAATAGGCCTACCGTAACTTTTATTGCGCTCATATTTCTTTGCATAGGTAATTCGTTTTTACTAGGTTTTATTAATTATTTATTTAAAAATTTTTGACTTCGCTTAGTAATTTTTTGAGATTGTGGCAAAAAATTCAAATCACAGTTACACAACTGTATTTCAAATATCTAGGGCAATGTTGCAAGTTTGTGATGAATAAACAGACGTTACTTTAAATTATTGACTTGGTCATAAAAACAGCACTGTAAAAACGTATAAATGACGCACGTTCAATATTTGCAATCACACACACGCACCACGTCAGCGTAACTACCATGGTGCAGCCACACCCTCACACACGCAGCGGTTACGACGCACGTTACAGTATATTTGCTATTGCTATGGAAACACTGATTTATCACAACATCGTAACTTGCCTAGGTAGGTTCCAAAAACACAACGTGTACGAATTTGATGTGGTAATTTGAAGTATGTTTTGGAGCAAGAAAAAGTAATGCTTCGTTTTTAACAACAGCAACCATAGAGAAATGAGACAGCAACACGCCATATCATACTCAGTGTCGCCAGTCGCCACTTCTGCAAACTTCCGATTTGTTACCCTCCTGCCATCACATCTAAATATATTATAATAAGTATTCAAACATTAAAATCTCTTTTCAGTTGTAAATTACAAATTCAAAAATCATCATTTTGGCTGTAATTAGTATAAGATATGCTACAATTGAAAACATGTATAATATTCCTGTTACTACCAACGGTGCGAAACGTCCCGAGACAGACACACTGAGAGAGCGAGAGAGAGAGAGAGAGAGAGAAAGAAAGAAANAGAAAGAGAGAAAGAAAGAAAGAAAGGTGGAAGGGGGTACGGGAACAAGCTCCCCTCTGCCGACAGCCTAAGTTTCTTTATCGGTCGAAAAAAAAAACACCATGTCACTAAGGCCTACACACTGTATTTCGCACTGATATTTTTAACTGATTTTAATATGTCAATAAGCAACGTTTAATTTACAAATAGCATACCAAAACTTGGTTAAAACAATATTGTAACTGTGAACTATTTCTTACTAGTTGCCAGTTGCCAAAACATCGATGCTCTCAGCTGTTTTTAATTCGTATTGAATACGAAATAAATATTACAAGTTGTAGAAGATAGTAAGCTAAAGTTTCATTTTTCACAAATATAACACTTTTAAAGTTAATCAGTGTTATATGCTTGTGGTTTACAAGTTATTTTAAAAAACAGGGTTTTTAAATGTTAGTTTCCAAACACACTAAAGCTACCGGGAATGGACTAAAGCGGAGATGCTCTTGTGTGTAGTGTATACTGGCTGTCTTCCTCCGGTGTAGTGCAGGTTGCGGGGAAAAGTGTTGGCAGGCGCTCGATACGCCGTGAGCTAGAATGTTGCCCCTAGGCAGACGCCTTCTTGGCGGTATTCAAGGCCCCTGTGAGATCACGTACCTTATACACTGAAGATAAAAAAAACTGGTACACCTGCCTAATATCGTGTAGGGCCCCCGCGAGCACGCAGAAGTGCCGCAAGACGACGTGGCATGGACTCGACTAATGTCTGAAGGTATGCAGGAGGCATCTCACACCATGAATCCTGCAGGGCAGTCCACAAATCCATAGGAGTGCGAGGCTGTGTAGATCTCTTCTGAACAGCACGTTGCAAGGCATCCCAGATATGCTCAATGTTCATGTCTGGTGATTTAGGTGGCCAATGGAAGTGTTTAAAGTCAGAAGAGTGTTCCTGGAGCCACTCGGTAGCAACTCTCGACGTGTGGGGTGTCGCATTGTCCTGCTGGAATTGTCCACGTCCGTCGGAATGTACAATGGACATGAATGGCTGCAGGTGATCGGACAGGATGCTTACGTATCTGTCACCTGTCAGAGTCGTATCTAGACGTATCAGGGGTCCCATTTCACGCCAACTGCACACGCCCTATACCATGACAGAGCCTCCACCAGCTTGAACAGTCTCCTGTTAACATGTAGGGTCCATGGATTCATGAGGATGTCTCCATACCCGTATACATCCATCCGCCCGATACAATTGGAAACGAGACTCGCCAGACCAGGCAACGTGTTTTCAGTCATCAACAGTCCAGTGGCGGTGTTGGCGGGCCCATGCGAGGCGTAAAGCTTTGTGTCGTGCAGTCAACAACGGTACACGAGTGGGCCTTCGGCTCCGAAAGCCCATATCAATGATGGTCCGTTGAATAGTTCGCACGCTGGCACTTGTTGATGCCCCAGCATTGAAATCTGCGCCAATTTGAGAAAGGGTTGCACGTCTGTCACGTTTAATGATTCTCGTCAGTCGTCGTTTGTCCCGTTCGTTCACGATCTTTTTCCGGCCCGCAGCGATGTCGAAGATTTGATGTTTTACCGGATTCCCGATATTCACGGTACACTCGTGAAATTGTCGTACGCGAAAATCCATATTTTATCGCTACCTTGGAGATGCTATGTCCGATCTCTCGTGCGCCGACTGTAACACCACGTTCAAATTCACTTAAATATTGATAACCTGCTATTGTAGCAGCAGTAACCGATCTAGCTGCCGACCGCATCGCGTTACTCTGATTGGTTCCATACCTCTGTTATTTGCATACGCACGCCTATACCTTTTTTTTTTTGGCTCTCCAGTGTATGTGCCTTTTAACTTAATTTTTTTCAATGTACTTATTTTTATCCTCGATTATAACCAGATGGATAGTGATTTCGAACTCGGCAAACGCACTCAATATTCAATTTTTTCAATTATATTTGCATAAAATTGTTTTAAAAAAATTCGACACGCTATAAAAGGGACAAATGTCTCATTACGCCGTCTACTGAAAAAAGTAGATTATCAGCGCCCGTTGACATTTTATCCCTTTTTATTACCTTGTGGGCGTTTTTGTTCCCTGTTGTTAAAGCGCTGTTGTATTTCATTTAATTAGAATGCGCAAAATGTAGAAACAAATGTGTAGCATTAAAGCGTTCAGAATATTACTGCTGACAGGTATAAGTTGAAGGTTCAAGCTAGTTTTAAGTTTACTGAGTTGAGGATGTATTTGAAAAGAGGTGCCGTAGGCGGACAGCAGTCTTGTATGTCCCGCAGCATATCTTCCGAAATATGATGTTGAAACATTCTCCTTCTTTTTATTACGATTCCATGAATTTTATTTGCTTTTTTATTATTAGCGTTTTATTATGCCCAGCATCATACGTGTATTTTGAGATTAAATTAAAGTGATAAATATTTTAAGGTAAAATTGGCATGTAAAATAATTTTCCGACTTAGCTTTCAACCTGCGGAATACGCACGAGGTATAATGCATTTACGAAAGAATCTTAGTTTCTGTGATTGCTGCAGATGTTTCGCGCATAAATTAGCGGAATATAAATGCTGGTAGTTTGTACGAGAACTGTAACACACCAGCTCTCCGAACAAGCCTACTGTGAAAGTAACTTGCTCACATATAATCTTCCATCACACGGCCGCCATTGCTAAATGTAACTTGCATGGTAATGTTTGTTATGTGAGTTACTTGCAAATAATACAGGCACTTATTTTGATTTACTGCTCCGCTTGCTTTTTATCGAGATTCCCCCGTTTGTTCTTGAATTTAATGATTACAGATGAAATTACATCGCGGATGAATTTTGTTATAGTCCGCTTCATGAGGCCATGTGTTACTAGGTCTTTTAGCAGAACTTTCGCTTTACTACCACAAAGGCTGGTTCGAAGCGCTTGTTCACTTGCAGGGAAGTTGTCTCGAATAATGGGAGTTTACTTTACCAATGTAATACACGCATGTGTTGTTGAATTTAAATTGATTTTGTTGTATAAATAAAGCACTGTGGTGCCGCCTTGGCGGAAGAGGCCACCTCTTGTACATATTTTCTCAACGCCTTGTAACATTGCAGTTTTTGAGGGTTTATGTATACCGTTGGTCAGAGATATTCTAATTAGATATGATTACGGAATACTTGCATATGTTTGTCATTTCATTTAATATTATTTCCAAATTACGCTTTATTATGAGTTAAACAAAATGCAGTATAATAATCTTTGGTTAATTTAATAGTTTATTGACATAGAGATCACGTGTAAGTATATTTAATTTGTTTCTAAACGATATTCAGTATAATTGTTTTGTTTGTTATTATTCATTATTATTCCCTAGATGGTAGAAAGTATTAAATGTTTTTTTAAACAAAAGCACGAAAGAAAATCATCCTGGTTGTGTCTCGTCTCTCCATCGCTGATTGGTGGAGGGATGTGGTGTGGTCAGACGACAGCCAATCGGAGGACAGGTAACAACATAAGCAAGGCCAAAGTAAAATCGAACAATATTTTCTAGCAGAACTATTACTAACACCGTCAATGCTGGACGCGTATATTAAGATTAAAGATAAATATAAAACGTAATTTAAATAGCAAATGTGGTTCTTTAATGTAATGATGAAAATGATGAAGACATTATAGAATTTCCGCAACAAGAGAATTATGAACTAGTAATAATAATTTAATTTTTTTTATATGAATCAAGTGATAATTGTATATTTTTTTTAATGAGAAGACGAATGGAAGAATAAAATTGGTAAAAGGAATGACGGCTTGCTTATTGCACATAATTTATTCACATCTGATTTTACTGAAATGTAACAACCTCGATGTTAAGGGCCGCCCAAATATCCCTCTCATGCACACATTCATCGATAGTATATTTATTGTAAGCGACAAATACAAGTTTGATTCAAAACTTCAATACAGTTACTATTTTCAGAATCTGTTTGCAAACTATATTTTTGTATCAAATATGTATCTAGTCTTTCAGAGGCTACACATTACCCGCGCCATAAGTTTTTTTCTTCCCACTCGCGCAACTTGCAAGAAAATGGGAAAAAATCACTTATCTTTTTTTACTCATAAAGTGGGAAAATTGCTTACCGCAGTTGATACGCAGATTAGATATTCGTAGGTATAATGGTACATTAAGAGTTGAATAAACAATTTTCATATTTTAGTTTTTCTTGTCCGTTTTAACGTTTTTTTTTTAATTTCATAGTGACGCGAAATCTTTCTCAAGCATCACTTCTTTCTCGAACGACTAAGTAGAAAAAAAAACTGGCGGAGGGATGGGAGTTGCAGAAAAAAAAAACTAGAGAGAGAGAGAGGGTGAGATATTTTAATTTTAAACTCCTCTTTCTTCTGGGAGCTTGTACGCACACTAACCATCTGAGACTCGCAACTGCCGTCCTATTCAAGTTAATGACCTTATTAAAACTGAAAGCAGAATATGCCTTCATTGTGATGTTAAATACTTCTGTTGGCGCTTTCTGGATTTGTCCCCTTTCGTTCAGTGAGTTGCGATCACATTACGAGGCAAGACTTACTCACCGTTAAGTGTGTGTGTTTTTTTTAAACTTATAATTGCAAAGATGTAAAGAAGTACTACTGTCGTGGTTAGGTTACATGCGCAAATCTTGTCACATACCATTTTTGAGATAATACTGAGCTCCTAAATAAAGTTATTGCAAGTCATTTTGACCATTTCGTCACATATTTGGGTGATGTTGTAGTTTCGTTGAGGCGAGCAGAGCAGAGCAGAGCAGAGTTGAGAGTTGGGTGGCTCTTAACGAGGTCTTGACAGCCGATTGTGAAATGAGGTGAGAATGGAGTAGCGCCGGAATGCAAGGACGGGGGGAAACGGGAGATACCCGAGAAAACTNGCAAGTCATTTTGACCATTTCGTCACATATTTGGGTGATGTTGTAGTTTCGTTGAGGCGAGCAGAGCAGAGCAGAGTTGAGAGTTGGGTGGCTCTTAACGAGGTCTTGACAGCCAATTGTGAAATGAGGTGAGAATGGAGTAGCGCCGGAATGCAAGGACGGGGGGAAACGGGAGATACCCGAGAAAACTCTCTGACCAGCGGCATCGTCCGGCACGATTCCCACGTGCGAAAGTCCGGGAGTGACCCGGCCGTGGATTGAACCAGGTTCGCCTCGGTGGGAGGCGAGTAGATTAAGCTCTCGTCCACCGCGGCCCCCAGTTTCGTTTCGTGATACTATCTTCACACTCAATCAGAAGGCGAATACTTTCGTGTGCTGCTGAAATTAAAATTGATTCTCGTCTTTCCCTTCCCGTGTGTTCCGGTTTCTTTTTCAGACTCAAGCACTTTTTTTCTTACCAATTTTATTTTGCGATGAAGTTCATTCCTCGCATCACATTTCCTTGGAAAGGAGCAGCTACTGAGGAAAACTTTTTTTTTCTCGTAAAANAATGAAGTTCATTCCTCGCATCACATTTCCTTGGAAAGGAGCAGCTACTGAGGAAAACTTTTTTTTTCTCGTAAAAAATGTGAAATCGTTTTAATATTTCTTCGGTTGGTAAAATATTAAAGGAGGAGTTTGTGACTTCCCTGTGGCAAAAGAAAGCGAATCTCTGATGTTTTAATATAATTTTCGTTTAGGTTTAATAACAGTTTCAATGATTGGGTCACAGTTCATAGGAATTGTAATGAATATCTTACTCCTACGAAAACGTGACAAATAGATATGGTTTCCAAAATGTCCTTGGGATTGTAAAACATCACTTGCAAAATTTAGTTCCACATTATCAACCATATGGGAAAATAAGTATGGAACGGCCAGGAAAGAAGTGGATCGGAATAATCATGGTTGCCATTCCACGAAAGGGATAGTTCAGAATACAGTAGTCAATAATAAACAAATCATAATTGTCAGTTTAGAATCTGAAGTCCTAAAGTAAGGGCAAGCAATGGAGCTGTTAGTTGGATTTCTGACACTGCTACATTTGATTTACAGAAACGGTTTGTATGTATCAGTGTAATCGGGTAGCAGTTATAAATATTAGGATAACCCCAGGCGGGCTTGTATATAAACATGTTTCTCCGGGCTGGTATATGCACAGTATTATTGGGCTCAAACTACTCAGTCTTGAGGTAACACAAAAATTGATACAGTCCTGTATACTTTATATATATACACCTGTTTCAAAGCTAATTGCGGTACATTTTAAATNATATATATACACCTGTTTCAAAGCTAATTGCGGTACATTTTAAATCAGTCTTTACAAAAAGAATACTGCCAATAGCTGCTCGTATGTTATTATAACATAAACACTGTAGGCAACGAATTAGGGAAATTAACACCACGCGTAAGCGTGACTTTAAAGGTGCAATGTTAAAGTGTGTGGCAACTGATATTTTATTTTGTGCATACCAGAGTATAAAGGAGATGTATAGTTGTACCATGTTTTTGTCGCTAACAATTTCGCATTGTTACGTAACCGATGCATTACTACTAATCAGTGGGTCTGTGTGGCACTGTTCGGTTTTGTATGTGGTGGAAGGATACAGGATGGCACTGTTCTGTTTTGTATGTGGTGGAAGGATACAGGATGGCACTGTTCGGTTTTGTATGTGGTGGAAGGATACAGGATGGCACTGTTCTGTTTTGTATGTGGTGGAAGGATACAGGATGGCACTGTTCTGTTTTGTATGTGGTGGAAGGATACAGGATGGCACTGTTCTGTTTTGTATGTGGTGGAAGGATACAGGATGGCACTGTTCTGTTTTGTATGTGGTGGAAGGATACAGGATGGCACTGTTCTGTTTTGTATGTGGTGGAAGGATACAGGATGGCACTGTTCTGTTTTGTATGTGGTGGAAGGATACAGGATGGCACTGTTCTGTTTTGTATGTGGTGGAAGGATACAGGATGGCACTGTTCTGTTTTGTATGTGGTGGAAGGATACAGGATGGCACTGTTCTGTTTTGTATGTGGTGGAAGGATACAGGATGGCACTGTTCTGTTTTGTATGTGGTGGAAGGATACAGGATGGCACTGTTCTGTTTTGTATGTGGTGGAAGGATACAGGATGGCACTGTTCTGTTTTGTATGTGGTGGAAGGATACAGGATGGCACTGTTCTGTTTTGTATGTGGTGGAAGGATACAGGATGGCACTGTTCTGTTTTGTATGTGGTGGAAGGATACAGGATGGCACTGTTCTGTTTTGTATGTGGTGGAAGGATACAGGATGGCACTGTTCTGTTTTGTATGTGGTGGAAGGATACAGGATGGCACTGTTCTGTTTTGTATGTGGTGGAAGGATACAGGATGGCACTGTTCGGTTTTGTATGTGGTGGAAGGATACAGGATGGCACTGTTCGGTTTTGTATGTGGTGGAAGGATACAGGATGGCACTGTTCGGTTTTGTATGTGGTGGAAGGATACAGGATGGCACTGTTCGGTTTTGTATGTGGTGGAAGGATACAGGATGGCACTGTTCGGTTTTGTATGTGGTGGAAGGATACAGGATGGCACTGTTCGGTTTTGTATGTGGTGGAAGGATACAGGATGGCACTGTTCGGTTTTGTATGTGGTGGAAGGATACAGGATGGCACTGTTCGGTTTTGTATGTGGTGGAAGGATACAGGATGGCACTGTTCGGTTTTGTATGTGGTGGAAGGATACAGGATGGCACTGTTCGGTTTTGTATGTGGTGGAAGGATACAGGATGGCACTGTTCGGTTTTGTATGTGGTGGAAGGATACAGGATGGCACTGTTCGGTTTTGTATGTGGTGGAAGGATACAGGATGGCACTGTTCAGTTTTGTATGTGGTGGAAGGATACAGGATGGCACTGTTCAGTTTTGTATGTGGTGGAAGGATACAGGATGGCACTGTTCTGTTTTGTATGTGGTGGAAGTATACAGATGTATCTAAATTCGATCGAAAAACTTCGACTGCAGGTTAATAATGATAAAAGAAGCTGAAAACATGTATACGACCTATGGTATGAAGTGACTTCTAAGAGCGATACACATTTTTGAAAGTTGTACCTGAACAACTAGTTATTACAGTGTCCCTGTTATGTACATCTCGCTGGAATCTTCCACTCCCTCCGATTGCCGCAACAGTGTGTTATTGGGTGTTATATGTGTGTTGCCCACCTGCCAGGTATTGGTAAGTTTTATTTTGAAATTTTAACACTACATACTCGAAAACGGCGAGGATCGAGATATTTATACAAGGCGACTTTTTCCNAGTTTTGTATGTGGTGGAAGGATACAGGATGGCACTGTTCTGTTTTGTATGTGGTGGAAGTATACAGATGTATCTAAATTCGATCGAAAAACTTCGACTGCAGGTTAATAATGATAAAAGAAGCTGAAAACATGTATACGACCTATGGTATGAAGTGACTTCTAAGAGCGATACACATTTTTGAAAGTTGTACCTGAACAACTAGTTATTACAGTGTCCCTGTTATGTACATCTCGCTGGAATCTTCCACTCCCTCCGATTGTCGCAACAGTGTGTTATTGGGTGTTATATGTGTGTTGCCCACCTGCCAGGTATTGGTAAATTTTATTTTGAAATTTTAACACTACATACTCGAAAACGGCGAGGATCGAGATATTTATACAAGGCGACTTTTTCCCTTAATTGTGACGTGCGGATTAATAATCCATCATTTTAATTCAAAATATGTTACCGCGTCATGGAGGTTAGTTGGAAATAAAGATAGTAACTGTGATTATTTACATGACAGCGATAAGTATTGTAATGTTTGCATCCATTATTCAGACCTCAGCGTTCCATCTTAAATATTTTCTCCGATGTCTGCAATAAATTAGTGTTTCAGGTCCAACTTCAAAGATGTGTACTGCCCTTAGGATTCACTTTAGACCATATGTCGTTTATGTGTTTTCAACTTTTTTTTCGTTATTACCTGCAGCCGAAGTTTGTCGATCGGCTTTAGATACAGTGGGCTGCTAGACTAAACAATGCAGGACTTTCATAATTGTTCAGTTGCTCAATTAATTGCATCTGTATTTGTTTTAAAATATTTTTTTTTATGTGCACTTGGTTTTATATAGTGTAGTGCACAAAACTGTTCTGTTTTCGTAAAACTGATGCGACGGTTTTCCTGTATTAAGAACTTTAATCTCGATATGTGCAGGCTAGATTAAACGGTGCGTTACATTAATATTAACCATGGCGAGTGTTCGAATAGAAGCCACAAGAACACTAAATGCTAAAATTGAGACTTACTCGCCATTTTTGTCACCCATGAGGGATGCGTGTGTTACGTCACCGGGAATCTGTTAACCCAACTCATTCTCTAGAGATCATGTCTCAACGTGCGCGGCAGAGCGGTTGGTCAGCAACTGAAACCTGTGCTGTGCAGTAGTTATTGCCTTGTTTTAACATTCATAGATTCCAGTGCCGCGGCAACTGTTCCCTTTCGGGGTGGAACAGACAAGAAAATGAGGAGACGAACCTCCGTCTGACTGGGCAGCGAACGAAGCCCCAGTTTGTATTTGCCATATGCTCTTGCGTAATGCCTACTCTTCGATACGAGACTCTATAGAGACTTAATGCCTGCCCAGGACAGTACCAGGTCCATGTCGTCGCACACTGCGTCCACCCATCATCAAGAACGTCGTTATTACACACACGGTTTCGTATCTGCGGATCGAAGGCACGTGCGCAGCCAAAATCCGCACTCTGTTGTCGACGAAGTGAGAGGGGATGGGATGTTTCGTCTTGCAAGTCTGCGTTCTCAGCAGCCATGTCGTCAGAATCTGAGTTTTCGGCGTGCAGATGACTGTCTCAGCTGTTACGAACCAGACAATGTAGGGATGCTGCAGGGAGTCTCCCGGAACGCTGTTGACGTTAAGACTTCATGGTCCAGATATCTCCCAGAACATTTTTAGGCCTGTTGCACGTATGAATGAGCTGTAAATTCTTGAACATATCGCCTTTTGGAATCTAATCATGAATTAATTTTCACACATGCACAACGAACGGGTCTCGCTGAGCCCACACGTAAAATAGTTCAATTAATGTTTTTTTTTCTTTTATGAACGAATTAGTTTTGAATGTGTATACGTATCAGGACGTCCAGATCTTCGTGAGTTAGACTTTAGTGATTATTGCTGATGAAGCACGCATCTCAAAATCATACACTTGGCGCAGTAGCAGTCATTCCATATTTTAAGGGTCGTCGTTTTCCTCCAAACGCTGAAGACCTTGTTACCGGTTGCGTGTGTTTAATAACAGCCACATGTATATGAAACTACAGCGCGATCAGTTAAATTTGGCTGAATGCAAACTCGGGTATTTTTCTGTTATCCACTCTTGAAAATCACCAGAATAAAGTGGCAGTGGTAATGGCCCGTAGACGCAATTCTCTGGAAATGTGTAGAAATTATTTGCGTGTGAAGCCATTTCCACCCACGGCCGTGGAGTGCAAATGTTTGCTCTGTTTACGCAAACGACGAATTCGCATCAACATGTGGGCTGCGTCACTCGATCCTTTATGAAATGAATATTAAATAGCATGAGACCGCTTTCGCACCAGGTAGTTTGAGTGGAACACCACGAGAGGCTGGTCATGGTGTGCCGTGCAAGGCATCGCACACAGCATTTTGCGCGTCGGTCACGCACGAAGTTGTGGAACTTGTGCAGATGCCATCTCGAGTCGCGTGCGCACGTAACCACAACAGTTTACCGCGCCTGTGGCGATACATGCCTGATGCGCATACCATTAACGCCTGCTGATGCAAATGGTTTGTATTATCTATTCGTGGTTTCTTCACATTTTTCGAATCAAACCTTTGACAAATCACTCTATGTATGACGTGTTAAGTTATTTCCTAAGTATGCCATGTACCACGAGCGTTTTATACCTCTTATAACATAAAAGTATCTCATTTTTCGTTAAATTAAAATTTGGCCTATATTTTATATATAAATTACATTAAATTTTTAATAAAGGTGAATAAATGAGCGAGAAAACACGTGTGTTGGTACCGTCTAGTAAGAAGTAGTTCTCATGCACAATATTATTACAACTGAGCGCACGAATTAGGTGCGTTGTCCTTCGGGGTAATTTTCTATACTTAAGCTTGGTTTGCACGAGGTGGAAGAATATCCTGGTAGTATAACTTTAGCGGGTTTCAGAAAAGTGTGAAGTAACCGTGAATGGATTATCTTCCCTTGGAAACGGTAGTAAGCAGGCTTTGTTGACTTTGAATTAAACGTGTTCCTTAGATCTCACATTAAAAATCTATTAGCAGTATTCGGCAAATAAAAATAAAAGATCACAACACCTATGCTTGAACACGGGGCCAAGTTTGGTTCCCATGGCTCTATTATCCATTCACGTGTGTGTGTGGTGCAGTAAACGCTGAAAAATGGTAATGAAAAGCTGCAGTTTTCTCATAACATGTGCATTTGGTAGAGTTGCCGAGTTGCTGCAAGTACCACTGCTTCTTCCGCGGATACATGTATTAAGTGCACTCTGTTGCATCAACGTTCACTGCTTCATCATGCCGGAAAGCTAACAGTGTAGAGTTGTGATAGTTTTGTAGTTGTGTTTGATGCGTGTTCCAGAATTGTCGTTATCGGGAGAGTTTGTGCCACGAATGGAAATGGTTTGTGAACACATTTGGGATATCGCGGAATATGTACCGAGCAGCTTTCCGCCTTCATTTCCCGAGGGATTTAATTCCTTGGTATGTGCTTCCTCGCTTCCCCGCCGTGGAGGTTAGTCTCGATTAACAGTTGTAAGAAGGTGCGATAATATAATTTTTTGTGAAATCTGAAAGGTTAATTATTTTGGAGACTTCAGGATCATCAAGACGGCTTGTATCGGGAATCATTTTGTAACCAGGTAATCATGATAATGTTATTGGTACAGTTAGGGATGGAGAAAGGAGATTAGCAGTTTCTGACTTTTTGTAGTTTTGTACGCTGATATCAACTTATCTAACGTTTGCGGATTTCAGTTTATTGCCGTATGTGCGTGCAATACCCATGACGTGCGAATGGGCGCGACACTACGTTTCATTTGAAGAACATCCTTGATGTACTTTAAAATGAGGACAAAGAGTGTTGTGTTGGTGCGGCCTGCGACTGCGAGATCCGCAGGAGATGGTGATACACAGAGATAGCGGGCGGACTGCAGAGGCACGCGTGTAGCTGGCGGACATCCAAGGCAGGGCCCGGCATCAGCGCCAGACTTCGTCGCCCGACTAATCGAGCGTTAAAGCCCTCTGCCCACGAGAAGAAAGTGCTGTGGGATTAGTGGCGCTCTCCGCTCCTGCGGATGCTGTTAAAACACCCCCNGAAAATCTTTACAGAAAGCTCCGAAATTACACCGTTAATGAAATGTTCTGGAAATATGCTCCCATTGTAGTTCCCCCCCCCCCCATTATTCTGTTAACGAGAAAGTTATAATTTGAAGGGGAAAAAATCTTCTTGGTGGTGTTTCCGATGTGTTTGTAGCCTAATCAACAGCGTTCGCCATTGTAGCTGATTGTAAGCGAGGATTCCAAATCCACGCATTTATTCTGAGTTTTAAATTGTTGACGGTGTATTTAAAAACATTTTCATAACTTTACAAATATATGTATATTTAAAAAACCCTAATTTTTCTTGCAGTATTTAAATTGGTTTTGTATTTAAAGGCATTGCACTTTGAAAGGCGATGCTGCTTCTTCCGGGCAACGTAAGTCAACATAATTCTAAAAAGGAAGTGTTCTGCACGGGACATCTTTGTTATAATTTGGCATCGTTTCTCAACGTATTTACACGTAAAATATTTCCAGAATGTACTAAATGGTATGTACGGAGGCCCAACTATTGCTCGTACCGCAATCGCATTACACAAGCACATGTTAGGGGAGGTAGAGTTGAAACGTTTCAGTGAGGCATTTGCGCATGATCGTCTTAACACTCCAGAAGATCTTGTAATTTTATTCCATAGAAGCGAAAATGAGGTTGCCATTTTTACTTGTGTTATTTAAATTAAAAGCGGTCATACATCGTGCAGGTGGAATGCTTGAATTAAATTCACTTCGCGTGTGTGTGTATTTTTAATAGGAGCCGTAAAATAAAATTTAGCGAAAGCTTATTAATCTCTTGGATACAATTCTCTGTATTAGTAATGCATTAACGCAATTCTGGGTGTACATAAATCTAAGCAACCGCTAGTTTCTCACACCAATGGTTCCTTAGGACGCAAGACGCTGGCATTGGCTTCCATAAATCGACTCGTTTTGCGGGTACAGTAAGCAGACATAACCAGATGTATAATTGGTTAACGGTTACTCATACGTCCAATAAGTGGCAGAGTGAAATTACTGGGAACATAAACTACTTAAATCATGCGAATTCATACATTGTGGTTAAAACTTTAACGAATTACAGTTGCCACGTGTTTGGATTTTAAACTTCTAATCGGGCTTCAATAAGAGGTAATTCGCACTTCCATTACTTCTGGTAAAGGTACCCGCACACTTGGCCGAAGCTGCCTTCTCTCGCACACCTCACGAAAGCGTCTACTGCTAGTGAACCATAGCACTGTGTTGACTAGAGACGAATACTTGTTTGACGTCAAAGGTGGACATGTCTTATTAAGTTCATGTTCTGATAATAACCAACACAACATATTAGCAAACGTTAATGTTATTTTAGAAGATATATAAACTACCTCTGAACAGCCTATATGACAATACATTATATCTTTGTTTTGCATGTAGTATTTACAATAATAATGTGCCTATAACCAGGTGGGTACTTTTTTGAGTTACTGTATAAGAACATTGGTATTTGGGCAGCTACCACTGTTACGTTGCACAGGACGATGGATTTTGATATTTTTCAAAGGTGGTTAGGTTAGTAACCTTCCCGAGTTGGTCTCTGAAGACCTCTGTTTTAAGGGGCCCGCCTGCCTGGAGCTTTTTTCATCATTTGTGGTCGAGATGCGTGGGAGCGATAAGGGCGATACTGCCACGCGCTACAAGTGCGCCATCGCCGCTACGCGCAGGGCTCTGAATTGGCTTGCAGTGTTCTCGTCGTGCTGCGTGTACCTATGGTAGATATCCGGTTGAGTTAGGTCGTGCGACATATGGGAAGGTCGTGGACTCGATCCTTACCGACTGCACTGGGAGTTATTTATTCCGATGTTTTTCCATTTCATTACCATGTTATGTATAATCCATTCATGGTTACTTCACACTTTTCTGAAACCCTGCTAAAGTTCTACTTCCAGGATATTCCTCCGCCTCGTGCAAACTAAGCTTAACTAAGTCTGTAATATTACACCAAAGGACAACGCACCGAATTCGTGCGCACTCAGTTGCAATAATATTTTGCACGAGAACTATTTCTTACTAGGCGCTACCAACACACATGTTTTCTCACTGTTTTTATTCATATTTATTGTAAATGAAATATTATAATTTATGAATAAAATACAGGTACAACGTTTTTTTGACGAAAAATAAGATACTTTAATGTTGACAGAGGTATAAAACGGTATATTTAGGATATAACTAAACATATCGTACATAGGGTGATTTTTCAAAAGTTTAATTGAAAAAGTGTGAAGAAACTGCGAATAGACTATATATGCAATTCCTTAATAAGTTAGCGTTCTCTTTTTTCTCAGTCATGTTTAAGTTTCTAATTAGCTTACGTGCCTAAAGATAAAGCTTTGATGTGGAGACGGCAGCGGTATGTGACGTGCCAAGAAGCAGCTCACTGAGGGCTGGGTTAAGTAGCGTTCGTTTGTGCGCACACCGGGGCGTGAGCGAGGCCGTGCAGTAGTTTGGCGGTGGCGGAGGTCGAGTGCAGTCTGCATCAGGCGAGTTCACCGGGCTGGCTTCCTGTGGTTCCCAGACCCACGGCTAATGAAGATCAAGTATCCTCCCTACCCAAATCGATTTATTCTGCCCTTTCTCTGTCAGAGTCTGCCCCAGCGGCCCTCTGCCTTGCCAGTCTTGTTTCCATGGGACGTAACGGTCTTTAGTGATTGCGAAGATGCTCCTTTTCCAACCCGCCCGCTTGTTCTCTCTGCTTTTGTCTCCCTCGGTAATTCAGGGAGGGAGGATTACCTGTACCGTGGAAAGGAAATTTGTACCCTTTTATCTTGTTTTCCACTTTGGAATTTTCCCTGGCTAAATTGTTTTGCCAACTGGTTAGTTCAGTAAGTAACCAATGCTTTCAAAATTATTCAAACCACGTACATATGGATGGAAAAAATTTAAGGGTTTTATTTTATTTATCTTTGTGTATCAACTTTCTCCTCTCGATGACTTGGAGGGTATTTTAGGGGTAAGTCTACAGTAAACATAAGAAGTGGACATACTACGGCCAAACAATTGAAAAAGTTGACTCTAACTAATGGAAATATGAAGTCAACTGGGAATCGAACCCACCTTTGCACAGCCTTTGCAGTTTTTCTTAAACTCC
>NQII01001721.1:60286-85657 GCA_002778355.1 Clitarchus hookeri | reverse complement strand
CCAATTTGATTCACAAGTACAGCAGAGAACACCCTACCACAAGGTTCTGAGTCCCTCGTACTCAGATACCAAGCGTGTGGTCTGGCCGGGGTTCTATGCATACTCCTAGGGTCTCTCAAGGACACAACCGGAGCTGGTTGCCGCTCACCGCCCGGTCTTTCTTTGAGAGGGGGAATACATCCAGACCTCCTCCAGCATGCGGAGTTAACCACTGCCAGCACGAGTCCAACCTCAATGTGATCAGAACACCAGAGAGAACCTCTGGTGGGGCCGAATCGATCAGCCCGTGCTCCTACTTATTATCCGTGGCACTTGTGGGTTTTCAATGACCAACAGCTTAACCTATGACGAGCACCAGCGAACAGAGTCAGTCCCTTCCACCCGTTAGTGCACCAGGAGGCAAGCCCAGTCCACCCCTCAATCACACTCCGGTTGAGGTTGAGGACACTTTAAAACCTCACCGGGCGTTAGCCTTATTCCCATTACAGGCTGGTTGCCCGCCCAGCAATACCACCACTGAGCTGCCCACCAGAAGGCAGAGGGCGAACGACGAGCGTGTAGTGGGAGACGCCCCCAGACCCACCATGGTACGCACGACCGGGAGAACCCACCCCTGCTCTAAAAAGAAAAAAAATTCCGTCCTTATCAAACTCCGTAGGTCTGGCAACTCGTAGGTTCCAGAGTTCTTCCATATTTTCATCTTTGCCACCTCACCATCGCCACCACATCCACCAACCAGCAAAACAGCCAGCAGGAAGAGCCGTCATCGGCCACTTACCATTTCTATACTTAAGAATTTCTTCACCATGAAATCCCAGTACAGGGTCCCAGCGGCCTGAGTGCTAAGTGGTCCAACACCCCGCCAAGTGGTCGGGGGTGGGTACTGACTGTCGGCCCAAAACATCACGGCAGATACACCTCACCAACCACGAGGAAACTGGTTCCCATAGGGATACGGGCGGCAGAACCCAATCTGCGTTACCCAGGGATGGCACGAGGAGCCGTGGCTCGCCGTGATTGGAGAGAGGCTGTAAGAGACGTATCATCCACCCTTTCTAGGGTCAAATGCGGTAACCGGGCTCGGCTACTATAGCATGATACTGCCACACCGCCTCAAACTCCCGGAGACCTTCCTAGTCACTGACCCGTGTGCCCCATTAATAAGGTACAGACCACTCCAAAGTGTCTTGTTATCGCTAGGTATATTTTTTGTCCAATATTATTGTGAAAGTTTAGTTCCCGGTATAATGTTTACGCAAATTATGGACTAGGGTTTTGTGAAAATAATCATACCGGCGTTTATTTGATTATTTGTGCCCCTTGTACGGAATCAGTGAAATTCTAGCAAGGCATTTATTGAGTGCCTCCTTTTTTTTTTAAGTGGAATTATTCCCTAAAACGGCAGGGGAAAGTCTTCACTGTAAGGTTTTAATTGGATATCGTTGATATATTCGATTAAATAATTCCCGAGCTATGAAATCCATTAAAATTTTGGGAGGTTGCCATTTTGAAAAATTGCATCTTTAATATAAAGAAGCCTATATACACGCCCACAGAATTACTTGTATACCAAATTTCATGGTAGCCAATTACCTGGTTCCTTTGATTAATGTGTGTCTTTTTTTCTCATGGAGTTAGAGTTGTTATCTCCTTTAATGACAGAATAGAGAGTTCACATCTTGATAGTTGCTTTCGCTGACAAAATAATGTATACGTACGAAATTTGTTATTTGAATAGTTCCAGGAAGATGACACTACCCTAAAATTTTATAATGCTGCCATTGAAAGTAAGTATAAGTTCTGAAACTATAAAATTCTTATGTCATAATTAGGAAACTGAAATACTGTGAATTTCTTTTAATCCCGTGTAGGAGTTCTAAAGTTACTTGGGAGATGGGGGGGTTACACAGAATATTTATGTAAATACAGACAGCTCGAAGATCGCATAAGCCCATCTTTTCAAGGGAAATTTGACTAAACATTTAAGTATAGAAACAACTTGAGAGGAAGGAGAAGACAATTAATAATGTAAGCGGTCGTGCGCATACCAGTCATGGTTTGTTCTACTTTTTCAAAAAATATGTGGATTTTTTTTCTTTATATTCAATTTACTATAGACATGTAAAATGTTTAAATGAAAAGGAAAATAATACGAGAGACTGCATGCATTTTTACAGCAGCTGCTTAATGCTGAATAAATAACTCCTAGGAAAATAACATAGGAAAGAAATTTCTGTCGCGTTTTTAAAATCTGAATTGTGGCTTCCAACTGCTGTCGGTGTAGTCTCGTTCCAGACTTGTGTATTTAATACTTCTGTTATCATTTCTCTTTACTCGGGTAATTTATACACACACAGACATACGCTCGCACACATCCGTACATTACATACATACGTACACATACGCATTCGTACATATATATGCACACACATACGTATACAATTTGTAGCTTAAACATAACACTGTTCGGTAGAAAAACTATAAAGTGACGGATCAGGTTTAGCTTATTTTGCGTGGAGGTAAATGAGGAACAATTGAATTAGTTGACTGAACGGAGAATAATTATTGACTTTTTCCAGAACGATGAGATGGAGAATCGACAATTAATAGCTATCGTAGAGTAGGTTGATCGCTGCTCTCTTCATTAGATATTAGAATGCGACTGAGCTGTTAGTCAACCTTAGTGCGTAGGTCGAAAGCCCCCTTCTTCTTTGTTATTCGCCGCGCTCACATCACACGCAGCCGAGGGAATTCGTGAAGTTTCCTGTTGCCACGACGATACCTGAATGTGCCTGCAGATAGATCTCTCTCGCGGTTGCAGTTCGTCTTGCATCCCAGCCCAGGTTTTATTGTTACGTGGGAAAAGTGCGGTGTTAATGGGCAGTGCGTTTTTTCGGGGCCGCTCTACATTCGTCCATTGTCGCATTGCTTTTGCAATGGACGTAGTCCCATTTCGTGCCAGGCTGCGGTAAGTGCTATCTTTGGGGCCCCATCATTCGGGGCCGTCTTTAGGCGTGTCACCTCACCTTCATCACCTTATCCAGGATTCCCGTGTAACTCGACTACCTTTGTCGTACTTATTCAGCGTGTGTTATTTCTGATATTACGGGTATACCAGCGTGTTCCAACGTAATCGGGCAATTACGTTGGGAAGACGTGGGAAGGGAGGGGGAGGTGATACAAAATAAGATGTTGGCCATCTTGTTTTCTGTAATCTTAAGACTTTGAGAAGAGGCGAGTAGGTTATTCCCACTCCCCGGCAGCCGATAGCACAATTATTACGTACTGCACGGGAGTGATAGTATCGCAATGATACAGGTTGATTCTAAAATCATGGGACAAACATTAAGGGGTGGTAGAGCTCACTAAATAAACAATTATTGTATAGGAATATATGGGCGGGAGTGACGCGTTGAGGCACAGACACAAAAACATTACACCTGAAATGCAACACATTGTTTATTTACAACGTCGCCGCTAAATACATTTTTACAGCAATGTTTATAATAATTGCTCAAAATTGCTACCACCGACAGCTTGGTAGCGTCGGTGGAGTGATTGGCGAACAGATTCAAACACGCTAGGTATTTCACGCACTGTCAGCCAATCACGCCATATGTAGAGGTCTCCAAGCATGCGTGACTGTTGGTGGATGCATTTCCAGCAACTGTTTTAACATTTTCTGTACGGAATCACTCGTTAAGTATACTGCTAATGAACATTTTATGTTTCCGTTAATGTGTTAATGTTTTTGTGTTTGTGCCTCAACGCGTCACTTCCGCCCATATATTCCTATACAATAATTGTTTGTTTTAGTGAGCTCTACCACCCCTCAATGTTTGTCCCATGATTTTAGAATCAACCTGTATATGTGGACCCAACAAGGAATTTAACTGCCTAAGCCGTTGTGAGGAAGATAGTGAGAATTGCTTTAGGTAAAGCATTTTGAAAATGTTGTATCTGGCCATTTGTAAAAAAAACTGTGCAGACGTTAACTCAAAAAATGTTTAAGTCACAATAATCCCCCCCCTCCCATAAATAGTAAATTACAGCCACGTGTAATTTACTTTAAAAAGTGGCGTATTCGACTCATTTTAGTACGCTAGGTAAGCAACTCCACCCTAACTAAGAGATCTTGTTATATTACTAGGGACTGGAAAATTTCGCGAATTCATTTTACGAAAAGTTAGACTTCAAACTTCATATTGTTACGTTTGCAATTGGACCACAGTTTGACACGTCCGGGTGAACTATAACTATATACCTAACAGACTTGCAAGGAAACACCGAATCCTACTGTGCCACCAGGTCTGAGGCAAAACTGGCTACACACTGGGCCATCAGCCAATGAGCAGACAGCTGTGGCTCGTAAATACATAGGACCTTGTAGCCTAGACTACAGGTCGTTCAAAATGCGAAATTTTCCTGTCCCTATATATTACGTGAGCAATGAACTGTGAAAATTCCACACATGTTTCGTCATGCGGTAGAATGCCTGACTCGCGATAGGAAGGTAATGAGGCCTCAATCCAAACAGTCTGCACTGGTTTTGGTTTAACCCAAGTGGCTTTTTTCAGCCCGTTCCAGGTAAATGCAGGTTGAGTTCCTCCAAATTTTCACCCTAACTATCAAGATCTTGTTTTAACCTCGGCGCATAATGTCATCCAAAGTTATGGTTATGTTGAGCGATACATGTGGTCGGCAACAGGTTTTAGCTTAATTTTTTGGCGTTTGTGTACAGCATAAAATATTTTTTTCATTGCTTCTTCAGTGATTTTATTTTATTCAGACTTGTCAACGACTGTTCAGCGTGGAATCATTTTTTTTTTTATTATGTCGGCCTGTGTTAGGCCCATCTCCCTAGTTTAGCATCTCTCTGTGTTAGCTGGGTCGGGAAATTTATCATAGGGACGAATTACATGCGTAACTTTACCCCATAAATTGTCATGCCTAAAGCGCGAGCTGAGACTCGAACCCACGATCTAAATGTATGGGTTTTTTTATAAATAAATGTGTACCTTGTAACAATATTGAATCTTTTTTTTTTTTTTTTTTTTTTTTTTTTTTTTTTTTTTTTTTCGTTTGCACTAAGTTTACTGCCGTGAAAGCAAAATTCANGCCCCGGCCCTCGCAATCGATAGCTCTACGAGCTGCTGGCATTGTAAGCTTGGCAGTCCTGCCACCCGCCGCTCGGCGGGGTGGTATCGACCGCTCGTCCGCTCCGCTCCCGCCAAACGTCCGACATTCGCCACTATTGTAACATCTCGTATCTCACTTCACCTCTGCACCACAGGCTCGAGTGCACTTATTGTGCACCTCTCCGCCAACAAGTCGTCGAAATGAATCCGGACTTGCAAGTGGAGTTCCTTCACTTCAGCTTAACGTTATTAGGTTATACGTAAAACGGCCGGAGGCCATGTACCTCCAGTTCGTTGTGGGCTCCGAAACTCGATGTTAGCCACGTGGGTTTCAAAATGCCACTTAAATCAGCAGGGTTTACCGTCTGCAGGGGAACAGTTCTGCAGTTCCATCGAATCACTGTAGTTTTCCACAGATCGGCCACGATTGTTGCCGATTTCTCATTCAATGTTGTTAAGACGACGTGGCATGGACTCGACTAATGTTTGAAGGTATGCAGGAGGCATTGAAATCTGCGCCAATTTGAGAAAGGGTTGCACGTCTGTCACGTTTAATGATTCTCGTCAGTCGTCGTTTGTCCCGTTCGTTCACGATCGTTTTCCGGCCGCAGCGATGTCGAATATGTGATGTTTAACGGGATCCCCGATATTCACGGTACACTCGTGAAATGGTCGTACGNTTTTCCGGCCGCAGCGATGTCGAATATGTGATGTTTAACGGGATCCCCGATATTCACGGTACACTCGTGAAATGGTCGTACGCGAACATCCAAATGTTATCGCTACCTCGGAGATGCTATGTCCCATCTCTCGTTCGCCGACTATAACACCACGTTCAAACACACTTAAATCTTGATAACCTGCCATTGTAGCAGCAGTAACCGATCTAGCTGCCGACCGCATCGCGTTACTCTGATTGGTTCCATACCTCTGTTATTTGCATACGCACGCCTATGCCAGTTTTTTTGGCTCTTCAGTGTATAACAATACGCGCATAGATAATACATACCTATACACATACATATGGACAGATGGACTCTCTCATAAACCTATATTTGCAGTAAACAATGCTAAAAATGGAAACATAAAATATAATATACATAAAACTATATAAGTGAACAAGTAAAAAGAGAAGCTAAACGGTGTCCTGAACTGATTCAGTAGATATTTTTCTCAGCCAATGTGTTCGAAATACCNAAGTAAAAAGAGAAGCTAAACGGTGTCCTGAACTGATTCAGTAGATATTTTTCTCAGCCAATGTGTTCGAAATACCGAGCGCTACCTTCATCGCAGTTGTACCAATATTGATTCACGTCCAATTAGGTAGAAGTTTTCCAAATTCAAATTAGTAACANCTACCTTCATCGCAGTTGTACCAATATTGATTCACGTCCAATTAGGTAGAAGTTTTCCAAATTCAAATTAGTAACATCCCTTATTTTGATATGGTTTTTTGTGTTTGCTTAACTGTCTGAAAATTCTCAATATATCCAGCACGTGTTCTTTTTTTTTTCTCCTTTGAACGTGCTGTGCTTGTTAGAGGACCCGCTTGCCGGTCCAGAAGAGGGATGCAGAGATTTNTTTTTTTTTCTCCTTTGAACGTGCTGTGCTTGTTAGAGGACCCGCTTGCCGGTCCAGAAGAGGGATGCAGAGATTTGTCACTACTGCTGCAACGTGTCAGCGAATGGGCATTACTTGGACTTCATTCTGGCGTAAAGAGCAAGTTTCGCCAAACTTAACATCTCATACTGGCAAAAGAATTTCATTGGAGAAAACAACTCTTAAAATTTTCCATTAAAAAAAAAGTGTACGCTTTGAATGTGAACAAGTACACCCTTGTGGTATAGTTCACAACATACGGTCTTTTTTCAAAAAATGAAACTAATGTGATAATGGGAAAACAGCCAAGACTTGTGATGTTAGATGGGCACAAGAATATTTTTTAGGCATGCATATGTTTCTTGGAAGAAACATTTTGGCCTCTTTTGAGTAGAACATTAAAACACAAAAATTTAAGTGTAACTTAAAAAAATTAGAAAAATTGGTTTGTACTAGGTACCTTTACTAATTAGGAATCTGACATAACTGCACAGATTGGTTAAGAATTTAACATAATATACTAATTGCGTACATCATTTGGTAGCAGCCATTTAAGAAATGAATTCTCACGTCTAATATGTTACATTCTCATAAGACATTGAAGTTCGTTTAAGTAGTTCCAGAGATCAACACCTAAGTGTTTGTTAGACCAGCACTATGAGTAAGAACGTAAAATCCGCTTGAAATCTTTAAAGTCTGTTATTCTCGCTACACAATAGGTACTTAAATATCAGGGGTGATCTTCGTGGCAGGGTTCATTTAGGCAATGTTCTGTTCACCAGGTTTCGGGTTGGAATCCCGAATAGTCTTTTTTGGAAACGGTTTTCCTGATAAGAGTACTTCCATAAAGCGGGGACGTTAACAAACGACAGTCAACAAAATAGTTTTTCGAAATTTTAGCATATGTACATATAAATATATTATACAATGAAGAGCCAAAAAAACTGATACACCTGCCTAATATCGTGTAGGGCCCCCGGGCACGCAGAAGTGCCGCAAGACGACGTGGCATGGACTCGACTAATGTCTGAAGGTATGCAGGAGGCAATTCACACCATGAATCCTGCAGGGCAGTCCACAAATCCAATCTGCGCCAATTTGAGAAAGGGTTGCACGTCTGTCACGTTTAATGATTCTCGTCAGTCGTCGTTTGTCCCGTTCTTTCACGATCTTTTTCCGGCCGCAGCGATGTCGAAGATGTGATGTTTTACCGGATTCCCGATATTCACGGTACACTCGTGAAATGGTCGTACGCGAACATCCAAATGTTATCGCTACCTCGGAGATGCTATGTCCCATCTCTCGTTCGCCGACTATAACACCACGTTCAAACACACTTAAATCTTGATAACCTGCCATTGTAGCAGCAGTAACCGATCTAGCTGCCGACCGCATCGCGTTACTCTGATTGGTTCCATACCTCTGTTATTTGCATACGCACGCCTATGCCAGTTTTTTTGGCTCTTCAGTGTATAACAATACGCGCATAGATAATACATACCTATACACATACATATGGACAGATGGACTCTCTCATAAACCTATATTTGCAGTAAACAATGCTAAAAATGGAAACATAAAATATAATATACATAAAACTATATAAGTGAACAAGTAAAAAGAGAAGCTAAACGGTGTCCTGAACTGATTCAGTAGATATTTTTCTCAGCCAATGTGTTCGAAATACCGAGCGCTACCTTCATCGCAGTTGTACCAATATTGATTCACGTCCAATTAGGTAGAAGTTTTCCAAATTCAAATTAGTAACATCCCTTATTTTGATATGGTTTTTTGTGTTTGCTTAACTGTCTGAAAATTCTCAATATATCCAGCACGTGTTCTTTTTTTTTTCTCCTTTGAACGTGCTGTGCTTGTTAGAGGACCCGCTTGCCGGTCCAGAAGAGGGATGCAGAGATTTAGGAATCCGCCCTTTATCTGAAAGCTGCTGAACATTCTGCTCTGGAATCTGGCTACGAGTAGCATTAAAGATACATTCCACGTATGTATAAAAGTGCCAGTTTCCACCCCTTCCCTCTTATTATGTTTTAAAGAGTGAAGATGACTAAAACGGCCGTTCTCAGAGTGATCTCGAATACAAAAGTTCCAGCAGAGAAAATATGTAGTAGTATGTATGCGCAAAGCGTACGTATCTCTCTCTTTTTGTGCCATAAAATGATTACCTCCGTTTAAGACTCTGTCTCATCCGACATTCTGAGTTTTCCATTTGCGTACCATAACTTTCCTTTTCAGCGATATGATTAAATATTTCTTATTTTAGCACGTTGCCATTTCACAAATGCCTTAAAATATAGTCGCCGATTTTATCCACGCGTTATCTGATAATTGACAATCGACAAGAATCTGTTCGTAATTTTAAAATGACCCTGCACTAATTACGTCATAATTACTTGACAAAAGTTCATAATTTGTAATTATTTTTTTTACAGCTTAAGAGCCCGTGTCACTCGCCAAATATAATTTTTTATTTGTTCATTTCTGGCTAAAATTTAGCAGTATTTATTGAAAAATGTGACAATAGAAGCGCAGTTAATTACTGTACCCATCGTTACAGACATAATATATGATCTAGTATTATATATTTATGCAACAATCAACTTAATACAAAATGTTATGCGTTTATTAATTCTCACCTTATAATGACAATCAAACTTGTACAGAAACATGAAATGTAATGCTTCTATAACAAAACATTTTCAGTAATGACCCTGACTCTTCTGTTACAACACTAAAACGAATAATGTCTGTAGAAGGGATGACACAGGCGTGTTGTCTATTAGAGGTATCTTAGCACTTTTTGAAGCAAACCTTTGCAAAATAGCGCTATTTATGACGTGTTTGGTTTCTTTATAAATATGCCATGTTATCGTAAGCGTTTTATACTTCCGTTGACGTAAAAATATTTATTTTTGATTAAATATGGAATTTTACTTGTTTTCAAAAATTATAATATTCCGTGTGTAATTAACGTTATTAAAAAAGGGGGAGGGAATAGGAGTGCTGGTAATGCATAGTAAGAAATAGTTCTTATGCAAAATATGATTAGATTGAGTGGGCACAGATACTGTCCGTAGGCCCTTTGATATAATTTTATACACTTGGTTAAACTTTGCTTTCATGGGGCGGCGTAATATGCTGGAAGTAGAACTTTAGCAATGCTTCAGGAAGTTGGAAGTGACCTTGAACGGACTTGTAGTTTCAAAATAAGTTTTCTTAATAAATAAATAAAAAAACAAGCGCCATGGCTGGATGTTGTCTAGTGAAGTGTAGTTTCAAAATAAGTTTTCTTAATAAATAAATAAAAAAACAAGCGCCATGGCTGGATGTTGTCTGGCGAAGTGCCTTGCAGGTAGTAGAGGTGACGAAGGCGTTTGATGTGCGTGCCGCTGTCGAATGGCGCAGGAACAGTTTCAATTAGGGAGGAACAGGTTGAGACCCGAGTCGAACTACATGCCGCAATTCCAAAAGGCTGCTGGATATTGACGGTGAAAGGTAAAATGTAATCTACCATATCTGACTAAAGGCACGCACACTCTTAGCCTAGGTGTTATTTGGAAAATGATATAAAGTTGTACATATTTTACGTGAGCATACTTCCACCACGGTCGGTGCATGTTGACACGCGAAATCTGTCGGAGTCTGTGATTTTTAATTGCTTTGTTTCGCGGAACGAAAACAAAAATACATTTCCAAGTTAACTATATTAAATTTAATAAAGTTTGGTGTGTTTCGTTTAAGTACTTTGCGAAAGAATGAACGATTTTCAAGTCGACAACAAGACTAACTTCTAATAATCTAGATTTCAAAAAAGGTAAAATATTTAAACTCATTACAGCAGAATACCTGGAGGGTTAACATAAGGAAACGCAGAGCAAGGTAAGGTAACGATGTTAGTGTTGAGTTTCGTCATTATTTAGATGTCTCGTCCCTAAACTTTATATATATATATATATATATATATATATATACATAGGTTTTTTTTTTTAAGTAATGTGTTAAACAAAATGAATTAAGACTATGTGAATTTTACACGGGATTAAAGAAGTTGGTGTTAATGGTTACTTTGCTATTTTAGCTAAACACCACATGCTGTTCCTGAACAAAGGTAGTCTAGAATGTATGGAATTTTACACCCTCTCTTCAGGGTTAGCTTCGCTCCCACCCCTATGCATTGCCCCTCGTTCTCTCTTTCGTTTTATCTCTCATTCGTTATATATATCTCTTTTTTATCTTTCTCTATATCTCTCCCTCTTAATATCTCTCTTTATTATATCTCCCTCTTTATTTGTATACCTCCCTCTCTTTTTATATATATCTTTGTATATATCTTTATATATACATATTTTTATATATACATATATATTTATATATACAGGTTGAGTACAAAAGAATACCCCAACTTCGTAGGTCTATGATATCAAAACCAAACAACCTAAAACCTTCATTGACCAATCAAATGAACCGTGGAACCGTGAAGTTTGTTTACCATACATTCATAAATGTTCAATGTGACCACCATGAGCGGCCCGAACGACTTCTACGCAATAATGAAACCCGTCCCACTCTCTTGTCAGCATGTCCGGTGTTACGGTTTGGATGGCGTCCGTAACTCTAGGTTTGAGGTGGTGAGAGGGTAGCGAGCTCGTATTCGACACGTCAATATGAAGGGGGNTTTGGATGGCGTCCGTAACTCTAGGTTTGAGGTGGTGAGAGGGTAGCGAGCTCGTATTCGACACGTCAATATGAAGGCGACGGACTGGTGTTTCCTTTATGTGCCGAGAGATGTCACTGGGAGCGTCTGTCGTCTCACTATGAGCGTGTGTTGTGTGTTAGTCCGCATCACGATGGCGACGGAACAACAGAAGGCGTTCTGTGTTATTCAGTTCGCTAAATGTGAATCGGTTACGACTGTTCAACGTGAATTCCGTCGCAAATACGAACGTCGTCCACCCGATAGGTGGAGTATCGTACGTTGCTTTCGTCAGTTTCGTGACACAGGGTGCCTTTGCAAAGGCAAAAGTTCCGGGCGGCCGCGTGTGTCCGAAGAGAATGTGCAACGGATTCAACAAGCGTTCGTTCGCAGTCCGAGAAAATCAACTCGACAAGCTAGCCGGGAAATGCAAATCCCTCAATCGACGGTATGGACAGTGTTGCGAAAGCGATTGCTGTACAAACCATACAGGTTACAGCTTGTACAGGCTCTTACCGAAAGGGATAAAGAACTGAGACGTGATTTCTGCGCGTTCGTTCTTGCCCAGAACGAGGTAGACGATGCCTTCATGTCTAAGCTGGTTTTTAGCGATGAAGCGACGTTCCATACAAAGGGTAAGGTGAACTGGCACAACGTGCGGATATGGGGTCAGGAGCCTCCACATGAAACCACCGAACACGAGCGCGCTTCCCACAAAGTGAACGTGTTTTGCGCTGTATCCAAAGACACTGTTTTCGGCCCTTTATTTTTTCACGAGCCCACTGTTACTTGAAATCCCTCATTTGGACATGCATACAGAGTGGTTGTTTCCTCAGTTAGAAGAGGTGGCGGGGGACTTCATTTTCCAGCAGGATGGTGCGCCACCCCATTGGCACCTAGCTGTTCGCGGATACATGAGCGAGACATTGCCGCAACACTGGATTGGTCGAGGAGCAGCTGGTGACCAGGCTCTTTATCACTGGCCCCCAAGAAGCCCGGATCTTACCCCGTGAGGTTTTGTTCTATGGTGGTACATAAAGGATCAAGTGTTTTCGTCCACCATTTCCGGCTAACATTGACGACCTCAAAACGAGAATTACGGACGCCATCCAAACCGTAACACCGGACATGCTGACAAGAGTGTGGAACGAGTTTGATTATCGCGGAGATGTCGTTCGGGCCGCTCGTGTTGGTCACACTGAACATTTATGAATGTACGGTAAACAAGTCATCATTTCACGGTTCATTTGATTGGTAAATCAAGGTTGTAGGTTGTTTGGTTTTGATATTGTAGACCTACAAAGTTGGGGTATTCTTTTATACTCATCCCGTATATCTCTCTTTATATATATAAATACAGTATTAAAATTTTGCTTGCAAAGACAATGTAAACCGAAAAAGCGCCCTAAGGACTGTACATTCTAAATCGTATAATAAAAATGTTCACAAAAAATTAAATGCAACACTTTAAATTATTATATTTTAAATATACTGAGTCAAGCAGTTTACCATAAGTTATACTATTACAAAGTGAACTAGAGGCCGACCCATCCGGGAGAAGGGTGTTGAACGCCCCTGCTGGCTGAGAAGAGGAGTGGCGACCGCCCCCTTGCCCCGCCCCCGGAACACCCGCTCTCTGTATCTTGTATATCGTACTCGGCGCCTATGAAGCAGAGTAGTACGCCGACTGGGCGGGTCGGGCGTCGGTCCGCGTGTCCAGCGAGGAGAACTGATTGATGAGGGTCCCGCGTTCGCTCGTTCCTTGCCTCAGGTCGCAGCTGCTTGGGGCGCCGTTGTCTCGGAGGGGCTGGGAGGCGGACTCTCGAGCAGGCCGGGTTATCGATTCGACCTCTCGTCTCGGCCTTAGCAGTTAGAACAAGAAGGGGGTGGGGGGTGGAACGACCTCTCGCTTCCCTTTTTAGTTGACTGACATTTCGAGAATATTTGTAGTAAAAGCAACATATTTTTTTTTAATGCTGTTCAGTATTGTTTACCTAATCATCAAGCCATATAAATAATTGCAAAGGGAGGGGGGATATTTTTTTTCTTAAAGAGCTGCGGGCACCGTGAATAAATATTCATATATATTAATTATGAGGAGTAAACAATTTTTTTTTTACCAAATATATAATTGAAATAAATAGATTCGTGTACATTTTTTATATTAAACGTATTTTGTGTGTGTGTGTGTTTGTGTGTGTGCTATATATACATCTACATAAAATATACAAATATATTATATATGTATAGTGTTGTTTAGAACAAAGAAAACATGATTGTCAAACAAATTTTGGCCACGAATAATTTTTATTGGCCTATTTCCATAAAACATTTCAATGCAAAATATACATAACGGTCAAGAAGGAATTATGTCCTATTTAATTTGAGTCATCTGTTGGTTCATATAATTAAGTAAATCTGATACGAAAACAAAATTAAATTTATTTGTAGTGTTAGTTTTTATCGTATCCATATTTTAGGCATTATTATTTGGTATATTATTATCAGGATATTCCTCCGCCTCGTGCAAACTAAGCTAAACTAATTCTAGAAAATTACACCAAAGGACGACGCACCGAATTCGTGCGCACTCAGTTGTAATGATTTTTGCATAAGAACTATTTCTTACTAGGCGTCACCAACACACACCTTTTCTCACTGTGTTTATTCATATTTATTATAAGTTAAATATTATAATTTATAAATAAAATACGAAGGTAAAACTTCAATTTTACGAAAAATGAGATACTTTCATATTAACGCAGGTATAAAACAAGGGATATTTAGGAAATAACTAAACACGACATACTTGGTGTTTTTTCAAAGGTTTGGTTAAAAAAGTTGGAAGAAACCGCGAATAGACTATAAAGTTCTGACGTCACTATAGAATAAGAATCGATAGTTGTATAATGACTTGTGAGATTCTGTGCTGACCTGTATGCGAGATTGGGTAGGTAGTTAGCCACGTTTGGCTCATTCGATAGATCCTGAATAACTTTAGATATGCTGGTGTGGTTGTTGTCTATCGAATAAATGATTTCTTCCGAGTTCCAAATATTCGGTTATGTAACTTTTCCAGTGCGCTATTTTATGGTTCCGCTAACTGCCTGGCAGTGGTAGAAAAGTAAGACAAGAATTACAAAAACTAAATATACGTTGTATGTGTGAGTATATGTATAATTTGTTACTTCGAGTCTTGCCAAGCATTTTACGTTGCGCTGTTTACAGTGTAACTTTGGCCGCTACAGTTACACCACACCGGCTATACGTTGTCACTCGGCTATAACTTATCACTCGACTAGCTCAGAGGTGGAACACGAGACTCTGTAAAATGGACGCCAATTACATATGAAATAAAGTCAAGTTCCAGAGTATTTGTTATATACTTTTATTTACTATTAAGTGACACATTTCACATCCGAAGTTCTGAATATGCAGAGTACGAAACGTAAACAGGTAAATATATACGTGCAGAACAGAGCCACAGTTGTTTATGAATTATTACGTTTCTTACAGACTGGCCCTAAGAAATAAGAAATGCGGCTACCTCCCACACCGGCGGAGAAATAATATAGCAAAGTCTAGTTGCCGATGTGGGGGTTATCGTCACGTCCGACGCGTCCTAGGCGAGCATTGTATGACTGAACTGAAGGGCGACTGCCTTCCAACTGCCTTCCACTGACGTTATCCACTGACCTGCACTGCTCGAAGGGCGACAGGCACATGTGTGTTTGTGCTGTCTATCACCCCCCCCCCCTTTACCAGATAAGGGCCTGGCCACGTACGCTATCCACATGTTATCGTAACTACGCCGTACAAACTAAAACTGTCGACACAGTCTGAAAGTTTCTAAATAATGCTGATGCTTAACAAAAACTCCAACGTTCGAAACGAAACTGCAAACGTCCGCCCGATAAACAAACTATCACGGTAAAACGAACCACCGCAGCTTTAATTTTGAAACCCGATAAAAATATTATGAAGCTTACCAAAGCGAAAGAAAAACGAAACAAGTGTCCCGAAAATTAAGAATACTGCGTCATTACAACAAAGTATTTTGAGCCATGGAACTGAGGGCAAAACAATGATTGGTCCCTTAAAACCCATTAGTTTGCAAATTTTTTATAATTTTTTTGTTAGAATTTATTACCTATTATCATTTCAAATCAAAACAAAATACTTTTTATATTTTTTTAGTTGTATCAATGTTTGTCACACATGTAGTATTCGCATAAAGTAAAATTTCGCGTGCACTATCGTCCTACCAAATTTGATTAATGAACTATTTCAGGTATGCGCGGGATAGAGCGAAATAACTCTTAACAAATTTACACACGTAAAGTTGCTTATCCTTGTTTATCTCTTCTTTCTTTTATTTGCCTTCAATTCCTGCCAAGGTGATTTTACCGCTCATATGCAGTATTCTACATGTTCCCAGAGAAAATAATGATTTGTTCCTGAAAACAATCTTTACTTAGTCTGTAGCATTCCATGTTGCTTTCTGCCAATAACACTGCAAACGAAGGCGACGATGCCAAAATGTTTTCCGGCAGATCGTTCCGTTTGGATATTTGCACGGCACACGCAAGCAATTGTGAAAAGTTTCAACCTTTTGTGCCGGAAATCAAGACTTTCATTTTAGTACTACTAGTTAGTGAAGCTTGCAGATGTTATACAGATCTAACCGCCGTCAGCAAGTTGCGAGCACCATGGCGACAGCGTCTTTTATGCTCGTGTTACGTCGTACTCATTTCCTCTTTCAGGTGGAATCCTCCATTCCCCTCTCGGACCTCTGAGGTCCTTTCATTGCAAAGAGACCGGCAACTACCCCGGCAACTACCGCCATCTCCGTTCCTTTTCTCCTCATTTCCGTCGCTCTTCTTCCTCCTCCCCCCTCTTTAGTCGTCACCGCCCCCGCGGCATTATCTTAACTGCGAGCTCCTAAATCCTCGACGAGATGCAGACCATTTCCGCAAGTTAACGAATTTCCGTGTTTACCGAATATTTTTTGCAAGTGCACACATTTTTTTATGATTTTAAGTGTACTCAAACACACGATGTGAAATTCATCTTCGACAGAACATCAGTACGTAGAAAAAATATGTACGATCTGTAGCCTAAGTCAGTTCCGAAAGGAGCTGTGTTGCTTTGTTAAACCAACAGCGTAATCATAAGGCATTAAGGTGCCCGTCTACCTGGCGCTTGAACTGCGTTGCAGAGTGTTCCAAATACACGTTTTTCAACGAAACTATTAAGCGTGCGTCCAACGTGCTGATCTACGAAAAGAACACACACTTCAGACGAGAGCTGTTAAGTACTTTCAAAATATCACGTACGTTAGAAACATCAATTCAGAGTACTCCAAAACCGCTAAAAACGGCCTTTCCAAGGCGCTGTAGCTCAAAATGCACGCATCAGATACATACAAAACTACTATAGGGGCCTGCACTGAACCTTCCTAAAGACTTCCCACTAATAAAATAATATGGTCACCGCTGAAAGTCCCATAGGTACACGCAGCACGACGAGAACACTGCACGCCAGTTCAGAGCCTTGCGCTTAGCGGCGATGGCGTACTTGATGCGCGTGGCAGTGTCGCCCTTATCGCTCCCGCGCTTCTCGGCCTAGACGTGGGAAAAAGTTCCAGGTAGACGGGGGCCTTAAGATATTGTTAAAACTGCCCCTTGTGAGAGTTCTGTGGGATCGGTACGTATAATACTTGACACGCAACTCATTAAACATAACATTGCCATGCACCGATTGCTCGTGTATTGCTTATGAGTCGGGCTGTACGATACGGTGTTATAAGTGGTGAAGTGTAGCATAACAACACAAGGCGACCTTAATTATTTCTTACGTTAGTAATTAGGAGGAAATAACCTACAAATTCCAGAGAGTCAAGTTTTCACATTCGCGCAAGGGTTCCAACCCCCCCACCCCATCCCAGTTCTTTGTGAAACGAGGTTGATGTCGGCAGCCAATCTTCGCCTTTAAATGATCCATGAAACAGAATTTTTAGTAATTCCTGTTTTATTCTGCGTTTCTAGCAATAACGATGTGCTTCAGCTACTCTTTCAGCCGTGGTTACACCATACTGTAATTAACGTAGGCTATGGGTATACACTTCGTGTACAATTTTTTTAAAATAAGAATCACTTACCGAAGTTTGTCGGCGGAGTTCAGTTTCATCGTGTAGAAGTACTATAGAAAACACCTTGTTTCCGCGTGGACTTTCTTACATTGCGATTGGGTATCAGTGTATGTATATTTGGACGAATAAACATTCTGCTTAGATTGAGTGCAGACGAGGGTACGCTGTACTCGTTACAGTGTCGTTATTTTCGATGAAAATGTTTTAATGCTTATTTCGGTAAATAATCATAATATTACAAAAAACATTAGACAGGTGTCAGAAAAACAACATTTTTGTCTAAATCATTAGACGGTGGCAAATGTTTTCTTGCCCTAACTATTTATCTCGAAGAGCGGATTGTGCTGCCCGCTGAAGATGATAATGATACCCGAAGAGTAGTCGCAGTGGAGAAGTAGAGATATTAAAGTGCTTAAAGTTATGCCGCAGCAAGCTACCTTATCCTGACCACGTTCAGCGGAAACTGAATCATCGGAGATACGGTAGTCACTTTTCAAAACAATTATCAGTGGGTTGAAGAAACCGCACCTATTATTCGTTAACTAATGACACCAACAAAAATTCATTGTCGTTTTAAGAGCAGAAATTTTCTTCTACAATTTCATCGGATATGGTTTCGTTGTAATATTAAAAGAACACTCCTAAGGAAATTATTAAATCAGTCGAATGGGCTGTTGAAGAAATGCCACATTATCATAGCAGGCATGACGATGCACGACCACATTTTACCTGAGTGGCCAAACATTTTTGGACCTTTCAGTTCTTTAAAAAAATGTATTTATGGTCGAAATACCCCGCTGGTCGTGGTTGGCCTACGCGTTCTCCATATTTGAGTTTGATTTTTTTTTTTTTNATTTATGGTCGAAATACCCCGCTGGTCGTGGTTGGCCTACGCGTTCTCCATATTTGAGTTTGATTTTTTTTTTTTTGCCACTCGAAGAACACTATTTTCGCACTCATTTCCAGCTTTGAAATAAGTTTTGTTAACGAAAGTGCATTGTTTTGTTTAAATTGCATAATGAGACAATGGCTGCAGATTTAATTTTAGTGACGGCAACCTGATATTTTGGAAATGAGGATAGACAAGTAACACGTTATTTTCTCGTATTTCTTTTACTTCCTCACCGCGGAAGTGGGCCCTAACATGTTACACGTACATCTTGTATGCTTGGGCTGAATTCAGGTTACCAGTCATTTTCAGTTAGGTATGTTGTTTTGTTTAAATTTAATTTACACCCTTTACAGAAAGTTCTGCCCGAAGGCGAAGCTAGGAATTATTGTCACCAGCTGAGCGGATACGAAAAATTCGAAACACATGCGTTATTAAAATGAATTTACTCATTCTCAGAAGGCAAATAAGCAGTGAATTATCGGCTTCCGAGTTAATACTACGGTATGTCAGCATACAGTNATTTATGGTCGAAATACCCCGCTGGTCGTGGTTGGCCTACGCGTTCTCCATATTTGAGTTTGATTTTTTTTTTTTTTGCCACTCGAAGAACACTATTTTCGCACTCATTTCCAGCTTTGAAATAAGTTTTGTTAACGAAAGTGCATTGTTTTGTTTAAATTGCATAATGAGACAATGGCTGCAGATTTATTTTTAGTGACGGCAACCTGATATTTTGGAAATGAGGATAGACAAGGAACACGTTATTTTCTCGTATTTCTTTTACTTCCTCACATGTTACACGTACATCTTGTATGCTTGGGCTGAATTCATGTTACCAGTCATTTTCAGTTAGGTATGTTGTTTTGTTTAAATTTAATTTACACCCTTTACAGAAAGTTCTGCCCGAAGGCGAAGCTAGGAATTATTGTCACCAGCTGAGCGGATACGAAAAATTCGAAACACATGCGTTATTAAAATGAATTTACTCATTCTCAGATGGTAAATGTACTCATTCTCAGAAGGCAAATAAGCAGTGAATTATCGGCTTCCGAGTTAATACTACGGTATGTCAGCATACAGTNGTACTCATTCTCAGAAGGCAAATAAGCAGTGAATTATCGGCTTCCGAGTTAATACTACGGTATGTCAGCATACAGTATTAACGTGTACGACAGACCAGTTTATAAGATGTTTCCTGCCATAGCCTACATATTTATGATGCACGGTACAGCGATTATCTGTAAGCTACGAGTGCATTTCTCACGTCGTCGCACAACGCGTAAATACATTTTATGCTCCCGTCGTGAGAACTGTGTTAAAGACAACCGTTCCGTTTCGTGGGCTATGCGACATTTTTATTAGACATTGGGTACACAGTGAGAGGGAAAATGTCACAGAAACGGTCGTTTCATGTTTCGTAATGGCCACTTTAGTATGGCGCGTGTGTATGTATGTATGTATGTATATATATATATATAATATATATATATCATCCATGCTCTCGCGCTTCCGTCCGCACCGGCAGCATATAACAAAAGTTCTCAGAGCTCGCAGCAAAATTTATTTGATGATTAGCAACAAGGAAGTTTTCAGTATTATGTATGGGCTGAATAAAATCGTTAGCTCTGGGCTTATTAGTGGCCACTGTTAAAGTCATCAAAAAACAATCTCAACACGTTGGATAGACAAATACAAGCACGGAGATGGACATGCTTCTTACTAGACAGATACTCGCTATATGCGTGTAGTGTTACGCGCACTCTATCTACTCTAGTATTTATGAATGTTACATTCAGCGGTAGTAAGAACTCTTGGTTTATAGATANGTTACGCGCACTCTATCTACTCTAGTATTTATGAATGTTACATTCAGCGGTAGTAAGAACTCTTGGTTTATAGATATAAATAGACGGCATTTACTTCGGAATGTTGCAAGTTCACCGTTAACATTGAATGTTGCGGAATAAGTTAGCTTTTATAGTAATCTCCTGAATATGCGGGTATTCCGCCCACTTTTACGCGTTTCGTTTGTTCTCTCCATAGAGAAATGAACTGTCAGAGTTCGAGTAGCTGTTTTTTTTACTCGCTACTCTGAACAGCACGAAGAAGCTCTCTCTTAANTTTTTTTTACTCGCTACTCTGAACAGCACGAAGAAGCTCTCTCTTAATTTCTTAGTCATGGCCTGAACTTCGCGTACAATCTGTGTTGCTATCGGTGAGAAATTACCGCTGTAGGGATCTGTTGAGATCGTCGTGTGACTACAGGAGNACGTACAATCTGTGTTGCTATCGGTGAGAAATTACCGCTGTAGGGATCTGTTGAGATCGTCGTGTGACTACAGGAGTCTGCCGTCTCGTGTTTTGAACGCTTTGTCGACAACACTGCCGTAATTCCCCCCCCCCCTTTTTTTTTCTACCCGCTACCCGGCGACATGCCATGCAAATAGTCCGTACTTCGCAGGCTTCTAATTTTTTTTTTTTTAAAGATTGAAATGAAGTGTACTGTGTGCATCATATAAGTATAGATTCCTCATAACTATTCCCCCGTGGCACAGATGAGCAGCGTCAGTCGGTTAATGTCCCGTGAATAAAAGGACAACCAAACAGGTTTAAAGTCTGCCTTTCCCCGCTTTTCTGCGGCAGTCAGGAACGCAAGGCTGAGATCAGCCTCTCCCTACACTTATATTAAACTGTTTTGTTCTTCTCCCATTTGGTAGTACGATGTTAACAGTTGTGTGTAATTCGGTTTCGTTGGTGTCTTCTGTGCAGCTTTAAAATGCATTACCATTTGTCCGATAGTATGTTCTTTACTTTGTTTCTTAATTAATGCAATACATTTTATATTTGAACATTCCATTTGTTAATAACGTAAATACTTCATTAAAATATGTTTTTAAAAATTGCGCGGGTAGAAAATTTAAATTTGAGTATTATAATCTCAGAATGACAAAAAGCTTCCCATAGCGTATAAACATGCATGATCGCGAGTAATCAACGTAGTGTGCATTCTGGGTTTCCGGAGATTGAGGCCACGACTACCTCCTTATATAGTGAAACTATGCTAAGGAAATGAAATATGGGGAGAGGTCCGCAAACACAGTAAACCCGCTTTGATAGCAGTTCAGATGAGCATAGCTCGGGCATTTGTTGAACATTAATTCCTGTGCTATGATTGCACAGTGTAGTGAGCAAGGTCCAGGCTTCATTAGTGCAAACATGCTTGGAAAAATGTGCAAANCTGTGCTATGATTGCACAGTGTAGTGAGCAAGGTCCAGGCTTCATTAGTGCAAACATGCTTGGAAAAATGTGCAAAGAGAGGGACATGAGTATCGTTAACCAAAAGGTGCTAGTTTGGCAGCTATAAGAAATTTCGCTGCTCCTGAGGATGGGGTGCACAATTGTGTAAAACTTCCCGTTCCGCCAGTAGTTCCCTGAAACATGAACACAAATTACACTGTACACTAGGGTGTTTTGATAATGTTACCTTCCAAATATATATTTACACATATTCTAACATTTACTTTATAACACTTGTTTAAAATTCACTTTATAACACTTTTGTAAGGTTATCTNCTGTGCTATGATTGCACAGTGTAGTGAGCAAGGTCCAGGCTTCATTAGTGCAAACATGCTTGGAAAAATGTGCAAAAAGAGGGACATGAGTATCGTTAACCAAAAGGTGCTAGTTTGGCAGGCAGAAGAAATTTCGCTGCTCCTGAGGATGGGGTGCACAATTGTGTAAAACTTCCCGTTCCGCCAGCAGGTCCCTGAAACGTGAACACAGAGTACACAGTACACTAGGGTGTTTTGATAATGTTACCTTCCAAATACGCATTTACACATATTCTAACATTTACTTTATAACACTTGTTTAAAATTCACTTTATAACACTTTTGTAAGGTTATCTNTATTTACACATATTCTAACATTTACTTTATAACACTTGTTTAAAATTCACTTTATAACACTTTTGTAAGGTTATCTGTATGTAAAGTGCAAGAAACGTAATCGTATATTTTACAACATTGATGCAGAATTTTTTTTAATATGCCAGCACATTTAAAATTCAATTCTGTATTAACCGTCCGTGTGTCCAAAACACCCGCAAAAAGTTTTTTTTTTTTTTTTAAGAAAAAAAAGTCTTTCATTTCAAATACTTTGTCTGAAAATTCAAACTTGGACGGGCTTAAAATAAAATTAATGAAAACATCTAGTATATACGTTGGATATATTATTGCCGTCAGTGTCATTGTGTAACTCTCTTCGCCTGTGTAAAACGAGCTTCTTACATCACAGTTTTAAGAAATAAAATCTTTTACTCGAGCGGACCTCATAAATGTACACAGTGTTTTTCCATTGATATAAAATTGAAGTTAAAAATGGCAATTTTTAATATGTGTGTTACGATGAAATTTTTATGACGAGATGTGGTAACTCGTTACTTACTTCGGACTATCAGTTTTTAAGTCTTGAGTAAGGTTCCGCATCATTCTTACGATTCGTCATAAATAGATTTCTGGTCGCTTGTTGTTGCCAGGCGTATAAGGTATTCGTATTTCTTGTCACGTGACACAGATATATACGTATTTAACCTAAAAGTATTTGCATTGATTGTTGTATTGCGTCACTGTGGCTTTTTCTTTCCATTTTTACTTTCCTGAGCTTGTCATACATGAAATAATGACCTTACCTTAAATTTAACTCATGATCGAAGTTTAACTGATCTAGTTGCTTTTAGTGGAACTTNACATGAAATAATGACCTTACCTTAAATTTAACTCATGATCGAAGTTTAACTGATCTAGTTGCTTTTAGTGGAACTTGAGATTGATGAAAACAGGAATGATTGGAAAATTTGGTATTATAAAAACATGATATGCAAATGAATGAAGTTTGGTGGTTTCTCCAAAGTATAAGAATAAAANGGAAAATTTGGTATTATAAAAACATGATATGCAAATGAATGAAGTTTGGTGGTTTCTCCAAAGTATAAGAATAAAATACACGCAAGGTGCGCACATGAACCAAGTCATATTCACGCCTGCAGTCCAGTTATCAGAACCCTAAAGATGGCAATTGTGGAAAAGATTGGACCGTAAGTGACGCAGCTGCTGGGCGGGAATTATTTAATACTTCTCGGCTGCACGAAAGAAATGGGGAACTGAAGGGCTGTTCATTGCTCCCAGGGGAATNAGCGGCCTTTCACTGCTATGCTTAGTTTATTTGATCACCCTGTCTGAGAATTGCTGTAGGCAAGGCCGATGGACAGGCACAAATAAGTTAGCCCCTGTGTGTTATTAAATATACTTTATGCAATTACGAAATTAAGACTGTTGTTTCCTGTCATACTACACTGCTGTCTACGAATATATATAATTTTTTTTAACGCCTGAATTGGCGAAACACCACTTCAGCAATTGCAGATCAGCTCATTTTTTTTAAGGGCAGAAAGTTGAGTAGGAGTATTTTTGAAGAAAACGCACCAGAGTTGGCCGGAAATTGTGTTAAGAACCAGCCGGGACAACCATTTACAATGCAGTCGGTTGGCATAGAACCCCCTCACTTCTCGGATACGAATTGCTATCGTACGACCAGGCACGCTTTGTAAAATTACGTTCCGTTACATTAAACGATTTTTTAAAAAAAGCAATGCATATCACATTTAAACATCTTGCTAAGTAAATATTTCCAGAAAATTTAAACAAATTATCTTGAATATTACCCTTGCATATTAAATTTATGAACAGTATAAAATGTTTTGTTTGCAGAGTCTTAAGAAGTATATTATTAAGTAACAATTTACAATCTCGTTGACACTGCAAACTTGTAATCGTATTGCAAACTATTTACATTTTACGTATTACTAACAAGGACACTATAAAAGTACTTGGTCACGTTATCTGCACAACATTCTTGCTAATCTAATCCCTTTACAGACATAACCAGTGGGCCAAGTATAGATGTAGTTACCATACCGCATGTTACGACGTGAAATGTTGATCATATTTTCTATGCCCTGCTGTATTAGCGCCGAATTCATGTCGAAATTAAGTTTTTCTGTTTACGGTTATTATAGAAATATTTAGGATACATGCTATTTCATGATTTCCCTCTGCAGACTGATTCCAGGCAATAATTTGTATTCTCAGCACATTAGTACAATATTACCAGTTTTGGTTTATCATAAGTTGCCACTGTGAGATCACGTTGTGTTTAGGCAAGAGACGCGGGAAAGGGAATGGAAAAAAAACCTTTACGGGCGATTGTGATCCCGTAACAATAGGACTGGTATATAAACGTTTTTTTTTTCAAGAAGTTATATAATCCTTTAACAGCGGATTTGAAACAATTCTATGCCGAAACTCCTAGGTGAGTGTCAACAATACATCTTGTATTAGCACTATGGATCCTTGTTTCCATGAAAGAAACCTGGAGACGAAGCGACTAGCAGTTTAAAAGAGAATATGTTGCAACTGTATTTAAGTTACGACATTTTAAAAACGGTAATGTATTTACGTGAGCTTTGTCTTTTAAAGTGCCTCAAAATGCCTGTGCGTCCGAGCCATTGACAACGGCGTAAGGAAAGAATGTTACGGAATTCTGGATTGTCGTGTTTTGCCCCGACGTCTCGGAAGACGTTTGAGCCCCCGTCTTCAGGGTGAAGTGGTGGCAGCAGCAGTCTTCCACGACAGTGGCGCAGCGACAGTCGTAAAGCCAACTACATTCACACAACAGGCCGCGACTTCGGTCACATCTGTAACGTTATTGTATGTTTTACATGCTGTTTTCTCCTTTCGTTCGGAAAGGCGAGTCGACGGTCCTTTTCCCCCCTCGCCGCGAAGCTGCGTGTCCCGAGGGCGTTCCCTCCGCCGAGGGACCCG
>NQII01001721.1:47895-58137 GCA_002778355.1 Clitarchus hookeri | reverse complement strand
TCGCCCGGCAGTCGGGGGAATAATTGACAGCCGACTTGGCTGGCGTCACAGCCCCTCTCCTCCCTACCCAAGGAGTCAACGATGTAGAGGATGCTCATGAATATTCTGGGAACTAGGACCCTCGGCGCAACGCGGTATTTGCAGAAATTTCTCGGATATGGCTGACGACCGCAGCCGGAGTATATGGGGTCTTTGGTAGAAACCATCTGGCTGAAGTGCGAAAATCTGGCGAAGTCTGGTGCAACGAGGGGCATTGACGGAGAGTACGGACGATACGGGACGACAGCCGACAAGTGTTTCTTCAGGACGAGAGGGCGTGGTATGCGAGTTGAAGGCTACTGTGCATGAGGGCGCTCGTAGATCTCTAGAACATTGCGGACTAGAGGGATCTGGACAGAGCTGATGTGGGACTGTATGAACAGGTGATACGGACTTTATTGCAATTATTTTAACTGTCAAATACGGACATATCATCCATGAAATAATTCAATAGGTTTTGATACACTATTTATTGGGACTAATTTTAGTTATTTAATTACATTAATTTCTTTGAGGGGATTGTAAATTGTATTGACTGAATTTATTTATTGTAGATAACAAGTGATAACAATTTATCGTGAAATATTGAGTCGAGAGTATTTGCTTTGTAGTAATTGTAAATAAATTAGGAAATTGTAATTAACTATTTAATTTAATTAAGACCTCCTTCCCTTAACGAACCTGGCTAAGACCACTGACTTTGAGAAAACTTGTAACAATATATTATTACGTAGGGGTTCAAGTGTAAGTATGGTTGTGTGAAGGAATGCAAACATTTTCTCACGTGCGTGGAGAAAGGATACGGGTTGCGAGTATGGCAAGAGGTTAGGAGGGGACAGAAATATCGAATAGAACTCTGCAAGTGTTTGCAAAACAAAATAAAATAAAAATTGAACTTACAGTTTTACTTCCTCTCGCAGTCGACTGCGTGCTGATAAATAAAAATATCCACTTGAAAAAATTTAAAGCCGAGATAAAAACGCTCTCGTCACACATAATACTTATGATTACCAAATTTAACATACGGTAGAGCGAGAAGGGAAGAGGTATAACAGAACACACACAAATTCGTACCGTTCGAAGGGATAAAACCATAGGCTTGACTTGCTGAAATAAATCAGAACACATACTGTACATAGACCAAGAAGAAAACCATATTAACTTTCAGTAGTATTTACGTATTCCTGAACGAAAAAATTTGCGTAATGCTGCGGCTGCCCATTTATGTACTTTTACAAACTGTCATTTAATTTTATATTCAAATGATTAACAAGGGACATTTATCATATTTAAGGGCAACAATTAATTCATGCTTTAAGAATTATCTGTTGGCGGATTTTATCAGCAACATCTCACAAATAGAGGATGGCTGGCGTTCAATCAAAATTCTATAAAATCNGGGATAAAACCATAGGCTTGACTTGCTGAAATAAATCAGAACACATACTGTACATAGACCAAGAAGAAAACCATATAAACTTTCAGTAGTATTTACGTATTCCTGAACGAAAAAATTTGCGTAATGCTGCGGCTGCCCATTTATGTACTGTTACAAACTGTCATTTAATTTCATATTCAAATGATTAACAAGGGACATTTATCATATTTAAGGGCAACAATTAATTCATGCTTTAAGAATGATCTGTTGGCGGATTTTATCAGCAACATCTCACAAATAGAGGATGGCTGGCGTTCAATCAAAATTCTATAAAATCNGATCTGTTGGCGGATTTTATCAGCAACATCTCACAAATAGAGGATGGCTGGCGTTCAATCAAAATTCTATAAAATCCTAAATACTTTAATTACTAAAATTCTCGTGTCCAGCATAGGCTATCTCAGTTCGTTTTTGCATGAAACTGATAGACTCCTGGGTTCAAAATTGCCGCCCAGAACATTCTGTTACTAGACTTCTAAGTGGCGCATCAGAGTTCATGAGGGATGGAGGTCTTAATAAAAATCAAAGAAATTAATTTGATTTTTAATTTATTCACACAGCTAGTATTTACAACTTCAATCTATATATATAATATATATATATATATAATCACTATTAGTCTTTATTTCTCAGTGAGCACATTATTTATTGTCTAGCTCAACTCTAATTAAAGATCTTTTCAATATGTATGTTTGGTCTCACACTCATCATTAACACCTGTTCAGTGTGTGTGTTGCCGTCCTTTTAAGCNTCTTTTCAATATGTATGTTTGGTCTCACACTCATCATTAACACCTGTTCAGTGTGTGTGTTGCCGTCCTTTTAAGCTTATTTCACTCACGCATCCAGTCCAATAGTCCAGTCTGCCAGTCGCACCTTCACTGCACTGATGCTCGCAGTAGCAGATTTTCCTCCCGCTGGTTATTTCCGGCGCTACTCGTTGCTCTTCTAGATGGTCGTATATCGCTTAACGTCGNTCTTTTCAATATGTATGTTTGGTCTCACACTCATCATTAACACCTGTTCAGTGTGTGTGTTGCCGTCCTTTTAAGCCTATTTCACTCACGCATCCAGTCCAATAGTCCAGTCTGCCAGTCGCACCTTCACTGCACTGATGCTCGCAGTCGCAGATTTTCCTCCCGCTGGTTATTTCCGGCGCTACTCGTTGCTCTTCTAGATGGTCGTATATCGCTTAACGTCGNCGCAGATTTTCCTCCCGCTGGTTATTTCCGGCGCTACTCGTTGCTCTTCTAGATGGTCGTATATCGCTTAACGTCGCACAATCCCCCAGACTCCCGACTCTCGTAAACTCCCCGCTCGAAGGCCCGACGCGCTTTATAATATCTCTGGCCCTAATATGGAAGGTTCGCCGCATCCCGAGTCGTACTGAGAGAAACTATGCCATTAACCAGAATATTCTTCAGATAAACGCAGAAATTAAATCATTTGAAGGTCAGGAGTGTGCGAGCCGCAAAAGGGTTACCTTGGCGGCACACTTCTAGTAATAAGATGCGCGCAACTTGGATTATCGCTCGTCTGCCCTTCCAACGTTCTTCCGTTTTTTGCCGCCCGCTATCATATCACGAGTGTCCTTTTCCACCTGCGCATACAAAGCAGCAAGCACATAAAAATACACTACTCTTTGAGAAGATACAAGGAAAACGCTGCACTGCATGAAAGAAACACAATAAAATACGTTTTACACACTTGATTAAATCAAGAAACATAATTAAACTGAAATTAATACAAATTAAAATACTTATATAAAAATATAAACATGTAGGATACTAAGCCCAGGNAACATAATTAAACTGAAATTAATACAAATTAAAATACTTATATAAAAATATAAACATGTAGGATACTAAGCCCAGGGTGAAATTACATGTAAACAAAATGCTAAAACCAAAACAGAAATAAATAAAACATTAATATTTACATTAAAATAACANGTGAAATTACATGTAAACAAAATGCTAAAACCAAAACAGAAATAAATAAAACATTAATATTTACATTAAAATAACAAATACACTCTTTCTGGAATATACCTATTACAATGTTTATCCAATAATCTGATAATATTAAAAACAAAATACAACTAATGCGTGCTGTCTGCAATGCGCCCCACAACTGTTGACGGGTGCGTGGCTGAGGAGACAGACGGCGAACACAACGATCGAAGCGGTCCCACAGATGTTCAATTGGATTGTGATCAGGGCTGTTTGGAGGCCAGGGAAGAACATTTAAGTCTTGATCGTGCTCTTCCAGCCATGTGCGTACAATTTTAGCCATGTGGCAAGGCGCATTATCGAGCTGGGAGATCCCATCCTCTCAAGGAAAGAAAATCATCATGTATGGGTGGACGTGATCGCCGAGGATGGATTCATAACCAAATCGATCAAGAGTGCCTTCCACACGGATGATGGGACGCAGAGAATACCACGAGAACATTCCTCAGACCTTAACACTGCCCCCACCGCCTTGTGTCCGTCCAGCAATGGATTCAGAGTGTCGGTTCTTCGACGTTTCTCGCCGGACACGCTGACGTCCATTCGTTCTATACGGCTGAAACCGTGACTCGTCTTAGAAGGCTACCCGTCGCCAATCAGCAGCGGTCCAGTCGCCATTCCGTCGAGCAAATTCCAGTCGTTTCCGTCAATGAACCTGTGTTAGCATGGGTGCAGTCACCCTCTGTCTACTTCGGAGCACCATTCGAAGAAGGATTCGCTGAACTGTTGCTGTAGACGCGTGTCTGGATGCCCCCTGGTTAATTTGGNAACATAATTAAACTGAAATTAATACAAATTAAAATACTTATATAAAAATATAAACATGTAGGATACTAAGCCCAGGATGAAATTACATGTAAACAAAATGCTAAAACCAAAACAGAAATAAATAAAACATTAATATTTACATTAAAATAANGGATGAAATTACATGTAAACAAAATGCTAAAACCAAAACAGAAATAAATAAAACATTAATATTTACATTAAAATAATAAATACACTCTTTCTGGAATATACCTATTACAATGCTTATCCAATAATCTGATAATATTAAAAACAAAATACAATTAATGCGTGCTGTCTGCAATGCGCCCCACAACTGTTGACGGGTGCGTGGCTGAGGAGACAGACGGCGAACACAACGATCGAAGCGGTCCCACAGATGTTCAATTGGATTGTGATCAGGGCTGTTTGGAGGCCAGGGAAGAACATTTAAGTCTTGATCGTGCTCTTCCAGCCACGTGCGTACAATTTTAGCCATGTGGCAAGGCGCATTATCGAGCTGGGAGATCCCATCCTCTCAAGGAAAGAAAATCATCATGTATGGGTGGACGTGATCGCCGAGGATGGATTCATAACCAAATCGATCAAGAGTGCCTTCCACACGGATGATGGGACGCAGAGAATACCACGAGAACATTCCTCAGACCTTAACACTGCCCCCACCGCCTTGTGTCCGTCCAGCAATGGATTCAGAGTGTCGGTTCTTCGAAGTTTCTCGCCGGACACGCTGACGTCCATTCGTTCTATACGGCTGAAACCGTGACTCGTCTTAGAAGGCTACCCGTCGCCAATCAGCAGCGGTCCAGTCGCCATTCCGTCGAGCAAATTCCAGTCGTTTCCGTTAATGAACCTGTGTTAGCATGGGTGCAGTCACCCTCTGTCTACTCCGGAGCACCATTCGAAGAAGGATTCGCTGAACTGTTGCTGTAGACGCGTGTCTGGATGCCCCCTGGTTAATTTGGNTCGGAGCACCATTCGAAGAAGGATTCGCTGAACTGTTGCTGTAGACGCGTGTCTGGATGCCCCCTGGTTAATTTGGACGGTGAGCCGTTCCACTGTAGTCTGTCGGTTGGCCTTCACGCACCGTCGTATTCGACGTTCACCTCGGACACCAATGGCGCGTGGAGCCCCGCAGTTTCCACGACGGTTATTCCCAATGGTGCCATTCTTTCACTCACGTTACACCTTTACAACAGAGGCACGTGAACAGTTTACAAACGTCGCTGTTTCCGAAATGCTGCCCCCATTGGCCTGAAAGCCGATGCTCATCCTTTTTTGCAACTCGGTTAAATCGCTTCACCAGCCCACGTCACGGGCCATAAGTCACGGGCAACGCGCTACAGATGGCACTTCTAGCAGGTGGACATAATAATGTGATTCCACTGTGTAATTGCGTTTTATTGAGCCGTTTAAATATCTTATAAGCTATTGTTTGTTATGTAGCCTACATCATAATCCATGTTGACTCGTGAATGTTACTGAACTTAATTTTATTCTTCTCATCCCTCATCCTTCCAAAGCAGTTCATTTTATATTTTGTACTGTTTTCTATTATTCTTGTGGACCTATATTTCCGATGTTTCATTATTGTTTAAATTTTTTTCTAGGTATGGGCCTGCCTACCTTTCCATATACATTCGTAGTCCACACACTTATTTTTGCCAGTCTATGTATTTTTTTTCCTGCATTTTGGAGATAGGGCTATCTTTGATAAAAGGAAATCATCAAATTAACACCGTGCTTATTATTAACGCTAGTTTCATGTACTATAGGTTTCGTTTTATTCGTTAATATAAGTTGCAGTTGATTAAATGCTTGCCGCATCCCTGTAAATTTACGAGTATTTGGGGGAAGATAAAATGTGTTCTAAAGTTGTCGAGTAATGCGAAATATCTCAAATGATTATTCTTGTACTAACCATAGCCTTCACTACAATGTTGTCCGAATTCGCCCTTTATAGTAAGCATTTAATTTCATACATCCTTACTGTAATTTTTTTTTGTTTCAAATGTCTTTTATATCATCGGGAGATTTAATAAATGTTAATTTATTTTTACATATTCATATACGGTGCAAATGTTAATTTAACTTTCGTTTCATATTTCTTTCCTCGCATAATTTAACATACAGCATGGCTTGTCTTCGCCTTTCGCTTGTTAAGTGGATTAAGGAATGTCCCCTGAGCAGGACACTGGTTTGAAGCAGAGTTATTCGCGTGGTGGGACTACCAACTGCCGTGTCTAGGATTCCCTGCTCTTCAGTGATTTTTCCAGTGGTTCACTGTCGAGGTTTACCTCCCCTGAGCCTCGAAGGCCCAGGTTTTATAGCACCGTGCACCCGCCTTTCGTTCTCGCCCGTCCATTTCACTCCAAAGAATGCGTTGCTCCTACAAGGACGCGGGACTAGGATTTGCCGGAGCCGCTAAGCAGAAATCACATTGTGACGTGCGAAAGTCTCCACGTCCTCGCCCGTCCGTTAGTAGAGATCTTCAATCCCCACGACCCCCTTGATGTCTGATAGTGCGTTGTTCAAATTTGTGGCCACAGAAATCAATTTTTGTTTTGTACATATTAAAGTAAGAATAGGGCGTGAGCATACGCCTGTTTCTGAGGATCGGAGACTTTCATTAAATTAACCGTGAAGCAACTATTACTTGCGTCGTGCGACACATCCGCCGGGGATCCTGAGGGACAAGCGGTTAGCTCGCCCGCCCCCCGCCCGGGCATTTCACGCCCGCGGGATCACGTGGAACACGTGACGCTGCCCCAAGTTTTTTTTTCCCGAGGAACTCCCGTTTCCATTGTACGGTCTCACTTCGTGTTATCGTCGTCTCTCCTTCATTCTCCACTTCATCCCAGGCGGCCAAAGGATACCTACCAACCCCTACTAAATAGCTCCGCCATTTGGGTGGATTTAAATCCGCCTTTGGTAAGGGGGTCACTCTTTATAGGTATAATAATTACAATAATAATAATTATTATTATTATGTGGTGGATATACATTGTTATTCGACAATCTAACGCAAGTTTCTGCTGCATATTGTTCTTCTAATTCGATTCCATTCGGTTTAACAAGTTTATAACGCCGAGTTCGTAAGTGTGTGTGTGTGAGCCATCCGTAGATTAAAAGGCGGATGTTAAAATTACTGGTGTGTCTATTTCAAAATCAGTTAATGGCCCACACCTCGGAATAAGTTTTCCTTCAACATTTTGCTGAACACTGACCGAAATTTCATAGGCCTAATTTAAAATCTGCAATTGAAATAGTTTGCCAGTCTTTCGGTTGCTGTTATCGTTTTGGTTTCGCGAACACGTATTTTGCGATGGTCAGAAGTCGAGCACGTACGTCGGTGCGTGAGTGTGTGACATACAACTAAATACAGTAGACTACCGACTGAAAATCTGTATAACAAAATTGACTGTTTTATTTAAAAGGCCCATCAATTTATGTTCGTAAACCTTGTATAATGGAACGCCTTTTCGAAGATCTTGGCTCGAGCGAACCCAGCCGATCAGGCCTATTTGCCACCGCAGTCCACAGGCGCGGGACGAAAGGATAGTGAAGCATCGGTGTACTAAGAAGTGGCAAGATAAAGCAAAGCCCTGCCGAGCCTCATTTTCTCCGGCGAAGGTCTGACGTGGGAGGGAGTGGGTATCCCAGAGTTGGACAGACCTTCAGCTGGCAGACTGAGCCACACTAATGACTGTATTTTACACCGGGAATTGCATCAGTTCGTCGTGCTTTATTGTCGAGACTTGGAGTTCCGTGCTTCAACTCGCAGGACCCCCGCCCCTTCTTTGGTTAAGGAAACACGAATACGCCCGCAATCTGCTGTGCTGCGCCCTCGGAACGATGCGCACGAGATGCCTCGATCTCTCGAAGGCTGATTCTCGCGAGAACCTACAGGCGCGCGAGAATTAAATTGCTCTCAGTTTTGAGGCGTCATGTTACAATTAAGGGCCTCCTTTCGCACGGTGCTCGCTCTGCTACACTGTCTTTTCATGGCGCCGTCTCTCGTGACATGAGAAACCGCCCCACCACGCGGATTTCTGTCCCGGCGAAATTTTTCACTCGTCTCGAAACTTTCATTTTCCCCATCCGCCCCCGGTAACTAATGATCGTCTCGTACCTCAGCCAGTTCTATTTCATGGCAAACGACGAGTTTGTCTTCTTTTCTTTTTTGCCGTGGTACTAAAACCTTTACGGTTGCCAGAAACCTGAATTTAACGCTAAGCTAACAAGAAGCAATGCATTTAGTTGCCCCAAAAATATATTTTGTTGAGTATGCAAAAAATTAATTTTGTTCGTCTAACAAAATACACGCTTAAATTAACAAAGCGTACGTGTCGAGCTAAAAGAAATTAAACTTTCAACAAAATATTTAGTTAAATAAACTGTATATATTTGTTTGGCCGCTTGATTACCTTCATTCAAAATTACAGCTCGAGAATTTACTTGTATTTTTGTGACAATTAGGACACTAACAGTTAGTTAGTGCGTTTATTGATGCTTAATAATGGTTTAAACATCCTACTAACAGGAAACTAATGCGTAAAGCTGCAAAACTTGAAATATTGATTTATGCACGGTGTCCGGCATTCGAAATGTGTATATTAAAAAATATTCTNTGTATTTAAAAATATTCTTGTTTTATCAGTAGTCACTTTAGCCGAGGTTGCTAGCGTGCAACGCTCGGACGCTAACGCTGTAGGTCCCATTCTCGGTTCGACTTTCCACATTTTTTTATTATTATTATTGAAATTTAACGTCGAGCCAAACAAACCTTTAGTTGCACCAACCAAATCTTTGTTTGGGGGGCAATTAAGTGACAACAAAATAATTCGGTTTCAACAACAAAATATTTAATTGCTCCTATACAAACAATTGTGCTAAACAAACTTTGTTTGGTTCAACAAAACATTTTTTTCTCAGTGTACGCGCGCACGCCGACACACAACGTGCATAAACACAGGCGTTAAAAAAAACTTTAAATTAGTTGCGCCATGAAGTTTTGAGGCGACAGTCGTACGTGGGCAGCTGTCAACTTGACGACGAAGTGAAATAAGTTCATCTGCGAGAACTGGAGATTTACAGTCCACTCACGGTTACTCCCAACTTTTCTGAAGCCGTGCTAAAGTTCTACTTTCAGGCTATTCCTCCGCCTCGTGCAAACAAAGCTTAACCAAGACTAGAAAATTACACCAAAGGGACAAAGCACCTCATTCGTACGCACGCCGTTTAATAACATTTTGCATAAGAACTATTTCTTTCTAGTCTTTACTAACAAACCTATTTTCTCACTGATTTTACTTGTATTGATTATAAATGAAACTTTATCGTTTATAAGCAAAATATAAGTAAAAGTTCAATATAACCAAAAGTAAGATCCTTTTATGTTGACAGAAGTATGAAATGCTTGAGATACGTGACGTTCTAGGAAACAACCAAACAGGTCAATCATGGGAAATGTTTGAGTTAAAAAGTGCAAAGAAACCGTGAATAGACTATATATAGTAGTGGTATGGCTGGGATGGAAGGACTTATCCCGTCGGTAGACGAGAGAGCAGAGTTTATAACATAGCGATACACACACATTTGCTATTAGGGAGGTGGTAGAAAGATGCCAGTTGATTGTTTTTGTGAACGTGTGTCTTAATGGCCGAGAACATGACAAATTGCTGGAGGAGCCAAAGCAGTAGGCCATTTTACCGACGTCTCAGTTGANCGTCTTAATGGCCGAGAACATGACAAATTGCTGGAGGAGCCAAAGCAGTAGGCCATTTTACCGACGTCTCAGTTGATGCGATGGTGATAGGTCAGACGAATTACGCTGCGTTTTTCAGTCAGGGCTATTCGTAGCATAAACACGTGCAAGAAGTTGAAAATATAACATTTCTCAATTTTTCCACCGAGCTCTCTTTTCGATCTATCTCTATCTTTCTCTCCCTCCCTCCTCTCTCTCTCTCTC
>NQII01001721.1:29687-47544 GCA_002778355.1 Clitarchus hookeri | reverse complement strand
TCTCCCCCTCTATCTCCCCCTCATATCTCTAAAAAAATAAACGCACAATTACAATTGTTCGTACATTATCAAAGTAATATAAACCCAATTTTGTTTTGTAATTTTTTGTACTGTATTGTAATTCTTCTACGAAAATAACGTTTATGCACGCGCCCGCGCACTCACACACATACACGCGCGCACGCGCAGTTACGATACGCAGTGAGTAAAAAAAGTATTTCGACACGTCCAGTGAAGAAAAACATGCTTACAGTATATCATACGTAAAATTTGTCATGTACCCTATTTGTGGATTCAATTCAACACACTTTCGTTTTAAATAGAAATAAACATAAAAGTTAACGAATGCTGAGAACAAAATAAATGTTTGGACAGCAATGTTCGAACCTGTTTACGAATGCAGTAGATCGTCTTGTGCTTACTAGAGCCGCTGAGTGTAGTCCGCGCAGTGCAACGATAAGTACACTTCGCTTTAACGCATCAAAAGGAATGCGAAGAAAAGTTGAAAAACTACTTTTGGAGAAATAATGGTAATCGTAATATTGCATAATAGAGATGAGAGTTACCGAGAAATTGACAGTATAATAAGTGCTAAAGAGTTGGCTACTTAACACGTTCAGGACCTACAATTGAATGTTACACCTCAAATTGTCCGAAACACAAAAAAAAAANAGAGTTGGCTACTTAACACGTTCAGGACCTACAATTGAATGTTACACCTCAAATTGTCCGAAACACAAAAAAAAAAGTGGGTTCCGAAGACATATAGCTAGAAGAAAGCCACATATATCTTAAGCATACAGGAAGAAACGGATACTGTTTGCTAAAAGTACGAAAATGAACCCTTGGAATTTTGCCGAAAAATTATNCATACAGGAAGAAACGGATACTGTTTGCTAAAAGTACGAAAATGAACCCTTGGAATTTTGCCGAAAAATTATTTTCTCATATGTGACTAAGATAAACTTGAATAAACGTTATGGGTGTCTGCAATTGAGAAGAAAGAATGGTGAAAAATTTTNCCATATGTGACTAAGATAAACTTGAATAAACGTTATGGGTGTCTGCAATTGAGAAGAAAGAATGGTGAAAAATTTTAAATAACAGAACATCACCCCAACTGTGAAACATGGAGAAAACTCAGTTACGGTTTGGGGTTGTATAAATGTCAGTGGGGTGGATAACATTTATGTTATCGGCTTCATTATATCCTCTATCAAACACTCTGCTACCTCGAAACTCCACCGAAATCACCGGATTTAAAATATATGGAGAACCTATGGCGAGAGATTGAAAAAAAAANTGCTACCTCGAAACTCCACCGAAATCACCGGATTTAAAATATATGGAGAACCTATGGCGAGAGATTGAAAAAAAAAGTATGGACATGCTAACCCTCCAACAGAAGAGAATTTATTGTGTGTGTGTGTGTGTTTGTGTGTGTGTGTATAAGAGGAGTGGGCACAAATGGACGTCAGCATTTGTCAGAAGTACATAAATTTGACGCCAAAATGCTTTCAAGCCGTGATTACAGCCAATGGATATCAGGCCAAGTATTAAAGTGGACATTTGTGTTCTTTGTGGGTGTTTTTCTGTTTATTATACATGTCGAAATACTTGTTTTGTTGCAACTTGTTTGTTCAGTTTTTTTAAATTTTATTCTGGGCATAATGTATTATTGTTAACATGTGTGTANTGCTACCTCGAAACTCCACCGAAATCACCGGATTTAAAATATATGGAGAACCTATGGCGAGAGATTGAAAAAAAAAAGTATGGACATGCTAACCCTCCAACAGAAGAGAATTGATTGTGTGCGTGTGTGTGTTTGTGTGTGTGTGTGTGTGTGTGTGTGTAAGAGGAGTGGGCACAAATGGACGTCAGCATTTGTCAGAAGTACATAAATTTGACGCCAAAATGCTTTCAAGCCGTGATTACAGCCAATGGATATCAGGCCAAGTATTAAAGTGGACATTTGTGTTCTTTGTGGGTGTTTTTCTGTTTATTATACATGTCGAAATACTTATTTTGTTGCAACTTGTTTGTTCAGTTTTTTTAAATTTTATTCTGGGCATAATGTATTATTGTTAACATGTGTGTACACGAAAGACACATGATGTACCTAGGTAACTGTATGAAGCACAATATGAAATATGTACTTTATTTTGGAAATATAAGTGTTTTTATTTTTGTAAGAAGCGTTTTAATACTTTCTTTACTTACTGTATGTATGTAGGCTGATAGCGCGACCTGGCGTAAACAGAGCTCCGACCGGCTGGCTGGCTATGATATGTTAGAATATTTCGCATTGCGTGTTAGTGAGTTAAATTGGGGTCTGGGGTTTTCATTTCTTAATAAGTGTGTAACATCGTGGATATTGTTAAAGGGCAGGCCTTGCCTCTATGCAGCAGTTCATCTTTGTCTTAATTTAAGTTTCAGGATAATCGTAAAAATGTATCGCTGTAAAAATATTACATGTTAAGATTTTTTAAAAGTGTTTACTGTAGGTTATTTGGTAATTGTAAAAAAAAAAGTGCAAACTTTTTAAGAGAAAAATAGTTAATTGTAAGACGACAATACGTTAATTGTTCTACTGCTGAGCCTGTGTTAGAGGGTTAGGTGAAAATGTATTAGGCTTAAGCTCTGTAGTTTGTTTTCGAATGGTTTCTTCCTGAAAATTTTTAACAAGCAATAATTTGAAAAAAATGTGATATTGCGAGTGACACCTAATAGAGTAATGTTTGCGTAAATTTGCTTTCTGATAATACACTGCCCTCTTCAATATTAATCAACGAGATATGTTAGTGCCTTTGCGCGAACTGCAGCCTCGTAGACATAAACCTGCATGACCAGGCTAGTGCAATTAGCCTGATAGTCTAACAACTTACGTAATGGTCACAGGAACGCGCCAAGCTTTTAAACGGCGATGTGTTTGGCTCATTTACGAGAGCTTGTATGTAGTCTGAAACAGAAAATAGGACAAGTCCAGTTCCGGTCACCAAGCATCACAGTGTGCCATTCAGCTACGACAGCCACTGTATGCCTTTATGGGTGTTTATTAGCGTTATTCAGCTAAGACGATCACCCTAAGTATCTTCCGAATCGCTGAAGGTGTAGAAATTTTGATTTCGAATTCGTAAATGGCACTATTTCTCTCGTAAGACACCGTCTGTCTGTTCCGAGATGTAATTAAGTACTGAGATAACGATATCGACTTTGGTTTTTTAAATGGTGATATACCCATTTCTCCCAATAGCATAATATGCCATTAAGCTGCGAGTTGAGTGACGTGATTATTTTGAAAATCCGACGAACACCTTTTTTAAGATATAATGGGGGTTTTCATAGATGTGTGCATTTGACTGTAGCAGTAGCAGGGTAGGTTGCATCATCCGCTGGAATATCTAGTGGAATGTCCTACACAGGTGACAACACGTTCTAGTGATACAGTAACAAATGCAACAATTGTACCATATTTGTGAGTTCTGATGAACTGCCGTACACCAACAAGGAAAACACTTATGCTTCTGATTTTCGGTTAATATAATCGAAATGCGATGGCAGCGGTAAAATTATTCGCAGAGAGGTACGACAGTATCCGTCGCGAATGACACACTCTTGAGACTTTGCAGGAAACTGGGACACTCTGGTGAGAAGCAAACACAGACCAGTGACAAGGAAAAATCAAGTACGGCATTTTGGCGGTAGTTGCCCACAATCCACGCATGAGCTCAATGGAACTTGCGAGTGGCTCGGGAATAGGACTGGCAAGTGTTGTTCGCATTCTGCAACGGCACAGATTTCATCCGTACCACGTACCACTTCATTAGCAACTGGACGTGCGTGATATGCGTGGAGGGTGGAATTGTCGCGCTATTCGTTTGAAAATTCGGTACAATAAACTCTTTAAACCAGCTGGGTTTTTTTTAGCGACGAAGCCACGTTTATCAACCACGACAATGTGAACTTTAGGAGTGTGAATTACTGGTCAACTGAGAACCTGCACTGGCTGAGTGAAGTGGAACACCTGATAAAGTGGAGTGCGAATGTGTGGTGTGGGCTGATCGTTGAGTTTGTGATCGTCCCTACTTCATTGAGGATACATTAAATGGAAACAAAATACGCAGAATTTATTTCGGAAGTGCTACCTGCTCTCCTGTAAGATGTTCCTCTGGAAATACACCAGTGTATGTGTTATCAGCATGACGGGTGTCCTGCACACAACTGCTTGTAGCTAGCAACGTGCTCAACAACCTTTTTCCCGACCAGTGAATTGGGCGTGGATGCATCATCCTTTGGCCAGCAAGTCCGCCTGACTCCTTTAGACTTATATCTTTGGGGTACAGTAGAGGAGAAAGTTTACCAGCAAGTCCCAACGACTCCAGATGGCATAAAGCGCTGCATCGTTGAAGCACGCACTACGCCATCGAGAGCAACGATTGCCTCCGGGTTGTCGTCTCTTGCCAAACGAATGGCGTCGTGATCGATAGTGGTCTTTTCAAGCACGATGAAGTAGGCACAACGTGGACGCGCTAGTAATTGAACGCGAACGTGCGATATTAGAATAACCAGTCACTTCTCCGGGAGCAACGGATTACAACATTCTGAAAACTATATTAGTTGTGATTATCGATGTTATTAGGAGTATTTTTGCTCGACAACTATCTGCTGGCCACTGTTGTACATGACTAGAAATTCACAATGGCACACATGATTTTCCGAGTCCCTTGGTTGGTTGTTGATGTTACAGACAAATAAAAGGCGTGTTTAATTTGATGTTCTTAGCTTGATTGCAATTAATTCACCGAGCAATCGTGCCTGTTTCACAGTCCACACCAATGCAACAAAAACGTCGAAACCTTGCAGTACATCGTATTTTGCAATGTACTGAACACGTTTATACCTTCGTTTTTTTTCGCTCAATGTGTGCAGTGCAGCGAGATATATGTGGGTACTCTCCGCTGGACATCTCGCTGATGACACAACCTACCCCGCCGCAGCTACTGTCAAATGCATACACCTATGAAAACCCCCTTAAATTTAAAATAGTGTTCGTCGCGTTTTCGAAATAATTACGTCACTAAACTCGCCGCTTAATAACATGCTATGCCTGCTAGTGCGTCTGATTCTGTGTGTGCTGTTACTAAGTATGGTGACATTTCATAGTTCTTTTTCTTTAATGATATATTTACAGCACTCTTGCATCTTCTACTCTTTATAGTATACATCACTTGTGCTGGATTAACTCTTAAAATTAGCTAATTTGCAATTTTTATCTTATTATTTTCTGGCAGTTTGTGACACCTGTGTAGAAACTGGGGGCGTGCGTGTAGTAATAAAAAGCAATCGACACATAGACTGTGAACATTTCATAGTGGTTAGCACTAAGTAATTTTTTGCCTCCATTCATTGTCGTAGACAGCTGTTTTTATTTCTATGTTCTTGTAAAATAATCAAAATATAAAATAGCTGGTGAGGTTAGGTGCGTCAAAATAACTCTGTTGGTTTTTAGAATGTGTTAAAAAAGTTTGGCGTGATTGGGATTTTATTAGCGCGAGAGAACGACGCCGACCATCCAAAAGGAAGTATGTTTGAAATACGTACTTTAATGATTTTTACAATGGGGCTAATATATCAATCGAAACATTATTCTCGACATACTCCATCGCAGTGGATCTCGTACAAAACTAGAATGATGCGTGGAGTAAACAACACAGAGCTACAGAACAAAATCCAGGTTAGGCTTGCGTCCGTAAAAACGTACAGTGGCTCACATTAATATTCGGCCAACTATGATTATCGCAGTTTCGTGGCCTTATGTTACATTAGTAATGAAGATAAACATAAATCATATTGCACAATCATTCTTGTGTGCTTTAAATGAAATATAGCGGTAGCCAATAACGAAAATGAGCAATGCAACTTAACAAACAAGATGATTTTGTCATCCCATGCTGCATAAGTACGCCACTTTAATATTTGGCCATCATCATTCAAACACAAACATAATCCTCTTTGCAAATTAAACAAACATTAATTAGTACCTAGTAGCATGGCCATTCTGTTTAATTACTGCTCGCAGGTGTTGTGGCATATTAGCAATTCTATTCCTGGTACATTCGGAGCCAATCTTACTCCATTCTTCCTTGAACCTTTTCTCTAATTCTTTTGTGGATCTAATTGTTGTAGTACACAGTCTTATTTTGAGTTCATCCCACAGATTTTCTATGGGATTCAGGTCGAGTGATTTAGGAAGTGTTTTAATGACTTTGGGACAGTTATACAAAAGCCAGCTCTTGACAATGTACGACTTGTGTTTTGGGTCAATATCTTGGTATAACTTAAACGTGTTCCTAATGCCCTGATTATCAGTTCTCTTGTATAGGTTTGCTTTCAGGATTTTGAGATCGTCTTCCNTTCTATGGGATTCAGGTCGAGTGATTTAGGAAGTGTTTTAATGACTTTGGGACAGTTATACAAAAGCCAGCTCTTGACAATGTACGACTTGTGTTTTGGGTCAATATCTTGTTATAACTTAAACGTGTTCCTAATGCCCTGATTATCAGTTCTCTTGTGTAGGTTTGCTTTCAGGATTTTGAGATCGTCTTCCTTTTTCATTGTTCCATCAACTTACAGCCTCTCCAACACCTGCTGAAGATATACAACCCCAGATCATAATACTACCTCCTGACACAAAGTGTCATGGTTGTATGTTCCCAGGTTTTAGCTCCTGATTTGGCTTGCGCCATACTGTTACCCTGCCTCTGAACCAAACACATTCAATTTCGTCTCATCAGCAAAAATAGCATCATTACACCGGATTTCATCTTTGTCAGCGTGGTCTTTTGCGAACGTAAGTCTGGTAAGTCTTTTCTTCTATTAGCCTCATTAATGAAAGGCTTCTTTCTAGATACCCTGCCATTATATCCTGCTCTTCCGATAACTCGTCGTATGGCTTCTGGATGGACGTTCTTTCCACATTCATTGAGTACCTCTGTGGTACGTTTGCAAGTACTAGTTTTCGATCTTTCTTAATTTTCCTGATTACGAGACGTTCTTCCCTCTCGTTTAGTTTCTTTGGCTGGCCTTTTTGAGGTACCGAATCTGTTATGTCTTCCTTCTCAAACCTTCTTATGATGTCTCCGACAGTGGAGCTCGGCATATTCAAGTGTTCCGCAATTTCTCGTTGAGATTTCTTCTTTACATGATGAAAAATGACCAGCTGCCGCTGTTCAAACGTTGTATTCTTGCCCCTACGTCACCAAATACAACCTCTCAGCGCAGAAAGCGTGCAGGGAATGACACGAGGTACGAACGCAATGTGCATCGTGCCTGTGCCACGCGTCCACCACAACTGGCCGAATATTAAAGTGACGTACTTATGCAGCACGCGAGGACAAAATATTGTGTTTCACTAACTTGCACTGCTCATTTCAGTTATTGGCCACTATTGAATTTCATTTAAAGCGCACAAGAACGATTGTGCAATATGTGTTATGGTTATCTTCATTTATAATGTAANCACTATTGAATTTCATTTAAAGCGCACAAGAACGATTGTGCAATATGTGTTATGGTTATCTTCATTTATAATGTAACATAAAGCCATGAAACTGCGATAATCATCGGTGGCCGAATATTAATGTGAGCTACTGTATATAAAAAAAACAGAATTCCGAACAAGGAATTAAGTCTGAACGCAACAAGTGGACACAGCTCAAACTTGGCCAACAAAAATAATAAATATTTGAACAATACAACGAATACAGCACAGACATTACTACATTCATAATAAATTCAGACTTATTGCCTTGGAGTATGTCCAACATAATGTTTGGTTTGATGCGTTTGAAACAACGTAATGCGACTGGCATAGTCGATCAGTCCAAGCGACTCCGGCTTCTTAAGCACGAGCACTGTGTGGAAGAAGTGTCCTTGTGGTGTGTCGCAGCCGTCGCCTGGGTGTCACGCTGTCGTTCCCCGCCCCCCTCACCCCCGGGGGAAATCACGTGTCGCCTGTATCAGCGTCATGAATATTCATCGTGTGCCCGGCCCGAGTGCCGTCGATCCAGGAAATTGCTCGGCCAGGCGCGCCCGCCCAATTTGCCGCTTACGATGAGCTTGTCGCGGACAGTTTCCCGCGCTCCGCTTCTCTAAGTGGCCGTGTTCATCGGTGAGGCCCAAATTAACACGAGGGAGGAGGGGGGCAGGTAGTCTCTCGATCACTGGCTGCTGCGCGGGCCTTAGGAGCGACAGAAGCGTCGTGGCAGCGACCTGGATACAGGCGTGTTAAATCGGCGACTCACGGTCTCTTAGAATTTACCATATATGTAGTATGTACGAAATCAGTCATAGGATACCAGTGTTGCACGTGGGCATCATCCTGTTAAAGATTTCGTACTGGTGCCGTGCTGTGCAAGGAAGCATATGAGGCCGCATCACCTACTGAACGTACCACCGTGCCGTTAGTGTTCACCTTATCACTACCAGGAAAGACCGAGAATCACATTTCGCCCTACACCGTATCGAGAACTATGGGAGATAGCTCCCTATATCATGACACCGCCAGTTCTGGTGGTGTATCGCTCAACAATGAAGTCTAGATTTGGGCACTGTCCAGTGCCTCTCGATGATCGAGTACAGGTGTTAATGTCCAGACACTACCCAGGTTCGTGACTAATGAAGACGCATTGCCATTCCTCAGCCGTCCACGCCACCGATGATAGAACTGCTAATGAAGTCGCCATTATCAGTGGAAGGTGGCGTAAGGGACATCGGGAATGCAAGCCTTCGTTTGCAAGTCGTCGCACAGNGAAGTCGCCATTATCAGTGGAAGGTGGCGTAAGGGACATCGGGAATGCAAGCCTTCGTTTGCAAGTCGTCGCACAGTACTGTGGGTGGAAACAGGTTTCACTAGTGATGCCTTGGCATGTCTCTGGAAGGTGGGAGGAGACACTTAGTTGAGTTCACGCCTGCCGTTCTATGAAACATTCATCTCCACTGGTAGGCTGCCGAGGTCTACCAGAGCTTTCCCGACGCGTATGTGACTCATCATGTTACCGTTGTTCCCATCACCCGTCAGCTTTCTAGGTAGCCGAGAGTTCGACGGAACGACCATCCTGTTTCCCGTAGTACAATAATTGGTCTTCTTCCAAACTCNGTGATGCCTTGGCATGTCTCTGGAAGGTGGGAGGAGACACTTAGTTGAGTTCACGCCTGCCGTTCTATGAAACATTCATCTCCACTGGTAGGCTGCCGAGGTCTACCAGAGCTTTCCCGACGCGTATGTGACTCATCATGTTACCGTTGTTCCCATCACCCGTCAGCTTTCTAGGTAGCCGAGAGTTCGACGGAACGACCATCCTGTTTGCGGTAGTACAATAATTGGTCTTCTTCCAAACTCTGAAAGTTTATACCTGCGTAAAATGCGTCGCCGAGACGTGTTAATACTTACCGAGGTTCATTCCACTGATTACACCGCACATAGCTTCGTTTTACGACCGTTCACACTACCAGGTTTGTAGTGACGTTAGCGCCCCGATATAGCATTATCAATGCTGTCAGACGCAGCCAGACTTAAATCCGTTGCAATATTACTCGTAATGCTGCTGCATACAAACTTTCGCCTCATGTGGTTCGTTCATCCTTGATGCGGATATTGGCAAAATATGTGTACAGAATGCACCTAAATTCGACCGACAAATTCTGCTGCAGGATAATCACGAAAAAATAAGTTGAAAACATATACAGGCTGTTTCAAAACTCGTGTTACAACCGCTCTAGGGCTGGTAGTACACGTTAAGTGGAACAACATTTGCTTATAAACACGGGGTCGGAAACGAATAGTTCCATCGCTAGTGGGCCTGTACCTTGGCCGTTACGTTCCCCAGATGAAACCAAGATGGACTTCTTCCTCTGGGGCTACATGAAATCGCTAGTGTAACACACTCCTGTGGATTCAGAAATTACCCTCATTGCGCGAATCCATGCCGCTGCCGCACACATTCAGTGGCGTTTGTCAGAACTTGGTACTGCTATGGGCTTATGCCGCCCAACGTAAGAAGTGATGACTAGCAGTGTGCGATTCCCTCTTACTTTATCTTCTATTTTTTTTTATTATAACTTCTTATTTGATTATAACAATTTATCTTATAAATACTTACCTTATTTTTGTTTCTTTAAAGTATACTGCTATTGTGCTATTGTGTAGGAACTAAGTTTATCAGGTCTACTTTTCGATTGTATAGTCTTGTTAAACGTTGCTGGGGCAATACAAGTTTTTTCTAAGTAAGTTTGTTTCAAATTGAAGTGTTGTAATAATTATTACAGTTATTTTTCTTTGTACTTCACTTTTCAGTGAGTGAAGCTTTTTTTTTATCGGCTAAATGAAGGAAGTATGCACAGACTCGACGGTCCATAGAAATAATTGCGTCGTTTCGTGCGATGTAATATTAGCATATCTTAAGGCTCCTACAGACGATCTGACTTTCGGCCAGAGAGTCGACCTGGCTAGAGCATGTATTGAATCCAGATGATCTGATATATGAGCGCCTGATGTGGTCAGTTGACTTTGGTCTTTGAACAGGAACGCACGTGCCATGCCTCCTGTTTTATCGAAACAACAAAAGGTTGGGATCGCGCTTGTAGCGTCATTGTCTATTCCGAGGAAGGAGAGTAAAATGTGGGCACAGAAATGGTTAGTGGAACGGGAAAAATTAATGTAACTAAAATAACTATATTCGGAAGACTTCCGTTAATTATTTGAGAATGGACTACGAAATTTTCAGTACATTGTTGCATTTAGTGCGTCCACTTACAACGTAGCAAGATACCGTCATGCGAGAGGCGGTCACTGCTGAGGAGCGACTGGTTGCAACGTTACGATATTTGGCAACAGGGGGAGATTATGCAGATCTGAAATACAGCACTGTAGTTTCACCACAATTATTATCGGAAACCACTCCAGAAACGCGCGAGGCTATCTATAAGGTCCTGCGGAACTGCATACAGGTAAGAGAGAACATTATCGTGAAATAGAAACGCTTTATTATTAATAATGAAATATGTTAACAATCAGACATACAAACTGTTTCTTTCAAATTTTCACTTATCACAAATTCTTGAATACCATGAAATCGGCCAGGTTGTATGAACTGGACGGATAGTGAGTAGTTGGTTTGCTGATACATACGTAGCCCCTCAGAGATGTGTACAGTTTCGTGTGATGGGGAAATAGTGGCGCCGGGTATTGCTGTGTGTGGAAATGGTGAATTACTCTGTGAACTGTCATGTCAGAACAGGTATGGGATGTGGCAGATGAACAAGGTGATGGTGAACATACAGGATGGTTGTTTAATGCTATTGTTGACTGAGTATTAAGTTTACCTAATTCACCATAAAATGTGATTTCCGAAATTAATTTTTCTGCAACACAACGCTGTAGTTTGGTCATTTATTTCAACTGCAGTCTTATTGTCCGTCCACATGACTCGGCTGGGGATTCTTCTCTGCTAAGTAATTTGTGAGCACTTTCAGTTAATTGCTCCTGTTTCTTCATCACATTTGTAGCTCGTCGTTTGCAGTCTGGTAGTCCATGTGTTTCAGATTCCTGCAACAGAAAATGAGTGACTGAAAACAGTAAATCAGTTCGAGACAATGAGGCAGTTTACAAAATTGTGTCGGCAGTATGGACGGAAAGCATGTGTTAGTTAACAAACCACCAGGAAATGGATAGGTATTTTATAACAATAAAGGGACTCTCGGCGTTGTTTTATTTGTAGTCGTCAATGCTAATTATGAAGTTATGTATTTACATTCGGGTGTAAATGGAAGCGTATCTGAAGGTGGAGTTTTGAAACACACAAACTTCCATGAAAGCGTAACGTCTAGGAAACTGAATTGACCGCGGTCATCATTGCTTCCTGGCACAGATACGTTAGCTCTTTACGTTCTCTTGGATGATGGGGCGTTCGCAATCAGCGAACACGTATTGAAACCATTTCCCCAGAAAAATAGGACACACGAAAAGAGGATTTTTAACTGTAGGTTATCACGGGCGAGAAGAGTTGTGGGGAACGTACCTTGTATACTGTCGTCACGGTTCCGTTTATTCCAGAAACCCATATTATTGGACATTGAAAATGTAGATGTGATTTTGTTAGCTAGCTGTGTGTGTTCTGCATAATTATTCGAGAAGAAATTCCAGTGGCTGTATTTCAAATAATTGTGTGGACAACGAAGACTTCGAGAATGGATCATTCCGGGAAGGCGATTGGCGGCGGGAAAATGCATGGATAAATCTTAATCGAAACAATTAAAGACAACAAGCACAGATTGAGAACAATGTTCGAGATATAGTTACCGAGTGAGTATTTCAGTGATATGGGGTGTGTGCCTTTTCAGGAAAGAATGATCCATGTTTTTGGGTGAGATACAAGTTCCGTGAGAACGTTGAAACATGTACATATACATACCTCGTCTTCATCTTCATCTTCATCTTCATCGCCATCACAGGTGCAAATAGTGTCCACTCCATTTCTGCGTACCGAGTCCTTTTCATTCAGAAAGGTCGAATATTCGTAGCACCATAATGCAGATACATCAGGTACATGTGCATCCTCTGAGCCTGCTCCTGTGCTTTTACTTTCTTGCACCTGTAATAATAATAACATTTTATATAGTTTTTATAACGTTATAATTTTTTAGTATAATAATGCTTAAGCTTTGTACATAAAAACCTACATTAATAAATTGTGTTTTACATTCTTTCTTTCATTCCCTTTTGTAGGCAGCTTTCATATTTTCTATTTTCTTCTCAACGTTCGCAATCATTGCATCACCTTCAATAACTTTTAGTTTTTTCAACAGTATCTGAAGATCTAGATTCGTTGTCACTATACTGCTTGTTGAACACTTCCCGTAAACAACCAAAGTCCTTATACGTCTCCAAAAACTGCACAACGACTTCCCGCTCAGTAGTCGCAGCTGCAACGTCTGCTCGCTACGATGTTCGACGCTTGACTGACCAGCCCGCGCGCCTGACAACGCTACAGGCTATCTGATATGGTCAGGCCATCTGACTTCACCCGGCAAGTTTCGTCACAAGACACAGCTACCTGATATTACGCCTGATCTGACCAAATCCACCTGACCGTCTGTAGGCCCTTTTACATTTTCCCACCGATCGTGTACTGAGGACGACGCGTATTTGAAACATTTTGTATATTCGCAAAATTTGCCCAGCTTTTCCGAAATCTTGTGGTAAATCTATTCCATACATTTATGGAGGCAGCGAAATCTGTTTGGCGACTATCCAGAATAAAAGAGTAGTAGGGCCTAATAAACTTCGTAATCTCTGTGTTACTGATGGTTGGAGATGCGCCTTGACGAGGGGCATGTTCGACTTGACAGTCGGGGTCATTCTACTCGTCTTTCAATCCGGCCCTTTCCAGACAGCGAAGTTTCTTCCGCCGCCTACGCTGAGCTCGTGAATGCGATCCAAGTCCCAGCCAGTCTTGGCACAAGTCCCAGCCAGTCTTGGCACAAGTCCCAGCCAGTCTTGGCACAAGTCCCAGCCAATCACGTATTTTGCAGGCCGTTGGCGCCCCGAAACTGCTTCTCATTGGCCGACATTTACCTTTGCGTCTGGCGCCCCTGCACATGCAGTATTCTTTTCAGACTGCTGTCTCTCCTACTGTTCTACTGTTGTACAGTGTAGTTTAGCCTTACAGCATTTCCATATATTATGCACTGGAGACCTCGAATGTTTTATTCTTTCGAAATATTGCATATAGGGTTTGTTACGGAAAAAATGTGGAAAACACGAGTGTGACTTAGAGTATGAAGTGATTTCCTAGGGTGATGCACCATTGATGTGCCACTAAATCACTATTTTATTGGAAATATTACATTTAAGTATTTATAATGGAATCGCTGGTGTCTCCATGACGTACATGTAGGAAGTGGCTTGCAGGCTGTGCTGAAAGACCTTTTACAGTGTGAAATTATTTTTTAGGAAATAATTGGGTTTGCAACTTTCTTTTACGTTAAATTTCACGATGTGTAGTGTACTTTTTTTAACGATGATTATTAAGCCTCGTGTAAAAGTTCACTAAGAAAGGATCGCCTGTATTATTTCACTGCAAGGCTGCCGTTTTCGAAAAATTCACGCCTTAATATTTACCCAAGAAGTTGAACACCTGGCAGGTGTCCAACTATCGTTACACCGAGTTCACAGCGTACAGTTATCTTTAATACACGCCCACTTATGTGTGTGTTATAAAATTAAGTACACACGATAATTAGGTATACATCAATGTGTATTTCATTCATATACTAAAAATCTTCATTATTAAGATAGCCAGTGTTGCTGTTCAACAGAAATTATTCGAATATATATCACAGTCATCAGAGTTAGTATGCTGTGTGTTTTCGAACTTATAATTTTGCCAACGAAACTTACATTAACACACGTAGTCACTGTATGGTATTTTTAATTATTTTTATTTAGAACCTGCCAAACGTTTTATGGTGACAAATTTATTTTGTGGTCACCGCAGAACAGTTTTTTGGTGATTATTACCAAAATGTGGTTATTTTGTCATCATAAGTTGTTATCGCCATAAAATACTATCAGCCGAACGGTGAGAAATTCATGTAATCATTTCGAATATATTACAAGAATATCGAACGAAGCTTTTCGAAGGTTGTGGTAATTAATAGGATGGGAGGGAGACAACGGGAAACCTCTTGGTACAATAATGTAGGAAGAACTTGAGTATAAAGTCCATAGAATGGAAGAAGGAGATGGAGAAATGCGGAAAGTCGTCATGGCGAACACATAAGGCAACTCGACGAGGTAAATGACGCGTGTCTAAAAAGAGTTTGAGTAGCTTTTTATTTAAAAGGACGTGACCTGATTTTTTTATTTAACACGAATAACTAAGAACAATGATTCTAGGCAATAAATCTGAACATAGAGTTACAAAAATTCGGTGACTGGTTCTGCTCTATGGAATAAGTTGCTGTATGCACGCGTCCGAACATGCCTAGTTTGGAGGACAGATGTTTGCATATTTTCCGACCGAAAAAATATTTTATACATTTTTGGCCAAACATCGAGGTTCAGTATTTATACTCTGCTTTATATAACAGCACAGAAACTTGTTGCTACATTCTGTTAGCGTTGTAACTATTGTTTTGAACTCATAACTTTACCGTATTTAATGGCTAAACGTGGCATTTTTGAGATTCTTGCGAGTTAGTTTTACAAACGTCGACGTAAATATCTCGTGTACCCATTTTAAGATTGTAATGTTGCACCTTTTTGCGTATTTAAGGCGCCCTTCTACCAGGCGCTTAAACTGCTTTGAAATACATGTGTTTCCACGAAACTATTAGGCGTAGTCTACATCCAGTGTGAAAAAATACTTCGGACGAGAGCTTTTGAGTGCTTTCAAGATGTCACGCACATTAGAAACACCATTTCAGAGCACTCCAATATAGCTAAGCGGCTTTTTCAAAGCGGTGTCTCACAAAATGTACGCGTCAGATAGGCCTACCTACAAAAATTCTTGAGGATCCTGCATTGAATCTTGCTGCAGATCTTCCACCAATAAAATTATAGTGTCACTGCTTAAAGTCCCATTAAGTACACGTAGCACGACGAGAACACACTAGTTCAGCGCCATGCGCGTAGCGGCGATGGCTTGCTTGATGTGCGTAACAGTATAGCCCTTATGGCACCCGCGCACCTCGCCTTCAAACGCGCAAAACAGCTCAAAGTAGGCGGGCCCGTGAACAGCGTTTTGTAGTCTTTAGACCTTTCATGATGCATGATCGACTAAGTGAAGTCGCTTTCTGTGCAGCCTGTCCTGTGTTGGCGATGCGCGATGCGAGGCTGGCTGACCGGAACGGCAACTTGCTCCCTCTGTTTGCTCTCTTCGCAGCTGTTTGGTCTGCCGGCGGTAGTGGAAGGGGTGGGGGAGGCAACTAGTCAGAGGTGTGTCGATCCTATTGACAGCTCTAGTATCGGAGATCACGCTAATGGGCTGGTGATGTGTCTCAATACCTTTTCCTAGCTTTAGGGAACTCCCTACCTCCTAGTGGTACCGCCGGATAGCCTCGAAGTACCGAGGTTAACAAACGTGGGAAACTTACTGAGCTGTCCCCACGCCTGATTTACCTGGAGTAGTATCCGCCTCCCAGGCTGAACTTGAACCGCCGGCAATTTGGATGGTGTTGGCTTGGCGGCAGGCTGGTCGACTCCTTTACTGTGAAACCGTCGGGGCCCAAGCCAGGGTATCACTGTGAATAAATCCAGTTGTACGGAAATGGTCGAGATGGAAGTTGGAACATTAGTCCACTTTGTCGGGAAAACCCACTAGTGTCATTGAAAGGAAAGAGCAGCACGGGTTGTCCCTATCAGAAGTTTCCTTCAGTTGGCGGACCGCTCGAGGTGCGAGCACCAAGGCGTGCAATGCGGAGGGCATACCAAGCGGGGAAATATTGCATTGCAAAGGGCAGGCACACCAAAGAGATACACCCGAGGCGCGTTCAGTGCACGTTGCACACGACAGTGTGTCAGATGTTCGTCCGACATCGCGTCCAGTATGTGTGTTGTAACTGAAGCATCGGTTGAAGAAGAGAAAGTTCAAGACACCGAAGAATGATACACCTCGGGCGGCCTGAAGGCTAGGTGTGATCCCGAGCGGTGCGCAACATGCATGCATGCATGCATGCATACATACATACATACATACATACACACACACACACATACATAACATGCATGTTGTGTGTGTGTTGGGGCTTACATGTGGTTAGCATGTATGACGTAAAATGGGCTCTCCTAATACCGATTTCTCTGGTAAATCTGGATCCTAGAGTTTTGTATCCCCATCCCACAGGAACGTATTGTTACATAGCTTCGTTATGTACGGTTTGACTTTCTACTGGGATATGCATGCACGTACCACGAAGGCGTAAGGCAAAAGCGACCAGATAACTTCTGCACATTTGAACTGACGTGTCCTCAGTTCCATCCTAATACGAAGTGATAATGGATTTTGTTATGTGAAAGAGGGACGGGAAGTTCAGCTTTCCCTCTGTACCAGTATAAGTTCGTGGCTGGCGAGTCGCGGCATTGGCTGGGAATGCCCGAGTCCGCGTTGCCACGTAGTCCGCCTTTTAACGCCAAGTGCTCGCCCACCCTCCCCGGCGTCCTGCAGGCGTTTTCTGAAAGGCTTTCTTCCGGTAATGGCTGTAATCCGGGTGCGCCAACCTCCGGAGGGGCGTGTCTTCCTGGAGCCTTTTGTCCCTCGGGTGGGAGGGGTTGTGGCTGCGCGTTGCAGACCTCTGGCTTTCACTCGCACTTCATCAGGAAGGAGCAGAACTCGCAGAATAATTAACACTTTATAGAGTGCTGCCGATGCCGACGTAATATTACGACGCCTGAATTTAACTGAGTTGTATGGAGTTTGCCATAACATTACGACTTTCGTATTCTTTGAAGATGGCAAAGAAATATTACTTCGCCAGCAGTTTTCCTAAGGTTCTCTGCAACGTAATATTACGCCATCAAAAATCAGCGTAAATTACTCGTATGAACAGGGTGGATTGTATATTATTCTACGAAGGAAAGAGCATTTTAAGTTTCAACTCGGCGTTATATTGGCATAGCAGATCAGTAATGAACAGTGTACAGTACAGTGTCTATTTACGTCCTCCATCTTTAATGCCCGCGCCCGTCACCAGTGTGTGTGACGTTCTACAGTTGGCGGCTAGGAGTGCTGGTATCGGCGCGGCCATTTTGTACATGTGAGTTGGTTCACTCGTCGCCAGCAGGGGCGCGCTAGTA
>NQII01001721.1:19243-29655 GCA_002778355.1 Clitarchus hookeri | reverse complement strand
TTTTTTTTTTTTTTTTTTTTTTTAGGAACTCAAAGAATGCAGGAGGCATGCAGGATCGTACCAGCACCCCTTGGGTTGCCAGTCCAGCATCTTGACCACACGATCACCATTACATATGATGTGTTAGGAAATTAAATATAGTATATACGCTCATCCGCCTACGAACTTGCCAGACAATAAACTCATCGCATAAAAGAACAGCAGGCGCCGCTAGCATGTACACACACCTCTTATATGTGTAAAAGTTATACTTTATTTCCCGCGCCCGACACCTGACTGCTGACTGGAGACGAGCTGATGTACTCGAGGGTTTTCTCATATTCGTTCTGGTCTCCTTTCACCTGGAGTCCTGGCGGGGGACGTGTCTCATTCTCTGTTAAGTATGCCCTAAGCCCACTTATAAGCTTAGTTAGCTGTAATTTCCGACCCATTTAAGATAGTTACCAAATTCATAACATGAAATCACCTCCGACGACGATAAGGATTGCAGGGCAAGTACATATCAAGTCCATTTATAACCATATTTGGCTGTTATTTCCGAACCGTTTAAGATACAGTCACTAAATTCATATCATAGACCAAACCTCCGACGACGAACAGGGCCGCAGGTTAAAGTATGCCATAAACTCACTTATAAGCATAGACCACCATTTCCCATCCACGGAAGCTATAGTCTTCAAATTCATAACATAGACATCGACGCCAACAAACAGGATGGTAGAGTCAAGTACGCCCGAAGCCCTCGTATAAGCATAGTTGGCTGCAATTTCCCACCCACAGAAGCTACGATCATCAAATTCGTATCACCATCACTTCCGACTGCAATCAGGGAGATAAGGACAAGAAGACCTTAAGTTCTGTCACATGCATAGTTGGATAGCGTTCTCAAACCTTTGGAGTTCGTGAACATGTAACGACCATGCACACAGGTAGGTAGGTATACATACAAGTGCTTAGCAAAGTTACCGTTGCATGTAGGAGTGTAGGGTCTGAAATAGCACACGCANGTATACATACAAGTGCTTAGCAAAGTTACCGTTGCATGTAGGAGTGTAGGGTCTGAAATAGCACACGCATACGCATCGACTTGCACCCACTTGACAATCACCCACCGTCGCCCTTGACGTCTGTTACAGCAGGTGTCTACCAACTCGGATCCCCCTCAGCGACAGCTAGCCTCCCTTCAACCATCATCCAGGTTGTACATATATATATGACATATACATATATAAATGCTAGCATGGGTAACATACGACAAAGAACTACATATGAAAAAAATCTATACATATAAATGCACTGCTTGCATGATGTACATAGTCGTGGGTAATGGGAAAATACATATATAGTAATATCAACATACGAGTACACCATGAGTTTCACACAAGGGCCGGCGGCCCGAGTCATCGTTAGCCTGGGTAACCCTTAACATCCAGTAATGTATTGAAAAATGAAGCGGTATACAATTGTACCGATAACTAAACACATGTAGTCGCAGGTTGCACTAAAACTACATACAGAATTATATTTATTTGTAGTAGTCGGATCGCGTAGTGTCGGGGAAAACGAGAGTAAAATATATGAAAATGCCCTGTACATGAAAAATGAGTCTTATAACAAACAATAAATGACTGGCATGTATGCAAGTATATCACTAGCATGATGTCATTCGGTAAAGATACCGAGCTTGCATACCTGCCTAAATAATATATTCTCGCATATGAACGACAAAATAAAATCCGTCTACAAACACTTGCCTGCCTTATCTGCAACAGGACGAAGAGATTCTCGGCTGTCTCCCATGCCTAGTATATTTTCAAGGTAGTGCTACCATTGTAGACACACTTCATTCCAGGATCTGGTATAGGACACATCGAGAACCAGCAGCAGCAAAAGGAAAACGAGGCACCCCCAACACTGGAATATGAACGAGTGTAAAGAAGTTGAGAGGTCAAATTGACAACTTCGCAAGCTAGACAGCGATCGACCTGATAAGGTAACATATTTCAGTCCAGCAACTATGCTGATGTTTGCACCACACAGCCAGAAGTCATCTACTGAGGCAACCCGAGATGGGCAACACAAACCAGAATGCAGTGTGAACAGTATACAAGCGAGCATAGCGTAAAAACGGATGCCATTTCGTTGTTGAGCGTGGTGGTGGAAAGCAGATCGTTACGATTTCTTTCCTCTACTACTACCGTGTACTCTGCTACAATATGAAGATGGGATCAATGGTTGAAGACTTATCTGTAACACAGACAACAGCAAGGGTCCATGAAGCATTATGGTATCAATGTTACTACTGTGAAAATAGTTTGAGTAAAATTTGTAATGCACGCCGACGTGAAAGTGGCCATTGCATGTTCAGCCCAGCATGCAAGGTGTTCTACTGTGATAGCTGTGATGCTGTGTTTTCCATCAAGATAACTTGTACAGGCATAACAAGAAGTGCAAAGGCAATGTTTGTCGTTCATCGGTAAGCAGTTGCAAGTATTGCGGCAAGACATTCGCCAACAGCTCCAGTGTCAAATGTCATGAAGATAGTAACTGCCCATCTGCATGCACGGTATATTTAGATTACTCTGCCGTTTGCTGAATCGGAACTATCGGAGACGGCGCTGTAGCCCGCATTTTCCTGNCACGGTATATTTAGATTACTCTGCCGTTTGCTGAATCGGAACTATCGGAGACGGCGCTGTAGCCCGCATTTTCCTGCGGATCTATCTGTAATACAGATTGGGAACAATGAATGACGAGGAAAATTACGTGCATTCGAATACAGAACAGCTGTTGACAACACTGCGAGGTAACACTTTCCAATTAATTATACCTGTTTGCTGCGTGGGGTAAACGTACACGGTACATTTGTTCTCATATTTCGCTAATTTGGCCACACTGAAGTTAACATTACTTAGCAAGTGCTGGTATTTTTACACGAACCTTGCTAGGCTGTAGCGATTTTCTACCAAAATGCTGTAAAATTTTGAATTCTTTATTCCATGATTTATTTGTTACTTTCAGCAAATCTTATTTTGTAATTGCTAGTATTCATAATTACTTAGCAGATATGTATAAGTAATAATATGAATTGTGCGCAAGACTTCAAAGAACTAGATAACACTAAGCATTAAACTTACGACGCCATTATCGGAAATGTTGGTATTTTTATTGCCACGTTATCCACGATTTGTTGGCTCTCTAATACATTTTCTTCCTAAAGTATTTTTGAGCTGTAATGGGTAAAAATTGGCACTTGTTAAGGCCCTTCCACGTTTTATCACCGATGTAAATGCGTCCAGAAATCTGGGATTATTATTCGCATACTTCTGCACGTTTTTAGCAAAAATTCTATGTTAATTTGATGCTTGGGCGAGTAATTTTAACTGCAGAATCAATAACATTAGATTTTAAAAATATGTGCCTGTACACACACATACATTTACTTGATTTTATTGAATGAGTCAGTCACATAACAGATCAGTTAAGTAAAATGCAACAGAGGTATGTAAGAATGGGAACAGGTGTCGTGTGTGGTATCGTTGGCTAGATCGTCTGAAAGGAAAATTTACAAAGAGAGTTGTTTCTGATGTGCATTGTTTACGCACAATAAAATTAATCATGTAAGCATATGGTTTGCGAAGTGCGTAGTTTACGCTCAATAAAACTGAACAAAAACAATTTTTATTCTTACCACAATCAAATGCAAATCAACGAAACGTGTTTTTCTGGCGTGCAAACCTAGTTTGCGTACAATCAAAAAGACATCGGGTGTACTGTAAATACTGGTATAATGTGAGAGAGCTGCTGTGAAATGGGGACTGGGAACACTCATTCGCACACATCACTCTTCGTAAGTGTTCGAAATGTCGACCACCCTGTATCAGACACGACTCTGCTCTCCTTACGATCGCGGTTGCTCGGCGGACCTCAGAACAGCTGAGAGATCCACATGCTGCTCTGATCCCGTCATTCATGCAATGTAAAACTAATGACTGTCGGAATGAACGAACGTTCGATTGTCCGTTAACTTGCATGCAAAACCTGCAGTTCCTGTTAAGTGGTATATGGCTTACCTGCTTGCTGCTTGGTGCCGTCTTATTCTCCGCGTTTGTTCGGAAACAGTCTAATACTAACAGTTAAGTTTATCCGATTGCCATTGGTTGTGCGTAAACTATGCGCGACAGAAACACATAATTAGACAGAACCTCCATCGCCTGATAGCTGCAGTTCGTGGAGCCATTAGAAATTCCGAAGGAAATGTTGATGATCTTTGGAAAGATCTAAGAAACGGCCCTCGCCATGTTTTTGGTGACAATTTGCCCCGTTGTGCATCATACTGCTCTCGACAAGATGAAACTGTAAATAAGGTGCTCTACTTAGAGATGGCGAAATTAGTGGATGAGATGTTTATGTTGCTAGATCCCATTATCAGAAAGGCAGGTTGTCTCGTTCTGAACAAAACGACAAATGTAGCTGAAAACCTCAACTCTTTAATTTACAAACTGAAAGGTGGTAAAAGAAAAGAATCGATCATACAAAAGAGTCATCATTCAGGCGACTCTGCTATGTGGCTGCTCTAGCACCCACGGATGGTCCATCTTACATGATAATTCCTTGGAAAAGCATGACTGGAAACAGTCCAGGAAATATATCTCGCAAAATCTGTGCGAAGCGAGAAAGGTCTCGGTCATCTAAAAGGCTAAATTTTAGTGACAAAAAAAAAGATCGACGAAACAACAGGTGACATTGAGTATTGTCCAAATGCTGCAGAACCTGATTTAGCCACCAATGATCTTCAAAGCCAGATGAACACAATTTCAGGGAGGCTGCAGGAAGGAGCTGGTTCTCTCTGACGCTATGCTCCACATTAGAACGAGCTACCGTTGGACAGCGTGAGAATCCACTTTGGATGCAGGCAAGATGGCAGACACGAACTGCATCACGATTCGGCGTTATCTCTTGTATGATGAATGTTGCATCTTGCCACAATATTGTAAAAAATATTGTCTGTGAAACCGAACTCTATTCACCAGCTATTATTTACAGCCAAGTTCACGAAAAAAAAAAAAAAAAAAAAAAACCTTATTTGCTTACGAGAAAGAGAAGCAGACGACTGTTGCACCTTGTGACATTTTTGCTCACCCTGAGGTACCATACCTTGGAGCCAGCCCAGATGGAATTTTGGAGAAAGATGGCATTGTTGAGGCAAAGTGTGTGCTATCTATAGGAAGCATATCCATTCCTGAAGCAGTAAAATGTAAGAGTTTCTACACAAAAATAAAAGATGAGAAGTTGCAACTTACAAAAATCACATCGGCACAGATACCAAATAAAAGAGCAACTCCACATATCGCACAGAAAATTCTGTGACTTAGTAATTTATTGCGACAGTGGAATTGAAGTAATAAGGGAAGAAAGAGAGAACGAATTCTGAGAAAAAATGATGTTACCAAAACTGCATAGATTTTTTATGGAGTGGTTGTTGCCGGAATAGCGGACAGTCGTATCAGAAGAGGAGTGCGCGTCCGAGAGCCGCAGTATATACTGCAAGCACAGGCAGCTGCAAAAAAACAAGTAACAGTTGAAAATGGCACATTGTAAATATTGTAAATAGTGTTTTTTTTTGTCTTTCTAAATAATCTTAAAATTTCATTGTAAATAATATTGTTTATAAAGCGGTTGTATTGTGTTCTGTAAATGGTGTTGAAAATATCACTTTATAATCAACGGATATTGTTATTGATGCTGTAAAACCGCTGCCTTGGCCAAAAGAAATGTTTAAAAATAAACTTCAATGTTAGTATGTATGTATACATTTACGTGTATATATATATTTTTTATTGTATCGTCCTTCGTCTGCTTTTCCCCTGTTCTGTAAAGCTTTCATCTTTTCCTCCATGTATATTTAATTTTCATGTCTGTGACATTTTTATTACATGTTACTAGTACTCTCCTTTCAAATGCAAATTTCATGTTGGTGGTATATACGTAGTTCATTTAATTGAACTCGTACGAACACGCACTTTATCAATGAAATCAAAAATAATGCGGCTATGTCAAAAGTTTGTAAAGTTCCCGTTTGCGTATGGTCATTGTCAATATCTTCCGTACAGTTCAAATGAATAATTTACAGACACGCACATCGATAGTTTCTGTAAAGCCTGAAGAAAATAATTCGTTGGAGATTTTCAATACATACTACACTACTCCTGCATAAAAATTCATATAAAAAATTCGGACTTTGGTTGGCTCGAAATTGAAGTTTGGATCTGGAAGAATAACAACTAACCTCGCAACCTTTTGTTTGGTTCGGTGACCATATTTTATTAGTTATACTCACTTTGGATGTAGTAGATTTATCTTCAATTATGCTTACACGGTTGCCCTGTTTTGGCAATCATTTCTTTTCGCCCAACCGGGATTTGACTGAGTAAGCCACTACTAAAACTGATACCGAACCGGAGTGAAATTATAAACACGTACATCGGAGTTGAACAGCAAACAGGTACGTGGCCATTTTGTAACAGCTATTCTTACTGTACAACAAAGAAACATTAAAATGAATATCGGGAGTTTTATTATAAATATTAATTTTTTGGCAGTTTATTGCAATAAATAGTAAGATTTATATCAATAGCAAAAATCATATTTGACATATTATAATGATTTTACGGAAAACGGTATTATAACAGTGATGTTTTCATGTTTATCGCTCGTCCTTTGTTCCGTACTTCAACCAATCGCCTGACCGGATCGAGTGCTGGCCACACACCATCCGCTATTCTAGTTTACTCTACATTCGCCTATGTTTACGCTTTGGTGACGGTCGAAAACTCAAGTCTAAAAGTGTACTTGCCGTAGGTCGGCCTATTGTTCCGTGTTTGCTTCGTGTTGCCTCGAATTGTGAGTGCAGTCCCGGTCCGGTTGACCTGAAATAGTTGTTTGAACTGAGCGAGTATTTTTTGTGTAGCCATAATTGACTTCAAATGGCTGCATTCGACATATTACAGACAACACGATTAAACATATGCATCAGTGCATGAAGAAAGTCTCTTTAAAAAAATACATATATTATAATCCGTTAAAGCCACGTTTATACCACGCCCGTAATTTAACTATATCGTGCTATTTAGTGTATTTTGTAACGTCATTTATGACGATCTTAATGATGTCAAACATTATTTCGTAATTACTTTATCGCTAGAACATATTTCGGTATGTTAGTGTTCCTAAGTTACGCTATAACATTTCTTTTACCGTTATTATTTTGTTAAAAAAGTTGCATACGTGACAAACTATGTGATGATATCTGGTTTTATATTATATACATTAGTGTTGTCAAAACAATTTCTACACGTTCTTTGATAGACGCAGTCACGCTGTGCCAATGAGCTCTCAAATGTGTTTAAAATAAGGTAGCAATGCAGCCACTATGAATTTATAAGGAGTTTTATTTTGTCACATATTTGCGCAACTATACAGTTCTTTTTTTGTAACTACGGTACTTTGATATTATACAAACTGATGATATTGCATCATGTTTATAAATTTTTTTACATTAAATATTGGTTTTCGTGTCTGCCGCCTGAAGGAACGGGGTCGCGGCCCGCTAGTTGGCGACCTTCGTAAGTTTAGCTACCGGAACGCGGTAGGCAACGGTCGTGTTTGTGGAACACTGGTCTCCGAGGTTTTGCTAGCACATGCATACCAGTGGTCTGCAGCCATAATTATTATAGCCTGTGGCAAACATCAGAGGCCTCCTTTGCCGGGTGGGTCGACTACCCTCGTCTTCTAGAGGCGGGGGTGCTAAATAAGTGCGACACGCCCGTCGGCGTCCCGCTTTCGCCCCGGCAATCTCCTGTTCTTAGCTTCATTTTCTCGGCGTCCTGCATTTCGTTCGCTAGGTAATTGAAAATGTAGACGAACATATCCAGCGAACCGCCAAAGTGTCCTCTGGGCGATGGGCTGGTAGAATCGTGTGAAGTTAACACCGGGCTGGCCCCGATGAAACAGAATAACTATAATTAGTTAACATCCTAGTTCTGGTTTTCATTCTTTAATTGAAGTTTAGACGCATTGCCTCGGTACCCATAGTGTAATTCTGCTCGTTAGTCGATTCACTCGTACTCCGTTAGCACGGTCGTGGCGTCCTCTAGTCGTTCTCTCCCCGAACTAACGCGTGTGTTGGCTTGGAAATTATGTTAGAAAAAAAAAATATATATATATATATAAGATTAATATTCTTCCATTTTTAGTTTGCTCCTGTGTATTGGATTATTTTCCTAATGGCTACTTGCCAACTTGAACGCACCTCCCGTTGAAGATCCGTACAAGTCTGTGAGTACTCGAGCTAACATCCCGCAGTTGAGTTTCATTCATTCCTCGCAGTGTAATTGAATGTTTGGTACACTAACTCCGGGCTGCGTTCCCCAATCGGATGTTGCCCTATGCAACCCCAAATATTATTTTTTTTATTAAGGCAATAATTCACTACCTGTTTGAAATAAAAATGTTAAGTTAAAATTAAAATAACAATGTTTTCTAATTTCTGACATTATTATGCCTTTATATGAGTATTTAAAAATAATACGCTAATACAGTTTGACCATAAACAAAGTTTCTTCGCTAACAGCGTCACATGACCAATGTAAAACTTTTGGTAAATAATTGTCATTGCAGTATATTATTAGTATTGGTTTTTAATAAACATAGCTTAATTAGCTTTAGTTACAATTTTTCTAATGTGGAAAAGTCAAAGGAAATAAATACTGAAAACTTCTCGTAAAAGAATAAACAAGACCGTGGGCCACAACTGTCTGAATGGGTGTCGTTTGGCGGATAGCTCATCGCTTCCCGCAACTGACAATAAAAAAAAATCTTTTATAACAACTTTCAAAGGAAGATTTAGATAGAGCAGAATTCGCTTATTGTAATGTATCAAATCAATCACACCGGTGACTCAACTAGATCTAACAGCACGGCCCACACTGATTTCTTTCCTTAAGTATGAGATTATAGGTTACAGGTACTGTGTAAGTTCTGAGACTCGTGGAAATTCTCTCGGTTAGCAGATGGGATAAGTTGTGACGGCGACAAGGATGAAAGTGCAGGGGTGTGTGGTACGAAGGAATAAAAACTATTTTTGTTGTCCCCAGGGGGTAAACTGGATTTTCCCTCTAACCCTCTCCTTTTGGTTCGCTTTCCGTTATCTTTCCGTACTCTTGAACTAGCTCAAGAGTTTTTCCAGCTTCGCTTCCAAGTCTCGTCTACAGGATTTACGCTAACGAATGCTATCTGTGGCCACTCTTGGGTCCCTTGGCCTTGCGCTCCATTTATTATTGTGAGTGCGCCGTTTACTGTTGATGAGTGAGAATGACAACCTACAAAACGGCGTGTTCCAACAGCATGCCGCGTGATGCAGGCCGTACGTTAGTTTATTTCTAATTTTCGCTTCCTCTCCGCGCTGTGTTGAAATGCTGCCGTACAGTGTCAGGAGTGGCGCGCACATTGTAACCAAAGTCGAGATAACTAATAGAATTTGGTTTGTAGAGAAAAAAATAATTTAGCAGTAACGTGCACATTTGTGTTTCCAGAACGTGTAGACATTTCATAATATGTTGTTTCTGCGACAGGCTTTTAGGCAATTCACTTAGTTGCAAGATTTGTCACAGTGAGTGTTTAAATTGACCATGAATATTGTGTCAATTATAATTGATACAATCAATTGGATGTCTTGTATTTTGTTCATTATTTTTAAGATGCGTCATCGAGCACACTGTAAAGTTTCAGAAACGTTTATGACTTATTTCTTTTATAAGTATTTAAATTTTTTATAATTATTTTTATTTTGGTTTGGTGACCCTGCCCGTAATATATATATATATATAATATATACATTATATATACATGTGTAGAGCTAATTTTTCTTTAATTTTTATTGACTCTTAATTATTTTCATTTGCCCCATTAAGGCTGAAAAGAAACATTTCTCCGTATGTTGGAAGCACTGGTATAAATCAACATAAACTGTTATAATCATGGCAGAGCTAGTAATACTGTTACAAGATGTCTGAGGAGCGTATCTGAGTTCGTGAGGGATGGAGGTCTTAATATGAACAAAATAACAAAATTTGATTTTTAATTTATTTACACTGCTATTATTTACAGCATTAAATTATCTGTCTCCGCTTTTACTCTTTTCATTTCACAGTGGGCGTAATATTTAATGTATATTTCAACTCTAACTAACGTCCTTTATGTCTCAGTTTATTTATTGTCAATAAACTCATACTTATAATTGCTTGTGTTCAGTCTATCTGTTGCCACCATTAGTAATGTCTTTCACTCACGCATCCAGTCCAGTAGTCCATCCTGCAGTCGCACTCTTCACTGCTCTGATGTTTGCAGTCGCT
>NQII01001720.1:412892-439216 GCA_002778355.1 Clitarchus hookeri | reverse complement strand
CCACCTCAAGCGCCCGGAAACCTTCCTCCAGAGGGAGTCACAGACCCGTATACCCCCTACAACAATCACAGATTATCGACAACTTGGTGTCGCGGGTTTTTACCAAGGCTACTCCTCCTGTACCTGAGCCCGTAGGAATAAACAGGAGACATCTTTCTGAGCAGTTAAAGGAGAGTGCACCTCAGGATTTCCTATTAGAATTCACGCATGTATTAAGGCCACTTTAGGCTGTAGGAAACAGCCGTAAGAAAACTGAACACGCACTTTCCTTACGACGGGTGCTGCAACACAACGTACGACCTGGAATGGCCACCCGCTCTCCGTAAGCCCGTAAGAAGGACAGAAAATGTTCTATTTNTTGCAACACAACGTACGACCTGGAATGGCCACCCGCTCTCCGTAAGCCCGTAAGAAGGACAGAAAATGTTCTATTTTCCTACTGTGCGTTCTATGCCGGCCAACCACAGTTCGGCATTTTCAACTACGCAAATCAGTGCAAATTTAACATTTGTGAACAAGAAAATGGCTGCCAATGGTCTCCAAGGTCCATTTCCGATTTCCGTTTCTTTTTAACGAACATTTGTGCACGTGCCGCGTGTTTGATGAAAATAAGTATCAAGAGGATGACCTAAATTTGGCATTAATTTCGTGTTTCGAGCTCTTCCTANCCGCGTGTTTGATGAAAATAAGTATCAAGAGGATGACCTAAATTTGGCATTAATTTCGTGTTTCGAGCTCTTCCTATTTTTGTACAAATCTCGTGTTAATTATAAAATATGACCCAATTAAAGCTAACAAATAGCAATCTTTAGCATAGATATTAAAATAAAAAAATTTTAATATACATAGTACATAATATTAACATTTATATATATATTTTTATATTAAATATTAACATACTTAATTTACCNTTTTAATATACATAGTACATAATATTAACATTTATATATATATTTTTATATTAAATATTAACATACTTAATTTACCAAGTTAGCCAGAATTAATTCGAAAATATCCGTAAAATGTAGGGCCTACACGTTTCTGATTACTCCTGTAAAAGTTTTCTTACTACGGTTTTAGACAATGCTTTCTCAGGCTCGCACGATAACGTTACTGTTATTTTCTTACTGCAACGCTACGATAATTGTAACACAACCCTTAAATAAGTATGTANTCGCACGATAACGTTACTGTTATTTTCTTACTGCAACGCTACGATAATTGTAACACAACCCTTAAATAAGTATGTAATTAATGGGCAGTGCTTTTTTTTTAAGGATGCTTACGGCCATTACACACGATCAAATGTGTATTGAATTCAATTACNTCACACGATAACGTTACTGTTATTTTCTTACTGCAACGCTACGATAATTGTAACACAACCCTTAAATAAGTATGTAGTTAATGGGCAGTGCTTTTTTTTTAAGGATGCTTACGGCCATTACACACGATCAAATGTGTATTGAATTCAATTACNGTTAATGGGCAGTGCTTTTTTTTTAAGGATGCTTACGGCCATTACACACGATCAAATGTGTATTGAATTCAATTACTAGAATTCAATTTATTGAACTAAAAATTAACTTGATTTGTCTTTCAATGAATTGCATTCAATAGTATTTTTGTCTCCACTTGAAAATTTATCACTAACATTTTAATGAAACCCGTTTTAAAAAATACCAAATATAAATTATTATAGGTATCTACGACTCATGCTCGACACGAAAATAATTGGTTAATNCCGTTTTAAAAAATACCAAATATAAATTATTATAGGTATCTACGACTCATGCTCGACACGAAAATAATTGGTTAATGAACAAAAGATTTTCTTCCTTTTATTGTACATTTTCTAATTTTAAAAAAATATGCATTCTTATTTTGTAACAAGTTTAGATGTGTGCTTACAACTCTATTACTATGAGATTTCTTCTCTTAATACTGTTAGATAAGGTGTGAAGCGATTGAAATTTAGTATTCAAGAAAATTAAGAACATGCTCTAAACGAAAATCTTGAAGGAAAGAGAGACATTCAAGAAATTGGAAGAGGAAATGACCGCAAGTATGACGTTTCAATTACGTTATATAGCATTCAATGAATTTAATTGAATAGAAATTGAAGGTAGTTAGAATAAAAATATAATAGAGTTAAAGGGCTTTAACAAAAGTGCTCACTTTACCGCGAACAACCTTTAAATGGCGGGAACGAACATTTTAACGCAGTTTAGAGTGCGCGCCGCGTCGCGTTAACGTCCCCTGCAAAGCAAGGACCCGTGCACGACTGAGTAGTTCAGGCGATAGCCGCCAGAGGTCAGCTGCTACCAGGGCAGCACGATCGTCCCGTAAAGACGCGCTGCAGATGATTTCCCAAAGACACCTCGGGTGGTCTGCTCAAGCGGCGGAGGGGCAGAGCCGGAGTAGGGGAAATGGTTCCGATAACAACCCTCCCCTCCCACATACAAAACCACTTCCCCTCCTCGACTGTAGTGCGGGCATGCGCAAAGACGCGGCCGGCCCGTCCTTGGGGGTGCGAGCGATTCTCGACCGTAGCGACCGGCTGCAGGGAGGAGCGCCAAAGGCTCGTTTCCCCGCGAGACGCCCATTACCGTTTCGAACGGTCGCGTAGACGGACGAAATTATTTTCGGCGCGAGAATCCCCTTGATTTTTTCGCGTAGCGAAGCGTCGTTTTGGCAGACGAGCTTGTTTCCCGACGGTAGCCGGACGTTGATCGCTATATGCCGTCGTATTGCTGAGCTAAGACCTTGTTCCGATTGGAGCTTTTTGTTCACAAAATGATCGCGTGACCCCCGATGACGTAATTTTGCGATTTGCGTTCTGTGAGCTTCGGAGCTAACAAATTACCAAATACAAAATGCCAAATCCCCCGCCATGTTAGTTTTTCGCCTGTTTGAAACTTTCAAGTACTCACATAGGCGAGGTTACTGGAATAAACAAACGCATATCGTACTTGCAAAAAAAAAAATTCCGCAAATCAAGTTGGTGAAATATTCTTGAAATGCACAGTTTCTGCTGAGTAAAAGTTTTGCGTCGCAATTGTGTTGGTTTGTTGATTTTATATTGTTCCCTAGTAACTTAGAAATGATTACTGTTTAATTCAAGACTTTATGGAGCTTTAATTTTGGATTCGCGATACAAGAAGTTTATAACAGCATGGTCTGCTAGACAATTGGATGTTGTGGTGTTCAGGCTACACCTTACAAAATGCTAAATACAAAGTACAAAAAAACTGTAAACGAAATGACACAAAATCTTACTCGTCAATGCATTACCGATTACAGTTATAATTTTACATCGTCCCTTATTGAAGGCGATTATTATATTACAATGAGCGTTTGTTGGCAAACAAAATCGGTCAGAGGTAATGTAGCCCGCAATAGAAGATAAAAAATATNAATATTACAATGAGCGTTTGTTGGCAAACAAAATCGGTCAGAGGTAATGTAGCCCGCAATAGAAGATAAAAAATAAAATTGATTAAACCGTCCAATATGTTTCAAGACACGAGAAAGTAATCGGTTAAAACGTAAGTGTTAATAATTTATAATAATTCACGAGGAGGAGTTTTAAAAGTACACAACTTAACGCCAATTCAATATTTTTTGCAGAAATTTTGAAGAAATTTTGAGACTTACTACATACTAAAAGTAATTCCATCGAGTAAAATTATTGAAACGAATTTGTTATTTTACGCAANAATTTTGAGACTTACTACATACTAAAAGTAATTCCATCGAGTAAAATTATTGAAACGAATTTGTTATTTTACGCAATAGTGTGACTTTTTTGAGCGGCAGACATTACATTATAATGTACCAAGTGGAAGACCGTCATTAGATTACAGACGTACTGTACTACACAGCAAATATGAACGGTGTATCGTGTCTCTTTTCCTGCCCTAGAATATCAGTTTCATAAGGAGTTAGTTCTGAGTACAAATTATTTCTAACCACCACACAGTACCAGTTGTAAATAAAAAAAAAAAACAAATAACACACCTTCTGATTAATGCTTAAAAGCTTTACTCGAAATTTTAATAAACTTAAATTGCAGTTATTTGTCAAACATAGGCTTACATATTTGCGAACATGGGAAAGGAAATAAAACCTTCGCACGTTCCCATCCCATACCGTAACATTCTGTTTATTTCCTTTCTGTAAAATGACGTTATAGTCCGTTCGCTGTTACTTCGAACTTCCATGAAGCCCTGCAAAAGTTTCACTTTCAGCCTATTCCTCTGCCTCGTGCAAACAAAAGCTTAACCAAGTCTAGAAAATTACACCAGAGGGACAATGTACCACGTTCGTGCGAACTCAGTTCAATCATATTTTGCATGAGAACCATTTATTACCGGGCACTACCAAAGCACATATTTCCTCTGTGTTTTTATTTATATCAGTTGTAAATTAAATATTTTAATTTGTAAATAAAATACAAGTTAAAGTTCGATTTTAACAAAAAATATATACTTTTATGTGAACAGACGTATAAAACTGTTCTGATACACAACGTGTTTAGTAAACAATCAAACCCGTCATGCACGGGGTGATTTTTCAAAGGTTTGATTCAAAAAGTGTGAATATACTGTGAATAGACTATACTCATTATCTTTCATGGCCTTCCTACTTACTGTTTTTTTCTGTCTAGAACTAATCTTCTCTCTGTGTGACTCGTCACGTCTTCACTGGCGCTCAAGGACATTTATTTTTAGCATTTCGCTCAGGCGCGCATTTACGAAGTCGTCTGTTTTTTTGGCGGGCCCTACCACACACGATTGGTCACTTCCTTCATTAAGCGGCTTTAAAATTCTCTTTCCGCCGGTTTCTCAGAACCAGTTCATTCGCCATAAAGTGTTCCTAATTAACAAAAACTGCCCTTTTGTAATACGGAACTCTGAAAAAAATGTACTAGTGTTGAAAATGTTACAAAAATTTTGTTGGGCCTCTTCGTGAGTTATCATTGAGGTACATTTTATCATAATTAAAATACACACACTTATGTTAAAAAAAAAACAAAATAAGGATAAAACATGCACGTACTCATAATTCTGTAAGTTAACCTTTTTTTTTATCACCAGGAGAAATAGTCTCATATATAATCTATGACAAGCAATTGTTTTAAGTGATCGAGAATTAAAAACAAAATATTTAGTACAGAAAATAAATGAACGAAAATTGCAATGAAATATTTACTTGGAAATAACTTTATCTGTACTGTAAAAAAAATTCTGACAAACTTCCTAAACTGTAACGGAAGTTTTTTAACATGCACAGTGTATAGTCATAGTACTACGTATCATGCTCAAAATATGGGAATATTTAGTCTCACTGATATAATAAGTTGATAACTTCCCTACACATATGACTCTTTCCTAAGCAACTGTAGGAACGTTACCATGGGTGTATGCGAACATATTTTACGAATCCACTTTATCACTGTACGTATACACTGATATGGTAAATTTACAAATAATTTCTTAGAGTGTGTGATGAAATTTGGCAGCTCAAGTGAAAGTAAACCAAATGCTGGGAAAGAAACATATGTACGTGTACAAGCCACTTAATTTTTAAAACTAATATAATTAGGCTTAATACAAAACATGACCCGAAATTGCCATGTTACTGATAGCTTTTTGGTAACATCTCAAGGAGGTGATTTTTTGGATGGAAAGCGTGTATGTGTGTGTGTAAGTATATGTATAATTTTTTATTTTGCGACTACTTATATCTTTTGTAGGATGACTCCATTACGTTTTTATTTCCATGCATTTTTTAAGCTACGTTCTTGTTACACAGCAGTAAATTTGTTCATTGACAATGAAAATCAAATATAAATCAAATGCATTATTTTAGTAACAATAATATTAACTAACATTACACACTGTTAAAATGAAACGTTGCTTATAACATTATCTATCACGGCTCTATAATTATGTTCAATGTCATTTATTAAATTGTAATCCATACGAGCATTTTGTTAAAATAGAATTTCAGTCAAAAATTTAGGTACCATACCAGAATCTAAAATAGTCTTGTTAATTTATGCTCTTTTCCTTATTATCAATATAATTTTTATAATTTAAAATATGAAAAATGGACATTTTAGGGATGTGTAATGTATGCTAGAATTACTTTTCAGAATATTTTCGTTAAAACTTTAAATGTTATTACAGCTCTTGAAGTTAATAAATCAAAGAGTATTAGTAAACAACTTATTCAAAAATTTTTAATTAGTAAACTAACAACGAAATTAATTTTTAATGTTTCAGTATTACTTCTAAAATACGTATCAACAATTATAAAATTTAACTGTTCTTGAATATATTATTCAGCAATTTTTAAGACAATCAGTAGCTAAATAAATATGTGAAAAAATTTGAGCTGACTTAATACAGTTTATTACAAATATTACAGCAAGAGTATTTAAGGTTAAAAGCTGAATATCTATACAATACAGTGTATAAATGAACGAATATCTCCAACCACAATAAATCCTGTAATGTCAAATAACTTCCGAGAAATAATTAACGTCGTCTATCTTATTTTCCATACAAATTTCGTAATGCAGAAATATATTTTTTTAACGAAGGCTCTTCAACAAGCACGTCAAAATCAACGGAAAAATTGTCTTGTGTCATTGCCCTAATCGCCACCGTTTGCCAGAAATTTGCACATGAAATTATAAATATTTCGCGATTTTTTTAAAAGTGGAATGGCGCTTGTTTATATCGATGCTCTGGAGTGTCATACTGGATGTCAGAAGCGTAAAAGTTACTCACAAAGAACCTCAAGTTTTATTTATTACATTTTTTTTTACCAAAAAAAATGTGTAACAATATCAGTATTTTTACTTGTACATTTGAGATTCTCCGCCAACAAAGCGAGAGCTAGACGGGACACCCACATCAACATCTCAAACAAGATTCTATCATTTCAGCGCAACAATGTACCGTGTTATCCGCTGCACTAAAACTGAACCGAGCGATACTCACGACATTCACTAAAAAAGATTTTCGGTCGGATTTATATCGAAAGTTGCGTTTTCACGACTGCCATCGACGTGCACTTTACAGGACGTTACGCGGATCTCACGTCGACGACCTTGTTTCACAAAGTACGAGTTATTCTTCCGAGATATATGGCCAAAAGATGCAGCACCGAGTGGCACTAAAAAAATTTTTCTACTGCGTCAGGACTGACCAACCGCGTTGCGAAGCGTCGACGTACCAGATATTTTGTCTGGCGGAACGGAAGGTGGTAAAAGTTTTTTTTTTTTTACCCGTTATGTCGTGCAGAATTCACCATGTCACCCCCCTCACCCCCCTAAGAACCCATCAGTAAAGTTTATAGTGATAGAAAGGCGAGGGGGGTTTGCGTGGTCTGGTACTTTCATACAAGGCAAAAAGCATCGCTTCTACTCTCTTTCCGCCCGCAAACTCAGTTCGGTACTCCGGTGCTATCTACGCGGGTTCGGAAAAGCACGATTGGGACGCCGGAAGGTAAGTATTGCGGGTGGGGGGGGGGAGAGGTTGGAACTTATCATCCTGGACCCGGTAGAAGCATGTCAACAGGAAAGCCAATCACGCGGCGCGTAATATTCGTTGGAAAAGGAGGGGGAAGGGGTGGAAAGCCAATTTGTCGGGACGGTCGCCATTCCCTCCCTTCCTTCAGGGAAACGACCGCGAGTTCCTCGTGGAAGTCGGGACTGCGATTATGAGTCGAATCTCCCTTCGAGAATTGTTATCGATGCTCGCCGCCTCGTGGGTAAATAGCAGGACTCGCGAAAACATCCTGATGATGAAATTAGATCCGTACCTGTACATCAACAGGACAGGTTCCGAATTGAAAACATNACTCGCGAAAACATCCTGATGATGAAATTAGATCCGTACCTGTACATCAACAGGACAGGTTCCGAATTGAAAACATGATAATAATAATAAAAAATGTAGCAGAAATGTTTACAAAGCCAAAATAACCCAAGGAGACACGAATATTATGAATACCATAAATTCTCGGAAGATGAACTACAGCATATCACAGCGTAAACATTCTTAATCAACTTATACGCGTTACAGTATATAAATGTATTAAGAAAATAAAAATAAGTCGAAATATCACCGAAATATACAGTAAGCTTTGTTAGTAAAAAAGAGCAAGACATCTTCAGTTTATAACTTGCATGATTAAGGCAAAACACGTAATTTTAAAGAAATTAATTTAGCAACTTCGTCTTCTTACCTAACCTAAAGTCGTCCTGAAGATAACACGATATAAGTTGTTTACTAAATATAAATCCATGCCTAAAATGTATGCTTATGGGGATAATTTGTACGTATGGTAACCCGTATATATATTTCGAAGCAACAACTGAAGAACTTAGCCTAGACATGCACTGAGACCAAAAAAACTAATGTAGTTAAGCTCACTATACAGTTACTCTTAAAATGTCAATTTATTTCTACAATAATTTCATCAACGATTTCTAATATATTACTTGAAAAAAAATTTGTTTCATGTGAATTACAGATAGATAAGATAAAATTGTCTAAATGTTTCAAAATAGTTTACACGAAAAATGAATTGAATATTTGTTTGACAGAACGGTAAAATTACTTTATAAAAAAAAAGGAACATTCCACTGTAAGTAAGAGACCAGTATTTGTTCTGCGAAATTCATAGATTATATAGATGAACTAAGTATATGTTTAGCTGCGAAACAACTTAATTGTGTGCAAAACTGAGTTAGCAGATAAGAATATGTTTTATTAGTGGATTTTTGTAATAAAAAATATATTTGACTGGTATAAGGAAATAATTCTGACAGTAAATATTTACTTTAGTTGAATAAGTGAAATAAGTGACGGAGTAAATTAATGATTTTCAGAGCTATCTTACGTAGAGTAGTCAGCTAGTTGTCAGTTTTTACAGGAGAATTTCATTCTTGAAACCCAATTTATAGCTTAAAACCACAGTTGTGTGAAAGAATTTCTTGTATTCTCTGCTGGAATAAATATACATGTGGCTGTTAATAAATAATTTTAAAGAAGCCACTTCTGCCATTGTTNATTGTATTCTCTGCTGGAATAAATATACATGTGGCTGTTAATAAATAATTTTAAAGAAGCCACTTCTGCCATTGTTTCAAAGATGGATGCAATATGGTTATTTTTATCAAAATATGTTACGTCAACAAAAGTTTTGATAGCATTTTTTTTTTCATGCATTTCTAGTATTAGAATAAATCCAATTTGTGAGATTATGCGCCGGCGATTTTAAGTGTATGCAATGTTTAAAATTGCTAGAAGGTGTCAATTTATGAGAACTTAAACTATTAAGGTTCCATATTATTCAGTTAACAAGAATTTATAACAGCTGACAGTACACAGGAGTTAAATATAAAATAATATTTCTAAGCACAAAACCTCATAAAGAAAATATGTAATTGCTATTGTTATAAATAAACTTACGCTAACATTGGGCCTATGTACTTTTATTTCAATATTTGAAACTACGCAAAAGGGCTTTATTGCAAACGACACTATCAAAGAGATCTGCAGAATTAAGTACCTGTTATAGAGAGTTGCTTCTTTGAAAGATGAAACATTTTTCACCCATATCCTATACANATCTGCAGAATTAAGTACCTGTTATAGAGAGTTGCTTCTTTGAAAGATGAAACATTTTTCACCCATATCCTATACACCTCGCACAGCAAAAAATTTGTAAATTTGAATAAGAATTTTTTTGTACATTTACAAACTATTTTAAAAAATACAACAATATNACAGCAAAAAATTTGTAAATTTGAATAAGAATTTTTTTGTACATTTACAAACTATTTTAAAAAATACAACAATATCGGTTGTAAAATTTCTTGTTTGTTACTTTCTACGAGGCACATTTGAATACACTGAGATAAATATTTTTTCTATCTAGGAATACATTAAACCGCAAAATAGAAGTTACAAATTATTATTTTCGATAACATTTTANATCTGCAGAATTAAGTACCTGTTATAGAGAGTTGCTTCTTTGAAAGATGAAACATTTTTCACCCATATCCTATACAGCAAAAAATTTGTAAATTTGAATAAGAATTTTTTTGTACATTTACAAACTATTTTAAAAAATACAACAATATNACAGCAAAAAATTTGTAAATTTGAATAAGAATTTTTTTGTACATTTACAAACTATTTTAAAAAATACAACAATATCCGTTGTAAAATTTCTTGTTTGTTACTTTCTACGAGGCACATTTGAATACACTGAGAGAAATATTTTTTCTATCTAGGAATACATTAAACCGCAAAATAGAAGTTACAAATTATTATTTTCGATAACATTTTANTAAATATTTTTTCTATCTAGGAATACATTAAACCGCAAAATAGAAGTTACAAATTATTATTTTCGATAACATTTTACTTACGTAAAACAAATGAATGTGTTCACGAATGACGTGCTATTAAATAATTTCCATTGAAATGGAGAAGTGAAAAAATTTTCCGTGTAAAATTCTTTAGATTGTAGAGTAATTTATTGTCATTTACTTACTTTCCTAGGAANGAAGTGAAAAAATTTTCCGTGTAAAATTCTTTAGATTGTAGAGTAATTTATTGTCATTTACTTACTTTCCTAGGAAAGATACGCTTATGCGATCATGCAGCCGTGTGTATTTTCCGTATTCAATAAATTTAGTAACTAATATAATTTACCATAATAATATTTTTCATGTATGTAATACCGATAATTATTGTCCTACGCAGACATTCNGAAGTGAAAAAATTTTCCGTGTAAAATTCTTTAGATTGTAGAGTAATTTATTGTCATTTACTTACTTTCCTAGGAATGATACGCTTATGCGATCATGCAGCCGTGTGTATTTTCCGTATTCAATAAATTTTGTAACTAATATAATTTACCATAATAATATTTTTCATGTATGTAATACCGATAATTATTGTCCTACGCAGACATTCATGAAACAATAGTCTATATTTTGCAATTATAAAACTGTAAGAAATGTACAATTCGGCTGCAGATATTTAATGATATTCTGAATTGCAGTAATATTCTAAATCACTAATCTCAATTTTTCCTAAGGCTGATAGTAAGTATTGTATCCTTGCCTTTATTAACATGATTTTTATACTATCATCAAAAGAAGCACGTACATTGTACGACCATTTTCTCGTGAGGTTGAAGTCTACAAGTGTTCGAGTCTTGGTATTGATACTGCTAATTATTTTATACTGGTCTAATGTAATTCCAAACTTTTTTACTCCCCTCTCATGTATTTATTGCAGTTGTTTTCCAGAGCTTAAAAAGTAATTTTCTTACGATTTCTCAATAATGAAATCCAAGTTGAATGATTATTTTGGCACAGGGAAACCAACGATTTTTCAGGTGAAAGTGCAAAAATGCGTTTATATTATTTTGGAATGGTTACGTCCAGGTTCCGATTGACTGTGTTTCATGAGTAATTCCGGAATTACGAAGACAGTAATGTGTTTATGTGCATCAACACTGAATGCCAGCTGCAATAAATTATGTTCCCCAGAAGTTTTAGGAAATTTGGGCATTGAATTGTTACTGCCAACGTTACGTTGCGTGGTGTGATTTCAGGCATAGAAAACTATTGGACGAATTTTTTTTTAACAATGTACAGTGTTTTGTTCAAAACAATTTTTTGTAAACATACAAACATAATGACTTAGATCATTCATCCACGCGTAACTTAATTTTAATGCTGTNCAAAACAATTTTTTGTAAACATACAAACATAATGACTTAGATCATTCATCCACGCGTAACTTAATTTTAATGCTGTAAAACTAACTAAGAAGAACGATCATATTATATCATGTGTTCTTTCAGCCATTTTCAAAATTTACTGCCAAAACTTTCTAATACAATTTACAGGAAATTACAGGTAAGCAGTATCAATGTTGGTGTACTGAAATTACCGCGAAGACAGTCTACAGAGATATGAAGGCCACAAGGAACATTTAATAGTTCTCTCAAGTTTGGCATCTTTCATTGGAAGTGATCATCAGTATTAAGTTATAGCCGTACAAATATTTAATTTAAAGTTTATAGAAATATTAACATTTTTCTAAGGCCACCTCTGATTAGAAGTTATAATTCTATTAAGGTCTGCATCTCGCACCTCAAATAGCACTTTCATACATTAAAAATGTTCGCAGCAGTAACGTACTATATTATTAAACGTTCATTTAGCGGAACGAAATATAACTGTCTGTAAGGCATTTTGTAAAACAATTTAGCACTAATAGAAACACATNCAATTCGGCTGCAGATATTTAATGATATTCTGAATTGCAGTAATATTCTAAATCACTAATCTCAATTTTTCCTAAGACTGATAGTAAGTATTGTATCCTTGCCTTTATTAACATGATTTTTATACTATCATCAAAAGAAGCACGTACATTGTACGACCATTTTCTCGTGAGGTTGAAGTCTACAAGTGTTCGAGTCTTGGTATTGATACTGCCAATTATTTTATACTGGTCTAATGTAATTCCAAACTTTTTTACTCCCCTCTCATGTATTTATTGCAGTTGTTTTCCAGAGCGTAAAAAGTAATTTTCTTGCGATTTCTCAATAATGAAATCCAAGTTGAATGATTATTTTGGCACCAGGGAAACCCAACGATTTTTCAGGTGAAAGTGCAAAAATGTGTTTATATTATATTGGAATGGTTACGTCCAGGTACCGATTGACTGTGTTTCATGAGTAATTCCGGAATTACGAAGACAGTAATGTGTTTATGTGCATCAACACTGAATGCCAGCTGCAATAAATTATGTTCCCCAGAAGTTTTAGGAAATTTGGGCGTTGAATTGTTACTGCCAACGTTACGTTGCGTGGTGTGATTTCAGGAATAGAAAACTATTGGACGAATTTTTTTTTAACAATGTACAGTGTTTTGTTAAAAACAATTTTTTGTAAACATACAAACATAATGACTTAGATCATTCATCCACGCGTAACTTAATTTTAATGCTGTAAAACTAACTAAGAAGAACGATCATATTATATCATGTGTTCTTTCAGCCATTTTCAAAATTTACTGCCAAAACTTTCTAATACAATTTACAGGAAATTACAGGTAAGCAGTATCAATGTTGGTGTACTGAAATTACCGCGAAGACAGTCTACAGAGATATGAAGGCCACAAGGAACATTTAATAGTTCTCTCAAGTTTGGCATCTTTCATTGGAAGTGATCATCAGTATTAAGTTATAGCCGTACAAATATTAAATTTAAAGTTTATAGAAATATTAACATTTTTCTAAGGCCACCTCTGATTAGAAGTTATAATTCTATTAAGGTCTGCATCTCGCACCTCAAATAGCACTTTCATACATTAAAAATGTTCGCAGCAGTAACGTACTATATTATTAAACGTTCATTTAGCGGAACGAAATATAACTGTCTGTAAGGCATTTTGTAAAACAATTTAGCACTAATAGAAACACATCTACGTTAACTTCATAATTATGTCTCATGTAGATGAATAACACATTATTTTAACAAATTTTAACACCTCTAACCCAGGCAAATGTACTGCTTTATTAATCGTGTTAATAGGACACTGAGTGACATAATTTTTCAATTTAGAACCCCCTCCCCTCCTTGTTTGTTACTGGCGGCTGACTTGAGATTTCCCACATTTCTTAATATANTTTTCAATTTAGAACCCCCTCCCCTCCTTGTTTGTTACTGGCGGCTGACTTGAGATTTCCCACATTTCTTAATATAATAACCTGGAGTCCCTTCGACCATTTAGAATGTCACATTAATAACTGTGGGCAACCAACTCAACCGAGGGAAACAAAAAAATCACATTGGACTTCTCCCAGCTGCCAACATTTAAACGTATGAATGATGATTTCTTTAGGACAAATAGCTTCGAAAGTCGTAGGGAAGGTGATAAATCGACTGAAGTGATTAAAATGTACATATACACACGTCACTTCAAAACGCGAGACGAGTTAGATCGTGCGTGGGTTTACGGGAGGGAATATCGAGATGTTTTATTTTTTTTTACTGCTTTTACGCGCGTGATTACGTTGATCTCCGATCTGTCTCAATTTTTTTCTCTCTCTCTCTCTCTCTCTCTCTCTCTCTCTCTATATATATATATATATCTATAGAGAGAGAGAGAGAAAAAATATATATATATATATCACTCCTTCTCTCGCATGTCTCTCGCCTCGTTTGCTTCGCCCCTTCGCTCACTATCATCCTTCGCGGGCGTTTATCTGGGGAAGTCTGGCATGGCCTTCTCTCCCCGACCGATTCGCCCCACTTGCATCCCCTCCCCTACCTCGCACGGCACCAGAGATAATGAAACTCCGTGTGTGGCTGGTGATGTCTCGACATCTCAGACGCCGCCGTCACGGCCGCCATGTTGGAACTCCAATAACCCGGCTCCCTGACCTAAATAAACACACCGGTTATCTTCTACCGTCTACTCAGCTCCGGAGAAAAAAAACTACTAATAAAATAAATATTTCTCAGGCCTTGCACCCCTATTGAGCTGCGACCACCAGGGATGATAACCATACTTATACGATGCTGACGCACGANTTTCTCAGGCCTTGCACCCCTATTGAGCTGCGACCACCAGGGATGATAACCATACTTATACGATGCTGACGCACGAGAATAATAACAATAATATCGTGGGCGAAGATACGACGTACAACCTTGTCTGGCTTTAAAACGAGTATTGCGCAATGAAAAGAAAATGACTCGACTGTTTTTTTTTTCAAGCGAGTTCCGTTACACGAAGCACGTTCCAAGATATCTCCGCGAGACTGCAGGGAAAAAAAAAATCTGAGGTCTAATAATTTCGAGATGACTTGACACATTAACAGATTAAATACACTTGAGTATCGCGGCCCAAAGAGCTGTCATCTGCTCCACCGTAAAAACGAAGTAGACATATACCAGTTACTGAGTGACAGAAAACCGCCGGCAGACAAATTCCTGTAGCTACGTATTCTGTAATCTGAAGGACATAAATTAAAAGTTGTTATTTCAGCAGATTATTCATCTGAGGTGTGAAACGATTTATGTTATTTAAACTGTCGTTCCATGTACTCTTCGCCAAAAAAAAAAATCATTATTCTTTCCTTTTGACTATGTGTTTTATAATTTTTTTGGTCTATGTTCAAGTACAAACAATCTAACTGCATGTCTGGAATATCGTAAAGTTATAGTTTAAAATATAAAATTCCGAACGTATGTTACAAGTTAGAGCAGGTAGCTTGTAAATAAAGTGAGATATTTTATGGAAAGGTGTCAGAACTGTCATAAGTATAAAATTCCGAAAATATTTCGATCACTCATAACAAGATTTTATTACGTGCATTCGAAATATAGTTAGTTCGTAGTACATATAACAGTTTCGAAAGCCATGTTTTAAGTCCTTAGAGTACGCATCCGCCACATGTAGCTAAAAATTAACATTACCATATAGATCAATAGAACAAAGCCTCTAAAAAACTAGATGGTGAAATTTTTAGAAACAAAATAAGTGTTATACTCAATTTCAATTTTAACTCTAACTGGCATAAAAACAAGAGAAAAGAGAATCATTTTAACTATAATAATTTTAGTGGCAAGTTTAGACATTACAATATTTTTCCTAAAGCGTCGTCAACATTACTCTACGGATTGAACTCTGTGTTCAGATAATACAAATGGAGATACAAAAAAGTAGAACTATTTTTTTTCTTTCGTAAAACTAAATAAANATGTCTGGAATATCGTAAAGTTATAGTTTAAAATATAAAATTCCGAACGTATGTTACAAGTTAGAGCAGGTAGCTTATAAATAAAGTGAGATATTTTATGGAAAGGTGTCAGAACTGTCATAAGCATAAAATTCCGAAAATATTTCGATCACTCATAACAAGATTTTATCACGTGCATTCGAAATATAGTTAGTTCGTTGTACATAGAACAGTTTCGAAAGCCATGTTTTAAGTCCTTAGAGTACGCATCCGCCACATGTAGCTAAAAATTAACATTACCATATAGATCAATAGAACAAAGCCTCTAAAAAACTAGATGGTGAAATTTTTAGAAACAAAATAAGTGTTACACTCAATTTCAATTTTAACTCTAACTGGCATAAAAACAAGAGAAAAGAGAATCATTTTAACTATAATAATTTTAGTGGCAAGTTTAGACATTACAATATTTTTCCTAAAGCGTCGTCAACATTACTCTACGGATTGCACTCTGTGTTCAGATAATACAAATGGAGATACAAAAAAGTAGAACTATTTTTTTTNCAACATTACTCTACGGATTGCACTCTGTGTTCAGATAATACAAATGGAGATACAAAAAAGTAGAACTATTTTTTTTTTTTCGTAAAACTAAATAAACACTAATCACATTGACTAAAATTCCGTAAGGTTTTCGTAAGCTTATATAGAAAAACNCTTTCGTAAAACTAAATAAACACTAATCACATTGACTAAAATTCCGTAAGGTTTTCGTAAGCTTATATAGAAAAACTAAGAAACAGATATTCTAGGTAATACTTTTCTCTAAACTTGTCGGCAAATATTTATAGTCAGCGTGATGCATTTCTGTCAAACTGTAGAACAGTAAATTTGCACGTTTAATTGCGGCAAAAGATATCGCTATAAATGAATGTATCATTCCGTTAAAACATTTTCTCGCAATGTGTTATTTGGCATTGCCATGTCTTGATTTTTCTGTATCGTCTTCCGGAAACCTGTAGGTTTCAATTGACGTATTCAGCGTGCGTTTATGTACCGAGCGCTCCTGCCAAAAAACTCACCCTTAATCCGCAGCGAGATGTATACGGAACAGCGCAAGAGTCGGGGGTTGTGCCAACTTGCCTGCGAGCTGACCGCCAGCATCCTCCTGCGTGAACTGAGCAGAAATCTCACCCCGGGTCACCTGTCGGAAAAGGGGGGGGGGACAAGAAAAAGGAACATTTAAACGCTCTAACGGGACACGGCCGCGTCATTCGCTGTAAAAACGTCTCCTCGACTGCTCAACCCGAGCCTTCGGTTCATCTCCATTGTTGAGAGAACTCTTCTCGCGCGAGCCAACCTAACGGATGTCCGAAGACAATGCCGCATCCTCCTCTTGACGTATTCCCGAGAACGAATTTTTTTTCTTCCGGTTTCCTTGACTGGGAAAGCTTGGCCCCGACGTGTCGCTCGTTTCTTCTGATACCAATCCGACGAGTACAGTCACTGCCTGGGAAATCTTAACGATAGGAAAATACGTTTGAAAATACAGTTACCAAAGAGTTATTTTAAACAATTTGATTTCATCGCAGATGCACGCGAGTGATATGGAAGATAGAGCTTCAGCGGTAGTTAAAATTCACTTCTGGGGTTACGCACGAAATATCACAGGTCTAGCCTCTTCGTCTCATGTGTGTGATGTCTCAACGTGCACGTATGCATAATACCTCTTGCACGAACTTAAACTTACATCAAGTTGAATTTCGATTTCCAGTTTTTACTATGAAGGAAAAAAAATCAAAAGTTTCTGATAACTAAATATGCACCAAGTAATCCGTAAGGGATTTTTAATATCGACGAAATAACTTATTTTAGCTTAACTTATTAGTAAACTGAACAGCGCTGAACGTGTGTAAATACAATCCAAACTTTAATCAGTGAGGTTGGAGCCAAATAAGTGAAAAGAGGGAGGAAAGAGCAACTTATAATCATTGCCAGAGAACTAATTAATATAGTGGTTTAATTTCACTGATTTATTTTGGATTTCCCAATAAATTTCTAGAATGTTACTGCTATAAATCACTTGTTCCCAGTTAATTTTGCTTGATTTGCCGTTTAGCAGTAGCTCACCCACTGATTTTCAGTGGACGTTATTTCACTGATTTATATCACTGGTTCGGATTTAGAGTGTACTATATACTACGTGAATATCCTGACGTATTCAACCACTGTAAACGGCAAGAGTTATGTTTTATAATTATTCCATCTATTTCCGTTTTAAAATAAAATTAAGCTACTTCATAATACGCTGGAAAGCATAAACTTCGTTTTGAAGGCCGCCGATATTTTCCATGACTACAGTTTTCATTTGTTACACTTAAAAAACCATTACTAATGCAGGGTGACTGAGATTTGTAGAAGGGCCTTAACGCTTTCATCCGATACACGGTAAACAACTCTTGTTGCAGTTAGTAATCGAATATCACGTGTGGCATTTGAAACTTACTTCAAAACTGTAACTCCGTGACAAATGGCTTCCATGAGCAAAGTTAAACATTCTGCCGAAAACATTCGGATCTGAACACTGCGAACGTGAATACATGAAACGTTTACCATTAAAAAACAAGACTTTATAGAATTTAGTTCTGATTTTTCTCGCCGTCGATGCGTAGTAGTAAGTAAATACTGTATACTAACCTTCACAACACCATTGCTTCAATCACATTTCTGCAAAACACAATATTTCGTTTTCGTGAAATTAAATTTTTCAGAAGTATTTGAAACACTGTGGGCGGTGTAACAAGATATGCGTTACTGCTACTGTTACAGATGAGTTAACAAAAGAAAGAACCTAATTTCTAGAGCATTACTTAAGCTCTAAAATCACGAAAGTAGATAATGTGTTACTAATTTTGTTAGTTCCTGTTTCGCGTAGCACAAAATAGTATGATTTCATACTCACTACAAAAAAATTAAATTTAAATTTCATAGGTGATTATTATCACTTTTCATTCTCCGCATTTATAATTATTTTCCATTAAATTTACCGCATATTCATTAATAAAAATCAGTGTAAAAATTAACTTACCATTAATTTATAATAAGCCTTTACGCGGAACCCCTACATATATAAAGTATACAAATTACATTTAGTATATTTAATGAATTTTNTAAAAATCAGTGTAAAAATTAAGTTACCATTAATTTATAATAAGCCTTTACGCGGAACCCCTACATATATAAAGTATACAAATTACATTTAGTATATTTAATGAATTTTAAGTCGACTGCATTCCTCGTACAGAATACTGGTACGTACTAAATTGGTAACTTAATTAAATAGTTAAAAGGTAAAATATTTGAAATATGACAATTCAAAAGTTTCTTTATTTTAAATTTATTTTAACAATTCCTATTTCCTAGTCCATATTTACCGCACCGTTCTCTATTGCGAATAATGATTTCTGNCGTATTTACCGCACCGCTCTCTATTGCGAATAATGATTTCTGTGCGTCATTTTCAAGAATTTCCAATAGACCATAATTAGATGGGAACAAGGAAATAAAAACCACCGTTTCTTAGTTTTTCAGTGTGTAAGCACACAGAAAGTGTACCGTATCGATAAAATATGCTTATTACATGATGAAAAAATCACTGCCCTAAAAAGAAAATAATTGTAATATCTGTAGCAACTACAAAATATTTTGTGGGGCATTATTCCGCAAAATGTTGTGTAATAAATACAAATTGCTTTAGTGACCGTAAAAAAATCTGCATTAAGAATCCCCAATTTTTCAGCATAGATAGTGATAAGTTTTAAGCTTAGGCTTCACAAAATTTACATGATTCCCACCATTTTTGTAGCACTGCACAGTAGCGTGCATAAAATTTTAATTCGAAAACGTAAACATAAAGCCATTATTAAAATTTGCCAGTTGCAATTTATTTATTTTTAACCACGTGTTTATTTATTTATATATATATAACTGTGCCATAAATATGTAAATTGATTTTATTGCAATATTATTTAAAATATAATATCGGGATTGCCTTGCAGTAAAAAAAAAACTAAAAAACTATGGAATCATTTAACAAGCACGCCTTTCATCATTATTTTCGTTCTCGGTAAATTTTCCTACAACTACAGAGTATGAAACTTCTACTCTCATAAGTCGATTTGAAATATAAACATAGATGGTTCATGTTTCTATAATATCACCGAAATTAAGAGATACCACATACTAAACATTATTTCACTAGAAGATATATTTGTTGTCCCGCGTCTACATCGTACAGTACTATTATATGTTCTGTGTCGTAAATCTTGATTATGTCTTTACTAACTTTTGGGGTACTTGAGACAAAAAACTCCCTCTTAACGAAACATTGCTTTGATTGTTCACATACCAACTTTTCGAGTAATAATTTCTGTGTTAAAAGTTCCATCCATTCATGCTAAGCTACGTTTTTAATCAGCACTGTATTCCTACTTAAAAATCGGATCCATAAAAAGGAAGATGAAATGTATCGCACTGTATAATTTGCCTACTAAGAACATAAGAAAAATAATCACGTTTAACATCACAGTGTTCTCTTAAAACCATTATACATAAATTTATATAATTAATCATTAAAAATATGCGCTGGTCGATAATCATTTAAGTTTATACGACACGAAAGAAGTTATTAACTTTATTTGCCAGTAGTTGCTTCTTAGAGTCGTCTGGTTTAATAGAGAGATGCCGGGTAGGATGTCGTAATAAAATAAAATAAAAACTTATACCACAAGCTTTAGGACAGGATATAATATGGATATTTCTCTGCCCCAGCAGGGGATTTTACGAAATCAGCACCTCCGTGACGTAACAACTGCCTCGATGAGAGTGTGCGTGTCCACACGTGTGTGTTTAAATGGGCGATACGTCGACCTTGAAGCGCGCATCAAATTAAGTCTTGCTTGCTCTGTCGTCACGAACACCCACGTAGGAAATACGTGCCATGCATTTCAATTACTTAGACAGAGGAAACTACTCCGAGTCAACGAGCATTTTCTATTAATAATAGGAAAAACTACAATAATAAATTTAATTAGACTGGTTCTCACCGAAGACGAAGTCCGTTGCTTTAACCGGAATTTACGATTAACCTGGTGGTAATAGGTCAGTCAATAGGAGATTCCTTACTAAATTTCAAGTAACATTTTACTGCTTCACATAAATGCTTATCATTATAATGTGGCTATTTTACATACTTGCCATTCCTAGACGTTCTTTTCACACACAACGATGATTTGTACACTCGTAAGTTCATAGTTTGTGGACACTATCCATTATCTATGGCAAGGCGGAAGTAAAGAAAAACATTGCAAAATGAAAGCCACAGGCTTGCTAGTCGGTTCACAGTCTGATCGAGGCAGAAAATAGTTCTGACGACATTTATAATTTGTATAATCAAACGTATTAATTTTAATTAATAATTACGTCCTTTGCTTTTCTATACTATGAAATTACTTTATACGCTTTCAAGGGCATATATGCTACCACTTTGAAATATTTTCGCCTGTTGTTTATTTTCGGGATAAATCAATCCTGTCATAAAACCAGTGTTGTTTCAAGATGGCGGACGCAGTGGCTTGGGCAAAATTTTCACTGTGTGCAAAAAAATAAATGAGGAAGGCTTTTAAAAATCACACGGATAAGAGTGATTATTGCTTGTGGTTTGACGTAAATAAGTCACTTCTCTACAAATCCTTTATTGGAATAGATATTTATTTTATAGAATGAAATNCTTGTGGTTTGACGTAAATAAGTCACTTCTCTACAAATCCTTTATTGGAATAGATATTTATTTTATAGAATGAAATCGAGATTTGGCTGCTCATGACGTATATTTCGGCCACGGACAACACAACCAATTCTTTCCAAGTGCGCGGACACGCGGAGTGATACAAGCTGCCACCTCGGAGTGGTTATCAGGAATGTGACATAGCAATTGAAAATAAATCAAAATTTTTATAATAAAATTGTAAAATTTTTGGTTTTTAATTAAAGCGATTGGGCGCAGAAAGCCTATAAACGACAGGACATCCAAATATACCGGTACAGTAAGCTCCGAACTATTTTATCACGGACATGAGTAAAGCACCTTAGCAGGAACACAGCAATAATACCCAACCTTTGTTTTAAAATGTCATGTATACGCTGATATAGGCTATTCACTGTAAAGTGAGCACTCTTGACAGCCCTCCTATATGGAATAGTAGTCAATAAATATATTTTATTTTAGCCTTAGACGTCAGTTTCCTATTGCGGTGGAATATACCCACTGCGTTTATTACTTACATGACAATATTTATTTTAATATTTGGTTAAAGGATAAAAAAATGGCTAAACGAAAAAAGTAAGTAGGAACTCAAAAGTGCTAACTTAACCGTGAACATCCTATAGCTGATACCTGAGGGCGAACTGGAATCCATTGTCTCCTGGTTGAATAAAAATTGGGCTGGTTGCGCACAACCGAGGAAAAAGTCATAATCTTGTAGAGATGCAGTAAGTTGTGGTAATCTGCATTAAGTTTTGTTGTTGAGCAGTTTTGGTTAACCTACGAAGGAATCCTGGGAAACTAATGCCATANAATTTTGGTTAACCTACGAAGGAATCCTGGGAAACTAATGCCATATCTCTGTGTTAGAACAGTGAATTTCACCAAAAGACAAATGCCGAAAAAAAGTTGAAAAAATTATTTTGTGTAAAAGAAATCCTCTGTAAAGTTCAAATCCTTCTTTATAGNAAAATGCCGAAAAAAAGTTGAAAAAATTATTTTGTGTAAAAGAAATCCTCTGTAAAGTTCAAATCCTTCTTTATAGCCTACAAGTATATTAATTAAATTACTTCAAATTTGTTATGTGGTATATTCAAGTCCCCGCTTCATTTCTTACGGCTGATTAGTATATGTATGTTTGTGAGCGTGCCTTTGGATAGCCTTTACTTTTACTGAGGTTACTTCTAAAAAGGCACACAGTGGTGCCTTACCTCGGATTTGAAGTTTGGCATGCACAACTATCTTGCACCGGGAGGGGGGGGGGTGGTCGATTGTATTTTATTAGTTAAGAACTGTAAGCCGAATTAAAAAAACGTTTCTGCAGTGTCACCTGAAAGCCAATACCAAAAGCGAACTTAAATCAATTCCTTTAAACATTTATACTTTTGGCAGGTGGTGTTATCATAGGCCAGTGTAACGGTTTCATTAGTAACGCAACAAACAAGAAAAAAATACGCGCATCCACTGCTACGAAAACAAAACAGCGCGATTCCTTCCATTATTTAAGGGGGTTGATTTTCTAGCATGCTTCTCTTTGCATCCCCTTGAACAAGAGCTAAAACATTACACTAGCATAAATGTTACCCAAAAGTNTTTCTAGCATGCTTCTCTTTGCATCCCCTTGAACAAGAGCTAAAACATTACACTAGCATAAATGTTACCCAAAAGTGTCTTACCTGCAGTTCAAAAGAAGCAAACGTATGTCTTACCTCATGAGTTGAAAAATAACGCTTTCTCCTTATATTCCGTCAGGTAACACTACCAATAACCAAATAGGTGGCGTTGTATCATTTCGTGGCTTTGTCAGATAATGTTTCACAATTGCCAGTTTACTGAACGCATTACTAATTCGACTAGCTTAAGGCGCGTGTAATAATTACACTACTTACTTGCGCAAAAATAATAAAGTGTTTTTTTAATTACATTGAGCAATAAACACTTATCGCACACGTGCCTGTATCAAGATAACCAATAAATACTTGTTAGACGCAGTATACTTTCAAAAAATCTAAACATTTCTAAAAAAAATATATGTATTATGAGATAAAAATGCGCTCTTGTTCTCTCTCTACGCCTGAGTAGGTGAAAATTAAAGGGATTCATAACCAACGCCATGTGTATCTGTTGCGATATCAGAGGATCATGGCAACTGATATTTCTGTCTTCTCTTAGAACTTCCGAAATCAGTGTCCGAAACGTTAAAAAAATCCATACTATTTTGATTCATCATTCATGTTCCACATAGATGCAGTAGACGCAATGTCTACTCAGTGTCGNAAAAAAATCCATACTATTTTGATTCATCATTCATGTTCCACATAGATGCAGTAGACGCAATGTCTACTCAGTGTCGTTATGTCCATAATTTTGCAGAATTTGAGCACTGCATTTCTCGTCTTTTTTTTATACCGAATTGCGTTTTATTTTTCTGTACACGGTCTATACAGAAATGTTCTTAACTTGAACTGCATGTCTTCATCATTGTCATATGACATATTACATTCCAAGTAACTGAGAAGGCTGATATACTATAAATTTTTTAATGCCTAACATCCGGGGGTAGTAGAACCGCCAGATGTAAAATATACTGTAAAGTGCCCTTGTTAGACAGCAGAAGTATGCGATTCCCCTTATGCGGTAACACTTGGCTCAGCCGCACTAGGGGCCACGGTGTCTGAGCGGTTAGACTGCTTGCCTCCCATCTAGGGTTCACTAGCCGGCCGGTTAACTCAGGATTTTCGCAAGTTGGAATCGTGCTGGACGATGCCGCTGGTCGGCGGGTTTACTCGGGTATCTCCCGTTTCCCTTGCCCTTGCATTCCAGCGCTTCTCCATTCCCACCTCATTTCACGCTTTCGTCGGCTCTCAAGACCTCGTTGCTAAGAGCCGTCCAGATCTCTCAACTCAACTCAACCGCACTACAACACCGAGAAAGATGCAATAAACCAAATGTACGTAGGTGGAAGCTAGTGAAACAGGCACTTAATTCGAATGTGAAACTTCATCAGGTCGGGCATCGGTTTATTCGTGCAAGTAATGGCATNTAGTGAAACAGGCACTTAATTCGAATGTGAAACTTCATCAGGTCGGGCATCGGTTTATTCGTGCAAGTAATGGCATATGACTTTAAGTAGGCTACTTAATAATTCATCCCAAAACAATAAAAAAAAATACGGAGTATTAAAAACATTTCCACGGAATTCAGGAGCATACTGATATTTACGATTGATTCAAAATTAATTTTAGTAAATGTCAGTGCTCTAAAGCACACAGTGCAATGCATTTCTCCGATAGCAGCAAAACACCTGCATTTTTCATTAATTACTACCCAATTAGTTGCCCCACTGATTCAAAATTATTTTGAAAGTAGAATGAAATTAAAACATAATTAGGAACTACATTAATTTTTATTTTGCCAAGTAACATGCAATACGATTATCTTAAAGAGAATTATTTTTGTTGCGTTTTAGGAAAGCATTATCCTTACACAAGATATAATGTTTTTTTCTGACTATCTTAGAAAGATATTAAGTGTTACTGGGTACAAATTAATTGCGACAAACCTTATCCAAACAGAGTTTGAAACGACATCCATATTTTTAGCTGAAAATTATTTACGGATGTTGTGATTTATATTTTCAAGTATTATAAGATATATTGAAGTATTATAACTTCATGATTGTAGCTATAAGTATTTCGAACATAATTTTTATATTATTAGACACAATATATATATATATATTATTGTTGGTTATTTTTAGACTTAATGAGAAAATTGGTTATTTTTAGACTTGATGAGAAAATCTATATCATTACAAAAAAAGTTTGTAATTTTGCCCGCTCTTTTCGCCGTACGTTTTTCACTGATAGAATTTGTTTATTTAATTTGTGTGGGAAGGTACCAAAAAAGTATGTTTTCGAACTCAAGAATGTACAATTTACGCGATGCTAAAATGTTTTGTTTTCTTACTTGTTTATAGTTCTTACAGTGTTAAAAAAAATCTCTAACACTCATCCAACTCGTCAGGATCGCAGATAAGAAGTTTTTCTGTAGGGATCGTGTGTCTATGACTTCCCAATATCGTGACTGAGAGCAAGAAAGTGGCCAATCAAACATTGCNATTTCTGTAGGGATCGTGTGTCTATGACTTCCCAATATCGTGACTGAGAGCAAGAAAGTGGCCAATCAAACATTGCAGAAATTACTCATCGTCAATGAACGGCGTAACCATAGAATGGCGTCTCTTTCTGGACTGAAAAAAACTTTTCTTTATTTTATCACTCTCTGAATTCCACGATCTGAAGAAAGAACACACCTCCGGCAACGCTTGTATGCCTAATATATTTACGATTTCTTCACCCCTTTTAATTAAACCTTTACAAAATTCACACCGTTTATGACGTGGTTGGATGTTTCCTAAATATGCCGTGTGTAACACAAGCGTTTTGTAACTCTGTTTAAATATAACAATTTTTTTTTGTCAAATTGCATTTTTAATTGAATTTTATTTATATATTTTTTTTAACATTTAAAATTAATATAAATAAAAACAGGAAGTAATTAAATGTATTGGTAGGCCCTAGTAAGAAATAGTTCCAATGCAAAATATAATTACACGTGAGTTAGCACGAATTTGGTGCGCTGTCCCTTTGGTGTAATTTTCTAGACTTAATTAAACTTTGATTGCATGAGGCGGAGGAATTTGC
>NQII01001720.1:322962-412710 GCA_002778355.1 Clitarchus hookeri | reverse complement strand
ACCATCCGACGATTTACTTACGTGGTGTTTGTCAGAAACACGCCGGGGACATTCCTATTGGTGCAGTCTTTACCGTAGTTCGTTATACTTTAAAACTTCAACCAGTGTTTCGACATGCACACTAAACCCGTAACAAAATGTTTCCATACTGGCGAAAACAGTTTAAAAATTCTAAAAATGCATTATACGAGATTTTGTATCTTCGCGACAACACGAAGGGCTGATAGAGCGCAAGTATGCTAGCAAGCATCAGAACTCTTTCTGGGCGTGATGGATGTACACAAAGTTTGCCGCAAAAATGAACACCTCCATAATCGGTGATTTAACTCTCGCTTATGACATTTCGAAAAGTTATAGTTCGTATCTCTATGTGATACACTGGCATGCCTGGGCAACATGCGTATGTATCTCTGCAGGTTCATAAAGAACTGGGGACTATTTTAGACATGGCAGAATATTTCCCTCTCCCCACATTGGTCCGTGCGTTCCGTACATCTGCGGGCGATACGTCTGTTGCGTAATGCTTTTAAAGTGTTCGGGGTTTTTTTTTCTATTTTTTTATTTGCAAGGTCCTACAAGATTATAGGCACAGGGTCAAGGTTAATATCATGAGTCAAGGTCATGGTCATAGGTAAAAACGAGCCCCCCCTAATGATTCCAACATCTGTATTTTGCAAGAAAAAAAAAGCGGCTTGTTATTTGCAAATGAGGGGCTCGGTGCTTTTTCAAGGAAAGACAGCAAAATTTAATGGGGAAAAAAAGGAAATTTTTAGGGGAAAATGGGAATTTTAAGCGAAAAATGGCGGATTTAAATGGAAAAAAAACTTTCTGAGAGAAAATGGCCGCCAGCCGATCGGAATGACAGAGCATGAACAACTCCGATGCTACGGTCCCAGGTTCCGAAGTGCCAAAGTCCCCATAATAGCTCTACTATTAATGTTCACTGATTTAATAGTGATTTGTACAGGTTCCTTGTCAACTGCACCGGCCCGGCAGTAAAATCTTCGTGTATTCCACCGATTCGCCAGTAGATGAAAGCTCAGTTACTTCACAGTAAACCAATTTTGAGGTATAATTCCTTTACATGTAAGGGGAAGGCAAAATTACATCTTAAATGTCGAGTAAATTTACCTAACAAGTAAATTAATATTCCCTAATCGTACGGAAAAGTAACTGACCAAATTGTTGGAAAATCCCATACACGTAAGGGAATATTAACTATATTGCATAATAAAAATTTATATTTAAAAAAACTTTGGATTGCTAGTACTGTTTATTTTATCATTACCTACAACCTCAGAATATGATACTAAACCACAACTCTAAAGTCCTCGACCTTTGCCGGTGGGTGAGTGCGAACCTCGTTCTTTTTTTTTTTTTTTTTCAGGAGGCAGGTGCTCTATCCATTACACCAAGCCAACAACGATGCTCAGTTAACGATTGATTAAAGGGGTCCGCTACTAAAAATGAAACGGTATTAATATTAATTATGTGCACAATTTTTTATTGAAATAACTATAAAAGTTTTTTCTAAAATATTTATTATCGGCTTGAACATTTCCGGTATTCGAAGAGCAACTTGACAAATTAGTTATTCCTGGAACTGGTTATAATAATTATTTTGTGTAACAGATTGCTCAGCTACTTATGTGCGGTACAAAGCAAAGTTTGTGCAGAATTTCTTTAGGTGCTTTATTAATGCTTTGGAGCCAGGACCTTTCGAAGTCTTTTAATATTTACATTTATAAAAGAATTACTCAGATAAATATGAAGGCGTATAATGAGAATTTAACACGGGAACAAAAAGCTATCCATTTTCCAAAGTCTCTCACAAATTGTCTTATTTCCTGTTTTTATTTACACAAGCTTTCCCTTTGTCGAAGATCCAGTAATATAATTCTAATGATTTGAATCCCATGTCAGATTTAGAGTGCAGTGTTTCCCATTTCACACACACGCACACACACGACTGATTCACCCACAGATTAAAAGATGGGGTAGACAGATTTTTCGCCTTCAGTGCATCTCCCCAGCGTTGTTTTAAGAATTCCATAATAAAATACACGTGTTTCAACAGTGATGTTAAAATCAAACACTTACTTCAGGTCATTACTCTAACCGTAGTCGGAGCCACGTTGTTTTGCAACTCTCTGAACGAAGAAAAGCTCTTCATTTTTGGTACTCGGGAAAACTTACTTCGTAGATTGCATGCGTGCCCTGTCCCATACTAACTCAACCTATTTGCCTGTAAATAACGGCTTTACTCTCTTTCAGTGACTAGTATTTCCGAAAAGCGGGTGTGCATGCGAGCTGAGGATTAATCTTATGCACGTTCCGACATTAGCTGTTTTCTTCCTCACAACTGTCAAAAACCTAAGATGTTACGCAAACACAGTATAATCAAGTTACTTTTATTTCATGTAAAATCGTTGTTTGAAGTAAAACCTGATGGAAACAAATGGCACATCGTGGTCAAAACACGTGAGTTTGAAATTTTTTAATCAATTCAGCTCTTTAGCATTCTCCTAACTGGTAAATTCATTCATTATAATTATATTAAGTTATGTCTATCAAATTCAACACTAACCCGGAATGAATGGCTGTGAAACTTAGTCACTGTCTGTACTGCTGTAAGTTACAACTAATTAAATGATTTAAATTTAAATAACATGATTTATTTCTTTAAATGTTAAAGATTTACTACCTAACTAACAATTAATTTGAAATGCTATATACATGACAAATGCCTTATAGTCAAAACATAACGCCTTAAATATGACTTCAGAAAAACACACAGTGACGGTTTAAGTTCAGAGAGTGGAATACAAATACTCTATCCGTCTTTGTGAATAGTCCTTCTGCCTCACATGTGGTGCAGCACGCCAGACCAGGCTGTGCTTTCGAACTCGTGGCAGAGGTAGTAAACAGAAGTTCCGATTCAACTTTCGGGTTAGTCAGATACTATATGTGGTGGACGGGCTAATCTCTGTCCCTCGTCTATAGGAGCCGTCCCCATAAATAATGAATTAATCGGCTTTTGCTTGGGGACTCAAAGCATAAAATAATTCCTAGTATTACTTTATTTAGTTTCCAATTACACTGGAGAGCCGAAACAACTGATATAGGATTTCGTAAGCAAATAACAGAGGTATGGAACCAATCAGAGTAACGCGATGCTGTCCGCAGCGCCTGTATAATACAACAAGCGTCTGACAAAGTTGCTAGATCGGTTACTGCTGCTACAATGGCAGGTTATCAAGATTTAAGTGAGTTTGAACGTGGTGTTATTGTCGGCGCACAAGCAATGTAACATAGCATCTCCGAGGAAGCGATAAACTTTGAATTTTCGCGTGCGACCATTTCACGAGTGTACCGTGAATATCGGGAATCCGGTAAGACATCAAATATTCGACATCGCTGCGGCTGGAAAAAGATCGGGAACGAACGGGACAAACGACGACTGGCGAGAATCATTAAACGTGNCGGTTTAAGTTCAGAGAGTGGAATACAAATACTCTATCCGTCTTTGTGAATAGTCCTTCTGCCTCACATGTGGTGCGGCACGCCAGACCAGGCTGTGCTTTCGAACTCGTGGCAGAGGTAGTAAACAGAAGTTCCGATTCAACTTTCGGGTTAGTCAGATACTATATGTGGTGGATGGGCTAATCTCTGTCCCTCGTCTATAGGAGCCGAGGGGTATTTATTACTTAATTAGCCGAAAACGAACCCCTGAGAAAGCATAAAATAATTCCTAGTATTACTTTATTGAGTTTCCAATTACACTGGAGAGCCGAAACAACTGATATAGGATTTCGTAAGCAAATAACAGAGGTATGGAACCAATCAGAGTAACGCGATGCGGTCCGCAGCGCCTGTATAATACAACAAGCGNTAACAGAGGTATGGAACCAATCAGAGTAACGCGATGCGGTCCGCAGCGCCTGTATAATACAACAAGCGTCTGACAAAGTTGCTAGATCGGTTACTGCTGCTACAATGGCAGGTTATCAAGATTTAAGTGAGTTTGAACGTGGTGTTATTGTCGGCGCACAAGCAATGTAACATAGCATCTCCGAGGAAGCGATAAACTTTGGATTTTCGCGTGCGACCATTTCACGAGTGTACCGTGAATATCGGGAATCCGGTAAGACATCAAATCTTCGACATCGCTGCGGCTGGAAAAAGATCGGGAACGAACGGGACAAACGACGACTGGCGAGAATCATTAAACGTGACAGACGTGCAACCCTTTCTCAAATTGGCGCATATTTCAATACTGGGGCATCAACAAGTGCCAGCGTGCGAACTATTCAACGGAACATCATTGATATGGGCTTTCGAAGCCGAAGGCCCACTCGTGTAGTGTTGTTGACTGCACGACCCAAAGCTTTCCGCCTCGCCTGCGCCCGACAACACCGCCATTGGACTGCTGATTACTGGAAACACGTTGCCTGGTCTGACGAGTCTCGTTTCCAATTGTATTGGGTGGGTGGACGTGTACGGGTATGGAGATATACTCATAAATCCAGGGACCCTACATGTCAACAGGGGACTGTTCAAGCTGGCGGAGGCTCTGTAATGGTATGGGGCGTGTGCAGTTGCGTAAAATGGGATCCCTGATACGTCGTGATACGACTCTGACAGGTGACAGAAACGTAAGCATCCTGTCCGATCACCTGCACCCTTTCACGTCCATTGTGNTCGTGATACGACTCTGACAGGTGACAGAAACGTAAGCATCCTGTCCGATCACCTGCACCCTTTCACGTCCATTGTGAATTCCGACTTACTTGGACAATTCCAGAATGACAATGCTAATCCCACACGTCGAGAGTTGCTACCGAGTGGCTCCAGGAACACTCTTCTGACTTTAGACACTTCTATTGACCACCTAAATCACCAGACATGAACATTATTGAGCATATCTTGGATGCCTTGCAACGTGCTGTTCAGAAGAGATTTCCACCGCCTCGCACTCCTATGGATTTGTGGACTGCCCTGCAGGATTCATGGTGTGAATTGCCTCCAGCATACCTTCAGACATTATTCGAGTCCATGCCACGTCATCTTGCGGCACTTTTGCGTGCTCGCGAGGGCCGTACACGATCTTAGGCAAGTGTACCAGTTTTTTTGGCTCTTTAGTGTAAATGTAATGTAGAACGACGTGTGAAAAAAGCACTTTCCTGATAATATCATCCTCTGCATTATATCAGTCGGTGTTCTTACCACATTTTTGCTGCAGTATTGTTGGTACAATGTTATCGTAGTTGTTGACGTGGGATAATTGATTACAGTTTTCGGCTGTTTATAATGTATTGTACTGGGTATAAGTTAATAATGATCGTAACTAGAGCTAATTTTAGGTTTTAATGAGCAACTGAATTTTTTTTAAACCATCGCTTAGTTTTATCCCGATGTGTATTCTTCCAGCAATTTTAGTTATAAATATTGTAGTGCAACTAATTGCCAGTTTTCTTGCGTCTTACGTAAATATATTGCAAAGTGAGAGAGAAAAATAATTAAATTATTACTTATTTAAATATTTACACTATCAATGAGATCTGCAGATACAGAACTACGATCTTAGTTTACTGTCTGTATTCCTGTAAGTTTACCAGGTATTACTTTACTGGGTGCCTGGTATAACAGTATCCCAGCTAAACGTATGAGAACTTAATAACAGATATACAGGTAACAAATGTCAATCGTATTATTTCGTCGTGTTGATAGATTTGTAAGAAATGTGTGCGTTCATTCGCAATGTCAGTCACTCCGATCCAAACACACGCACATTTCTTAACTTTCCTGCGTAAGTAAACGGCACTTAAGATTAGTAGAAGAGAGTGAAGTGAAAGGATCGTGTACTTTCAGAAATAATGAATTCCTTTCGTTGTAATCTGTTCACAGTAAAGTGAGCACTTTTGATGCCCTAGTTACTTTTTTCCTTTCAGCCATTTTTTATCCCTTAACCACATTTTGAAATAAATGATGCCATATAAGTAATAAACAAAGTGTGTATATTCAATCGCACTCGGAATTGAATGTCTAAGAATAAAATAAAGTATATTTATTGACTACTAGCTGTGCCCGCGACTTCGCTCGCGTGGTCTGCAGAATTATTGTTTAGGTTTTTTTTTTAATAAAGTCCATGCTTTTTATACTTTTTTCCTGACAATTTCTGCACTTGCTTTTGAATTTCAATGAGTGCAAATTAAAAAACTTCGTTATTGAATGCTGCTTGTGAATGAAATTATAAAAACGCTTATTAGTATTTCTCTGTTATAGATAGATATTTGCTACCGTGGATTTTTTTAGGTCTTTTTATTCAACATAACTTTTTCTGCATGATATTGTTCCATCTTAAACTGTTTAGACAGCGTATTGCAAGAGAGCGCGCTGGTGGCAAACTTTTTTCCGACTTGATTCACTATTATCGTCACTGCTTATTCCTTATGATACTTTACGTAACAAAATATATACTGGAACCTGGCCAGAGGACATAGCTATGAATTAAAAAAAACACGTAAATAGGATTCGTGGTTTTCGACAGACAGAGAGACGTTGAGTTTTATTATATGTATAGATGAACCTTATAAATACTACTTCCTGCACATAGCAAGAAAACTGTACCAAGTTAAGAAAGTCGTGTCATAGCAGCGAACCTTGGTAGGCATGACCTCACACTACATAGGTTCAGAAATGCCTATTGTCAATGATAAAAAGTACATGTCACTCGAAGCGCAGTTTTTCCCGCTATAATGAAACACAGGCCATTGTAATCACTATAGCACAATTTTTAAAATGTTTGAAATAACAAATAGAAAATCATTGAAACTGTATTACACCCACTGGAAAAGTATTCGTCAATGTAAAAAAAAAAAGATTAAAATATGTGTGAAAGCTATGGTAATAGTTACATGATAGTGTTATGTGTTATATTCACTATTTGTTTTAACTTATCGACAAAAATTAACAATAGTTGATTGTTTTAGAAATGCCTCGATGTTAAAGGAGACGTGACTTACCACTAACTCATGTAGACATACACTAAAGAGGATAATACTTCATAGAACTACAATTTTATCCTATCACCGACTTACTCAAAAACTAAGAATTCAAATTAGATAAAAAAAAATATTTTTTAATTGATACTCTATCAAAAATACAAGGATGTGGATATAGAAGTTTTATTAACTTTTCCAGAATCTTTAACATGCCGTGTACTTGACTAACGCCATGTTTCTGTGACATTAAGAATCGAATAAGAGCTTAACATGCCTGCAAGCAGGCACGATAAATATGCCACGCTCCAAAATGTTATCCCTACATTTAGGAGTGTGAGATAGTGCTTGTTTTCTAGTTTCATTGACGATGCTGAGGGGCCCCGGTTTTGTAGTGGTTAGACTACTCGCGTCCCACACAGGCGNTGTTTTCTAGTTTCATTGACGATGCTGAGGGGCCCCGGTTTTGTAGTGGTTAGACTACTCGCGTCCCACACAGGCGAACCGGGCTCGATCCCCGGCGGGGTTCGCTCTCGGATTTTCGCATTTGGGGATCGTGATGGACGATGCCGCTGGTCGCGGGTTTTCACGGGGACCTCCCGTTTACCCCTTCCATTCAATCCGTACTCACCTCGCTTCACCCTCATCGGCTCTCAAGACCTCGATGTTAAGGGCAGATCAGATCTCTTCACTCACGCTCATTGACGATGCTGAGATCAAACCGCTAAGAAAGAGAGCCCCTGTGGCTAGACGGCAAGTACACACTTAACACATGCGGGATAGTCTACCCTTACTTAAAATGGTTCACGCTCTCGCATCTTCACACGGTGCCGCTGAGTTGCGCCCCAACGTATTTGCATTATAGCATATTCGCGTTTTCTGCACACTTTTCGAAAAAACCCTTTGANCGCTGAGTTGCGCCCCAACGTATTTGCATTATAGCATATTCGCGTTTTCTGCACACTTTTCGAAAAAACCCTTTGATAAAATAACCCCGTGTATGACACGTTACTTTCTAAATATGTCAAGCATCACAAGCGTTTTATACTTCTCTTAACATATTTTTAGGTTAAAAGAAACTTTTACATATATTTTACCANTCGTGATACGACTCTGACAGGTGACAGAAACGTAAGCATCCTGTCCGATCACCTGCACCCTTTCACGTCCATTGTGCATTCCGACTGACTTGGACAATTCCAGAATGACAATGCTAATCCCACACGTCGAGAGTTGCTACCGAGTGGCTCCAGGAACACTCTTCTGACTTTAGACACTTCCATTGGCCACCTAAATCACCAGACATGAACATTATTGAGCATATCTTGGATGCCTTGCAACGTGCTGTTCAGAAGAGATTTCCACCGCCTCGCACTCCTATGGATTTGTGGACTGCCCTGCAGGATTCATGGTGTGAATTGCCTCCAGCATACCTTCAGACATTATTCGAGTCCATGCCACGTCATCTTGCGGCACTTTTGCGTGCTCGCGAGGGCCGTACACGATCTTAGGCAAGTGTGCCACTTTTTTTGGCTCTTTAGTGTAAATGTAATGTAGAACGACGTGTGAAAAAAGCACTTTCCTGATAATATCATCCTCTGCATTATATCAGTCGGTGTTCTTACCACATTTTTGCTGCAGTATTGTTGGCACAATGTTATCGTTGTTGTTGACGTGGGATAATTGATTACAGTTTTCGGCTGTTTATAATGTATTGTACTGGGTATAAGTTAATAATGATCGTAACTAGAGCTAATTTTAGGTTTTAATGAGCAACTGAATTTTTTTTAAACCATCGCTTAGTTTTATCCCGATGTGTATTCTTCCAGCAATTTTAGTTATCAATATTGTAGTGCAACTAATTGCCAGTTTTCTTGCGTCTTACGTTAATATATTGCATAGCGAGAGAGAAAAATAATTATGTTGTTATTAATTTAAATATTAACACTATCTATGAGGTCTGCAGATACAGAACTACGATCCTAGTTTACTGTCTGTATTCCTGTAAGTTTACCAGGTATTACTTTACTGGGTGCCTGGTATAACAGTATCCCAGCTAAACGTATGAGAACTTAATAACAGATATACAGGTAACAAATGTCAATCGTATTATTTCGTCGTGTTGATAGATTTGTAAGAAATGTGGGCGTGCATTCGCAATGTCAGTCACTCCGATCCAAACACACGCACATTTCTTGACTTTCCTGCGTAAGTAAATGGCACTTAAGATTAGTAGAAGAGAGTGAAGTGAAGTGATCGTGTACTTTCAGAAATAATGAATTCCTTTCGTTGTAATCTGTCCACGGTAAAGTGAGCACTTTTGAGGCCCTAGTAACTTTTTTCCTTTCAGCCATGTTTTATCCCTTAACCACAATTTGAAAAAACTGATGCCATATAAGAAATAAACACAGTATGTATATTCAATCACACTCGGAATTTAACGTCCGCTCGCGTGGACTACAAAATTATTTTTTTTTGTTTTTTTAAATCAAGTCCATGCTTTTTATACTTTTTTCCTGACAATGTCTGCACTTGCTTTTGAATTTCAATGAGTGCAAATTAAAAAACTTCGTCATTGAATGCTGCTTGTGAATGAAATTATAAAAACGCTTATTAGTATTTCTCTGTTATAGATAGATATTTGCTACCGTGGATTTTTTTAGGTCTTTTTATTCTACATAACTTTTTCTGCATGATATTGTTCCATCTTAAACTGTTTAGACAGCGTATTGCAAGAGAGCGCGCTGGTGGCAAACTTTTTTCCGACTTGATTCACTATTATCGTCACTGCTTATTCCTTATGATACTTTACGTAACAAAATATATACTGGAACCTGGCCAGAGGACATAGCTATGAATTAAAAAAAACACGTAAATAGGATTCGTGGTTTTCGACAGACAGAGAGACGTTGAGTTTTATTATATGTATAGATGAACCTTATAAATACTACTTCCTGCACATAGCAAGAAAACAGTACCAAGTTAAGAAAGTCGTGTCATAGCAGCGAAGCTTGGTAGGCATGACCTCACACTACATAGGTTCAGAAATGCCTATTGTCAATGATAAAAAGTACATGTCACTCGAAGTGCAGTTTTTCCCGCTATAATGAAACACAGGCCATTGTAATCACTATAGCACAATTTTTAAAATGTTTGAAATAACAAATAGAAAATCATTGAAACTGTATTACACCCACTGGAAAAGTATTCGTCAATGTAAAAAAAAAAGAGAATAAAATATGTGTGAAAGCTATGGTAATAGTTACATGATAGTGTTATATGTTATATTCACTATTTGTTTTAACTTGTCGACAAAAATTAACAATAGTTGATTGTTTTAGAAATGCCTCGATGTTAAAGGAGACGTGACTTACCACTAACTCATGTAGACATACACTAAAGAGGATAATACTTCATAGAACTACAATTTTATCCTATCACCGACTTACTCAAAAACTAAGAATTCAAATTAGATAAAAAAAAATATTTTTTAATTGATACTCTATCAAAAATACAAGGATGTGGATATAGAAGTTTTATTAACTTTTCCAGAATCTTTAACATGCCGTGTACTTGACTAACGCCATGTTTCTGTGACATTAAGAATCGAATAAGAGCTTAACATGCCTGCAAGCAGGCACGATAAATATGCCACGCTCCAAAATGTTATCCCTACATTTAGGAGTGTGAGATAGTGCTCGTTTTCTAGTTTCATTGACGATGCTGAGGGGCCCCGGTTTTGTAGTGGTTAGACTACTCGCGTCCCACACAGGCGAACCGGGCTCGATCCCCGGCGGGGTTCGCTCTCGGATTTTCGCATTTGGGGATCGTGATGGACGATGCCGCTGGTCGCGGGTTTTCACGGGGACCTCCCGTTTACCCCTTCCATTCAATCCGTACTCACCTCGCTTCACCCTCATCGGCTCTCAAGACCTCGATGTTAAGGGCAGATCAGATCTCTTCACTCACGCTCATTGACGATGCTGAGATCAAACCGCTAAGAAAGAGAGCCCCTGTGGCTAGACGGCAAGTACACACTTAACACATGCGGGATAGTCTACCCTTACTTAAAATGGTTCACGCTCTCGCATCTTCACACGGTGCCGCTGAGTTGCGCCCCAACGTATTTGCATTATAGCATATTCGCGTTTTCTGCACACTTTTCGAAAAAACCCTTTGAAAAAATAACCCCGTGTATGACACGTTACTTTCTAAATATATCAAGCATCACAAGCGTTTTATACTTCTCTTAACATATTTTTAGGTTAAAAGAAACTTTTACATATATTTTACCANGTCAAGCATCACAAGCGTTTTATACTTCTCTTAACATATTTTTAGGTTAAAAGAAACTTTTACATATATTTTACCAATAAAATATTATTTTTTATTTTAAGCTAGTATGAATAAAAACAGAGAAAATTAGGGTGTGTTGGTAACGCCTAGTAATAAATAATACTTACGCATAACATTATTACACTGAGTGCGCACGAGTGCTGGGCGTTGTCCCTTTGGTGTAATGTTCTATTAGTTGTTTGCATGAGGCGTAGGAATGTTCTGAAAGTAGAACTTAATCAGGACTTCACAGAAGTTGGGAGTAACAGAGAATGGACTACAAGTCAAGTGCGACCTTTTGTTGGTGGCTTCACTCCTGCTGGCAGACTGGGCGATTTTTTGAGCGACCCAGTATGCGGTGCCACACTATAGGGGCGCGTTCAGCGAGATAAGTGCTGCAGCAGAGATTCACGATTCGTTTCGTTCAGCCGCACTGCTACAATTCAGCGCTCGAGCAGCGGTTTCACCGACAGTAAATACTCGCTGCGTTTTCTCTGTAGGCAGATGACATGCATGAGATGCAGTACGAAGATGGTTTCGGGGGGAAAAAAAACATTACATGTTATACTATTGATGGAATTGCGTGCAGTGCTATCGAAAATGAAACTTTCACTAAGTCTAATGGAGAATGCGCGTCAGTAATGGCAGATTTTCTGGTTGTTAACAACTCATGCGATTATTATTTTGGTTTTTTTAAGTTATGAAATCCACTTCTGGATGCATTAAAAATATTTACTTCAAATATCATAAAACGAACTAGCAGAAAATAATCAAATGCCCCACTTAAAATATAGTGTTATCACTACTATCAGTTAATTCATTCGAACCTGGAGCGCTCATAGTTAGCGCCAACTGGCATCGCCGTAGCAGCGTTTCTTTCTGCTGAACGCACCCGCGGTTACGTTGAGTCAAACAAGTTCTTCCCACGAGAAGTGACCATCCGAACAGACAGGCGTACCATTATACTGGTGATTAGCAATTAAAAATTTAAAAAGCATACCACAACAATATGATTCTGACACCATAAAGTCCAAATCAGAAGCGCGATCAAAGCCTGTGCTTTAGAATTTTGACTGATAAAGAATACACATCCTGTTCCTGGAATACTGTTACAAAATTTATCGGGTAAATACTTACGCAGTTGAGACAAAAAAAATTTTCATTCAGCTCATAGACTAAAAATATTATGCGCCGTTACNAAAATTACAAGCATTTAAAGGGTTTCCTGTTGTTAAGCTTGTAAGTTTCAATCTAATTGCTAGGAGGAGTGGGGGGAAGGTCGAAACGAGTATATCTGGGATGATTAGATGCATCGACCTCTACGATTCTGCAAAGCATTTGAGCGACGCGTGTAGAAACTATCAGTAAAATTTGCTGTGTGTATCTTCAACTGATTTATCGACATTATATATATGTATATATATATATATATATATATATCTTTTCACTTCGAAAACCCTATTTTGACACAATAAATTTTCTAAGAACATATTCAGTGAAGATAGTCAGAAATGACATGTACCTAATGTTTCTGAAACACGAGGACAAATTTTATGGGCGAGAAACCTACATAGTTGAAGATAAAAAGTAATTAGCGATAATCTGAGATATCAGGCGGACAAATGGTTCATCCCTTAACACCTGGAGTCAGATTTTCGTACCGAGATAATTGAGACATGCCCAAAATTTGATGGAGCACCATCCAAACTCTCTCCACCTTCTGTAGCAAAATTCTGAGAGCCTCTAGTGTCCATATGAATAATGCCCGGAAATAAGTTCAAGTGATGTTTTTTCCCTACCACAGAATGAAGAACTCTGCCGTAAAATCGATCCTCGCATATCTGAAACATCCTGTATCTCAGTAGTGGGGAGGGACGCACCTAGCGAAAATCACCCCCGCTGCAGGATCGTAATCGAAACAGACCAGCGTGGAGAGAGTTTGGATGGATTCAGGGGGTTGGGGGAGGGTGTGTGGCGACAAATTGTCGTTACCCAGGAACATGCTTTGGGGTTCGGCCATCATATCAGGACCAGCGAGCAGCGTGGACGGGTCTGATGATATTTGGTATGCCCCCTCCCCACCCTTCACCCTCCTTAACCACCCACTACCTTCCATCTACCTCCGAATTTTATGATTATCGTGGTCCATACCCGGCATGGANTCACCCTCCTTAACCACCCACTACCTTCCATCTACCTCCGAATTTTATGATTATCGTGGTCCATACCCGGCATGGACACGACTCCAATCCCTCGACGTCCAGCTACATCAGAGGGTGGACAGGACATGTAGCTGAACATGACGAGAGGAGGTGGGTGGGAGCACGAGAAAGGGGACAGACACTCAGGGGGTTGAATACGTGGAGACAGGACGAGTTTTCGACAGAAAGTATAGTGAGGTAAACGGCGGGGAGGAGGGACGAGGGGCTGTTTCATCAGCGCCCTGGGCGACATCAGTCGTAAAATGCAGCCGCCGCAGGGGCTCGATCTCTGCACCCCCTCGGTGCAGAGGCAGGCAGGCATGCGAGGATTAGCGAAGGGTGAGTTCCTCCGGCGTCGACTTAAAATCCTGCGCGAGAGCTGATTACATTCTAGGAGCTACGGTAGTCTGCGCTCGCGTGTTGCTCTTTAACTTTTCATTGTTGCAACGAAATGGCCTTCTCGTGTTTGGGAGCTTGCAAACTAATTCCGCCAACGAAACTCCATGTTATATTCAGAACGAATTACTTTCNGCCTTCTCGTGTTTGGGAGCTTGCAAACTAATTCCGCCAACGAAACTCCATGTTATATTCAGAACGAATTACTTTCGTAGCATTGGTAGTAAATATTAACTGGGAATTGCAGATATATAATTACGAAATTTACCAAAAATTATATTTTTCCGTTTACTTTCTTATGGAAAAATTACTTATTTTTAGTTTATATTGCACTGTTTATATTTACTCGTTTTTCACAGACAGTAATCAAATTGACCCCGAATTTCGCAAAATTATTTTTCGAAATGTTAAAATTACCAGTTTCCTGTGAAAAAAATTAATGTGACTACCGTTTAACAAGAGGCTTGAAAAAAACTGAAAGGGAAGTGATACATAAAGGTTAATTATAATTAAAAATAAAATATAATTTTGAAAGCTTTTATGATTATTTTATAACACACATAGTTTTGTTAGTTTAATTTACTTATTTTTCTCTTTGTATGTACATTTAATTTGTTTTTCATTCATCAATTTTAAATCAGATTTTCACTCGTTTTTGCCTATCTGTCAGACAATAAAACTATTCAATTACCATCCAAAATATAGAAAAAAAACTGCTCTTATTTGTATCAACAAAGTTAAAGTCCGATGCGTCATGATTGTGTTGATTTACAAATCACGCAGTTTATTAAATTCACTTTTTAAATATAATTACACTATATTTAAAAAGCGATGAACTTACAATTCACAATAAGAAAAAGTTGTTACGTTTTCATTCTGTAATTATCACCTTGTAATAGAATTCAAGAATTCCATTTTCATTCATGTAATAAAACTTTAGAATATAAAAATTTTCTAAAAGGTTGAATTTGTAATTAAAAATTAGAAATATATATTGCTAATCAGTTGTATTTGTAATAAATTTTAAAGCTTTTTGTGTAAATAATAATGGTTCGAAATACTTTGTATGTCATACCCTGAAAACAGTTACTTACAAACCCAGTTACTTACCTTCGCATCTGTTGTATGCTGTTGTTCCTCGTCGTCCGCTAGAGTGCACCACCCATCCCTGTATTTTTTTTTATTGCTACTAGTGTGTGCCACCCTATTACTCACCTTCGTTCGACTTCGCCATCTTGTTTCCACTTGTCCTTCGTTCAACTTTCTCTTGCCGAGAAGGGGGATGGGGGCACTCAACCATTCGGCTATCGGGACAATCTGGATAGTAGGGTTTTAAATAAGTATTTGTAATATTGTGTGTGAGGGGATGAAAAACCTTTGGTCAGGATTATTCTAATGCGCAGTAATAATATTTATATATATATATTTTGAATATCTGACTATTATATAGACCAGCAATAAGAATTAAGAATTTTTTTCATATAGTCATAGACATGTATTAAAATTTTTTTCATATAGTCAAAATACTTTTTTAAGTATATCTTAAGTATTTTCTATTCGTTTTAAATATTATGAAAAGGTGTTCCTCAGATGTAAAACACATTTTTTATTTCATTTTGTATTTATTTAGGTTACTGGAGTTGAGTTTGCGAGCGTGCATGGACAGGCAGAGCAGCTGACCTTGTCAAAACAAACTATCAGACTTCTAGGAATGAATACATTTATAAATAATGAGAATTATTTTGTTTAAATTTATTTATTTATCATTTGAAAAATGCGTAAATCTTAAAAAATACAGTAAAATTTATCGAAAATGTATTTTTCATGCAAAACCGGTCTATAAAAGTTAAATGATTTAAATTTTACACCCTCCCATTACCCTTGATAACATTTAAAAAAAATTAAAAGTAATCACAGAGGGATGAGGAAGTGAACCAGCAATCCTCTCGAACAGGAGTCAGATACTCTAACCATTGAGCTACTTAAGCAAAAAAGCAAATATTTCTTAACATTTCCTAGAATAGACACCATTCCCTCGTACAATTGCAGAATCTTTAATGTATTACACATTTGGTTACATATTTTTTTCAAACAATGCATATACGGTTCATAGCCACATTTATTGTAGGGAATTTTCAGTTTAAATTCATTGTAATTACTAATTTGAAAACTTTTTAAAGGCAAATGTTGCATTAAAAACGTTTCATTATTTTCAGTTGGGGTCTGAATCATATGTGCCTATGCTCACATTGATTGTTTTTATATATTCTTTTTAAGTAATTATGTAGCAGACAACATTTTTTTCGCAAGTCGGCTCGTAAGCAAGCAAATGTGTACAGGCATTTAGGTATCGAATATAATTTGCGAACTCTTAATAGGTAGGCTCGTGAAATTCAGTTAGCAATTATCATAACTAGCTTCAAGCAAATATGTCTGTTTCTGGTAGCCATATTATTTTTTATAGAAATAGGGTATATAAAATCGAAAACCTGTATTTATTATTCCATTTTAATTTATTTTCTTTATTGTAAAATATTTAAGAATGTTTGGTTAGTTCGTACCAAAATTGCACATAGGGTAAAGCGGAACCATGCAAAAAGTTCTCACAAACTTCATTTCCGGTCTTCTCTCTTTAAGTGTAATTATTACACGATGACGGAATTTGCAAATTATTCTCTACCTCGTCTGCTGGGCGTCATAAATATGATACACAGATAATTTAAATGTTTGTATGTGTGACCAATCCAAGCCCATCATATGAGTAAAGACTCTCTGCACAAATATCATATAATCATGATATGAATCATCATCTACTAACGCTTTTAAAAGCATAGTTGTGTTTAGTTTACGAACCAATAGACCTTCGAGGCTTGGAATTTACGAGGACAGCTAGAAGGATAATCATTCGTGCTCTTCTCAAACATCATTCCTTCGCAATCCTCACCAATCCTCACTAATCCTCAGATCAAAGCCAATCCCTCTTTTTTCCTTCTATCAATCCTTCGGTTTGTACCCCCCCTTCCATACATATATAAATTACATTCATTCGCCATCTCCAAAATTTGTACATTTTGACTGAATTAACGTTTTGTATGCAGTCAACTGTCTATGCATTTTTATAATAAAGTATTTATTATCATTATGCATGTAGATCTTTCTGTTACTATTCGAGTTCTCATAGCACCACTTTACTGATGAGGAGAAAAAGGATACGACACACAAAAAAAAAACATTATTTAGTATTAATATAATATAATTTTTTTATTACAGTTTTAGAAGAAAGCAGTTTATCACATCATGCGAAATATCCCCGTTCATTCAGTTTACTAATTTTTGAAGATCTCTCAACAATGCATTAGAGATCCCCGCGTTTTTGCAGGTCAATCAAATATCTGAGTCTATCAGCAAGTTCATTCGGGTTTTCGGGAAATATGTAAAGTGTGTTCTTGACGCCTTCTGCCTTCTTCACATCACATGTCGAAGGAAACTCGTTGGTGAAATGTGTGGGAACGTCGAGGGAATCATCATCCTTCTCATCAGATACTTCATCAACACTGTCTTCATAGTCGTTATCATCAATGCTCTCGTCATGATCGTCTTCACCTCCTGTTTAATCCTCAATATCAAGCTTACTTTTCTTCGTAGGAGTCACATGGACATCGTCAGTATTAAGAGCCGACAACCGTTTATCTTGAATTTCGTCGACTTCACGCGAACGTCTTGCAAGTGTACATTCCACACATACCGGCTCAACCATGCCTCGAAGGTCTCTAATTCCGTCATTATGCATTAACTGACCCATCATAATTGTCTGCGGAAANCATCATAATCGTCTGCGGAAACAGTACCCATCGATGTAGCAGGAGGTGTTGGCGACATCACATGCCGGCTTCCAGTATACGAACCCTTGCATATCTCATATATTCCTTCGCTGTATCGCCTTGCATAAACTGCATGGTACCAATGTCATAATGCTTCATCGCGCGAAAAGGACTCTTCGTACAGATGGTTCTCTGATGTCGCCGAGTATCGCAGCATTTGCTAAAGATCTTTCCGCAGTGGCAATTATGTTTTTCATACAATTTTCCAGCAGTGGGTGAAGGTACATCCGTGCAGGTAAACTACTTCGTACAATCATTGCCTTGCATCATATTCACAAAAAAACTGACGTTATTCTACAGTAGCAACTTGTGTATCTACTTTGCCTAGCTACTGCTCTAAATAAAATTACTAGCATATTTCGTCAGTAAGATTTAAGAAAATTTTGTTATGCATCCATTCAACCAGACATTTTATATATTTCCTTGATCACATTACCATCAACAGTTTCTTTCACACAAGTTCTTTGCTCAGCTTTATATCATGGTCACACTTAAAGCAGACAACTGACTCCTGCCAGGCTTTTTTCTATAATTTAAGGGAAAAAAACACATTAAAATAATATAATATTTTACAATAAATTAAATGATGTATATAAAAGTGATGAAGTTTACGTACATGTATAAAAGATTAAATATATATGTTATTAAAATTTTTGGTTAAGTAATTATCTTATAGTTTTCCTAATCTAACATTTGATATTTTCCCTGTGAATTTGGATATTTTAGAGAAAAATGAATAAAATATTATGTTTTATCTCCACCATAATATTTTGATATTAAATTGCAATGAAATTTATTAAAATTCCTTCAAAATATTAGCAACAGACGTCAAACATAATAGTAAAATAAGTTTTAAAACTATAAAATGTTTAATAAAAATTCAATTGCCATTTATATAAAAAAAAACTAAGTTTTGTGACACAATGTATGTTTGGAATTAGTATAACAGATTTATTAAAATAATTAATAAAACATTCATGATAACATTTCCAGTTTATACATAAGTAACATTAAATGATTTTAGCAAGACTTTAAATTATATTATTGTAATAAAGAAACATAAAATAATCGTGTATAAAATAAATAAATAATTAATTTTGTTCAAGAGATTATCTAAAGTGTAATATTTCTAGCATGCCATATATTAAAAAATAATGAAACAATAAGTACAAATATACCGTTTAGATTATGTAAAACATGGTGATAATAAAATAAATATTATATGATTATTAAGTAAATGGCAAACAAAATCTGTATAAATACAGAAATATGTTACAAATAAAATTCATGATTTGGGGATTACAAAAACAGTTAGTTTAATAGCATACAAAAATGTTTAATTAAAATTTTAATACATTCAAACAAACTTTAGTTATAGGAAACTAAATATAAAAACATAAAAATAAAATAATTATTTAAAAATAAAACTCATAAGTACCAGATATGGGTATTACAACATAAAATAAGTTAATATAAAACATGAATGATATAAAACAGAATATTACTTAAGCAACAACATTATACTGCCAATATAATAGTTAAACATTAATAAATTTTATACACATATTTTTTATAACACGTTATATTTATCACCAAATGTATATAGATTTGTTATAACATTACATTTTATCACTTTGTAAAACTCTTAAACGAACAATATGTATTCTGTTTTTATAACTGTATAGCCAATATACCTGTGTTCAATTAAATACACTTTCGATAAATATTTTATTTGTGAAATTAATTTCTGATATTACAAGTATGTTATTACATGAGATTTTGATGTGTTTTTCGAAATAATATATGTATATATTTTTACTGCATTTGCCTAATATTGCATCATTTCCTTATACTTTCATTTCTTGAGTATGTTACTATATACTTAATATAATTACCTTTTGATATTTTTGTAGCAACATTTAAATATTTACCTTTAAGAAAGACAGTGGCCAGACTACTCGCCTCCCGCCTAAGCGAACCGGGTTTGATTCCCATTGGGGTCGCTCCCAGTTCTTTGCATGTAGAAAACGCGCCGGACGATACACAAGATTGGCAGGTTTTCTCGGGGCTCTCCTGTTTCCTTGCGCTCGCATTACGTCACTGCTCCATACTCGCCTCACTTCACCCTCATCGACTCTTATGACCTCGATGTTAAGTTGTAGCCCAAATATCTCCAATCTCCACTTTAAGAAAGATACGATACTTTTGTAGGCATTATATATTCTATATACCTCTTGCAAATCAACCTATGTAAAGTAAATTTAATATAAATATATGTAATTATTTTGTTAACTTTTTTCTTCCCAATTTATTTCAATACCAGTGCTAACAATATCCATTTATTTATTTATATTTATGAATTAATTATGTAGACAATATGACTAGTTATTAATTACTTACTACATTATAATTTCGCCAATACGTAACAGAATCTCGAAATCATAACAAAGTTTTTATATAAAAAAGTTTTATGATATCGGTTTCCAGGGTTTGTAGGTTGGAAATCCCACCAAGGTCCTCACAGTTAGAAGTCCTTGCACCTGCATGAAAAAAGGAGATAATTAAGAAGAATTAAGTTAGCAGACATGGAATAAGAGACATACAAAAAACTGGTCAGAACAGATTAGAAAGAAATGTTAAATTTTGTTGAATTTTTATCTAGTAACTTAATATATGGTTTTCAGTAGCCTCGGATAAACTTAAGAAGAAGAAATAGTTCCGATGCAAAATATAATTATACATGATGCGCATGAATGCGGTGCATCGTTCCTTTGGTGACAAATTTTCCTCACTTGGTTAAGTTTTGTATTCACAAGCCGTGGGAAATACTTGAAAGTGTAACTTCAGCACGGCTTCAGAAACGTTGGAAATGACCATAAATAGAATAAGGGACCCAATACCACAGATACATTTGTTTACTCTCCTCTCTCTCTCCGAACCAGCTAGCGAAAGTATGTTTTGCATACGTGGGCGTGGTGCAAGGTCGAACACGCCTGTTGGAAGTCACGATCAGAGTTCGCCACGTTTTCTTCTACCGTAACAATCTTAAGTAACGATCACCGCTGAAGACATATATGTTTTTTCTTCGTGACAGAGCAAACCGTCTATCCGATTAAAGTTGTTCGTGGTTACTTTCGTTGGCCGACTTTCGCAAAATCGTGCGAGGAGAAACCTTCGTGAAAGACGAACATTAAGTATCAAATTCACTACAGCGGGTTATTTCAGCATGTTGTTGATTTCTGAATTCCAGCGTTAATGGGAGGAGTAAAGTGATATAGCAGACGGCAGTTGATTCGATTGGAATGCACAGTGTTCGGTCACTCTATTCTGAAGTTTTTGTTAAGCAATAGTGGGTGACGTGTTCTGGACGGCTCTTAACATCGAGGTCTTGATAGCCGATGAGGATGAAGCGAGGCGAGTATGGAGCAGCGCCGGGATGCAAGGGCGGGGGAAACGGGATACCCCCGAGAAAACACGCTGGCCAGCGGCATTGTCTGGCGCTATTCTCACATGCGAAAATCCGGGGGTGACCCCGCCGGGAATCGAACCTGCTACACCACCGCGGTCTCTAAAGCAATAGTCGTTTGCATAAAACTGGTCACTTGCTATGTTGAAAATGTGTCAGAAGCGGCGTGCATACATAAGGTGCAAGCAAAAACTGAGGCAGTGCTCATTGTAAGTTCATTCTTGTGCATCGGCAAAGGAGGATATAGGTCAAACTCATTCTCAAGTCGCCTTTACTAAAGAAAAGAGCTGATTTTTTTCTATATAGTCTTTGATATTTTTCAGCGGAATAGCTGGCTACGGTAAATCGAACACTTTGGAAAACCTACTTTCCATTCATTNAAAACTGAGGCAGTGCTCATTGTAAGTTCATTCTTGTGCATCGGCAAAGGAGGATATAGGTCAAACTCATTCTCAAATCGCCTTTACTAAAGAAAAGAGCTGATTTTTTTCTATAGAGTCTTTGATATTTTTCAGCGGAATAGCTGGCTACGGTAAATCGAACACTTTGGAAAACCTACTTTCCATTCATTATGGACCATCTTCTTAAATAAAAACTGACGTCATATGCCAAATACGTCGATCGAATGACAGTTTTCGTATGCATAGAAACCTAAACACGTTATTGTAAAACACATTATTTCATTGTATCTCAAAATGTAGTAACGATTTTTTATTTCGCACCCACATTGGAAGTTGCACTTTTATTCGTCTTAAAAACTAAACATTATTATGTGTTATTGGCTATCAACATTAAAATATAAGATTCAGCGTGTATTTAAAATACGTGCACTTTTGGAAAAAGAGATTTCCGAGTAATAATTGTTTTTTTTTTCAGTGTTCGGTTTACCATAAATAACATATCAAGAATAATATTACAAGACTACTTGTTACTAACAGTATGCATGAGAATGTAAAGGGTTACTGGAAAGGATGGTTAGTGTTTCGACACATAGATCATTATGGATATTAAGAATAAATTACACAATCTTTATACAATATTTATAAATATCGTTTTCTCGGAGTTTTGATATCGTCGATGTTATTGGCATCGGCGTTAGAGATGTTTATGGCATCGTCGATATTATCGGTATCATCGATATTGTTTATGTGATGTTCGTATAATAAACATTTGTTATCTAACTTATAATTCGTTTTATTATCACGTCAGCGTACCTCAGTTGGAAAAGGCAGCTATGCCTGAGTCGCTGGCTTTGAAGTGGGGGCCGCGGTCTGCATAAGTATCTTTGCCTCGTGGTCTGGGTTCTTAACACCGTTACCTCGTGGTTCGGATATTTACAAGGATAAACAACCCTGCAGTAATGACTGAGAGAACAAAGTGGTGTTATTAAATACATAACTTACGCGCCATGCAACAGGGTCGGTTACCTGGTTCAACTTCAAGAAAGGCCAGTATTCTTTTTCAGCACAGCTTTATTAAATAGTAAGTTATTGACACAAAAACCCTAGTAAATTCTGAACGCAACCCTTATTGCTTGATATATTTAAATGTTTTAGTAGCAGTAAAATATTTATAAATAATTATTTTTGCGAAAAAGTTTATCCAAGTACCAATTTCAGCATTGAATTTTATTGTCCAAATCTGTACGTAAAATATTTAAAGTAATATTAATAAATGTGCATGTTATATTTTTTGTCCTTGTTTCGGAAAATAGGATCTAATCTAGAATTAATTTTCAGCACATTCAGAATGTTGGCTTGGTTCGTTGCAAGCCGAATATCAAAACACGCTACAAAGAACACTCGTTATCTTCCATTTTCCCTGCTACTTTCTTTCCTAGAATCATTGCTAACACAATGGTCAGTACTACACACAAAACCGATCAAGGTTGCGTAGTGATAACGCCCTGCACTCGCATACAGAAGGGCTCGGGATCGATTCCCAGTCTGTCAAATTTGAATTCGGTTTTCCATGGTTTCCCGAAATCACTCCAGGTGAATTCTGAAATGTTTCCCTACAACAGGCCGTGGTTGGTTCCTTCCCCGTTCCTGTTTCTCTGATTAACTGGCTCCGTCTCTAACGACTTTGCTGTTGACGAGGAGTCAAGCCCAACCTACCAAATACATATAAAGCCTTAGTGATTATCATTTGGATAATTGTGAAAGACAGCAGGAAGNAGTCAAGCCCAACCTACCAAATACATATAAAGCCTTAGTGATTATCATTTGGATAATTGTGAAAGACAGCAGGAAGTGCATGCATTATTTTATGTTTGTGCCAAATGTTGTTCAACTCGTAGACATTACTTTACAGTATTATTTCCTCACATAAAAAATTTTTACACGATAAATGATTTACACAATGGCCTTCAAAATAGTAATTTTTGAGTTTTTGGGAGTACAAATATCAAAACTAATTAAATTAACGAAACGAGATAATTCACATTGAAATAAGATACCATGAGATACTTTAAGTAATCTTTAAAATCACGCTATGATATTATTTCCAAATTTNATTCACATTGAAATAAGATACCATGAGATACTTTAAGTAATCTTTAAAATCACGCTATGATATTATTTCCAAATTTTAAAAAATGGCTTTAAATAAGTAAATGTTTGCATTTATTTTTATTTGCAGCAGTTTATGATTATTTTGTAGAATAAGTTTGGCTTAGGCATACCTTAAAACTAATTAAGGCATGACCTTTCAGTCACCTCTGCTCGATTTTCTGTTAATGATGCGTAGTTTATTTTATTTGTACGTCACAAAANAGGCATGACCTTTCAGTCACCTCTGCTCGATTTTCTGTTAATGATGCGTAGTTTATTTTATTTGTACGTCACAAAAACCCTAAAAATTGTGGTTTTATCATACCATGATGCAAAAACTATGCGGGGGAAAGAGTACTTAGTCTATAAGCAAATGGTCTTACAATTTGAACGGGGTTTCGTACAAGTACAAAATAATGATTTTTTTGGTGACCACACCGTTACGGGCCCAAGGCAATGCGAAACACCAAGCTATAGACTTAAAATAATATGTCAGCTGAATGTACCTCCCTGATTGCCAAAAAAAATAAACTGCGGAGAAACGAGGGAGAAATATTTGTAGATAAATCAAATAATGTAAGTTGGTAAGCATACTTAATGTTAGTTAGATGTCGTATCAGTCATATAATACATAGGAAAATTTGCCATACAGTTTGGGTGAGCAACGCCTCATTCTTCTGCACACGCAATTTTTTCGGCTCTGTTTCCACTACAAAAGAAGATCAGTTGGAAAATACCAGAGGTATCTTGGGATCGTAAGTCTCCGCTATAACCTGACACAGAAAACGACGGTTCAGGCTGTACCTCAAGTAATCCATAATTTTTCTCGAAATTGTAAGCAATAACTTGCTTCACTTTGATATACTTTTTTACAAAGCCTATTTCAGGGCCAAAGTTCTTCGGCTGCATATTTGTGTCTACACTCCCTAACCACAAACTTCCACATATTTAGGTACAAGAAAACATAAGCTACCCATGTGTTCGGATCGTGTGATTTATTCACTGACCGGAGCCATAAAACACTAACTTAAGGTGTCTTTCTACGATAATAAACCACTGCATGGTGTAAATGAACTGCTAGCTAACGTACAATTCTACCCACGATATCACTCCACACAGAACACGTTTACATATGAATTTCCGTCCGTCTGAATTAATAGTTATATTACAACCTTAGTATCCATCATCTCTTTCCTGCCTAAACATACACTATATTCATCTAAAGTTCATGCTCACGTGCTTGTGCACCACGGCTTAGCTAAAAGATCTGCGCAGTTGAACAGCTAGAGATCTTCAGCACCGATGGGGGTGAAGTTAGGTAGAGAAGGGCGCCGTGACGGATTGCAGANCAGTTGAACAGCTAGAGATCTTCAGCACCGATGGGGGTGAAGTTAGGTAGAGAAGGGCGCCGTGACGGATTGCAGAGATGTTGCGGAAACTGGAGCACCCTGAGAAAACCCAACGGCAACGTCCCCCATGTTTCCTGCATGCAGGAATTCGGGCTTGACCCCACCGGAAATCGTGCCCGGTTCGCCGTAGGGAGCGGTGTGTGGTCTGGCCACTACACCACGCCTGCCCATGAATGTATAGGCCTAAATTAATGGTTATGATATTCGCGACATAGTTGGATGTGCATTAATATATCCGGGTTGTCCAAGCTTTCCCCTCGTCCCCTAACACTTCAGCCAGTTATGAAGAACTATTTGGGATACAGCAGGAACGGAATTTTTACCTACACATTTTAATGAAAAATTTTGACTTTACCCTGACTCCTTCAGAGTGGTTTCTGTTTTATACCTTTAAGTTTCTCCAACGCCTTCATTGTTTTATAAAATAAGATGAAAAACGTTTTACACGAAACGGACCTTAAGAACATGAATGTTCTTTAGCTCTGGTTGCCTATTCGTAGCAAGGTACATGACAATTAAATTGCAGACAAACTTGCAGAACCTTATACCCTCACAGATACTCCTTTTGATAATCTAGCATTGCAAAATTCGTACCGCAAAATAAAATTGTAATTTTTACTGAGAACATTTTTGTAATTTTACAAATACACTGAAGAGCCAAAAAACTGGTTCACCTGTCTAATATCGTGTAGCCCCCTCCCTCCCTTTTCCCGAGCACGCAGAAGTGCCGCAAGACGACGTGGCATGGACTCGACTAATGTTTGAAGGTATTCAGGAGGCAATTCACACCATGAATCCTGCGGGGCAGTCCACAAATCCAATCTGCGCCAATTTGAGAAAGGGTTGCATGTCTGTCACGTTTAATGATTCTCGCAGTCGTCGTTTGTCCCGTTCTTTCACGATCTTTTTCTGGCTGCAGCGATGTCGAAGATGTGATGTTTTACCGGATTCCCGATATTCACGGTACACTCGTAAAATGGTCGTACACGAACATCCAAATGTTATCGCTACCTCGGAGATGCTATGTCCCATCTCTCGTACGCCGAACNCTCTCGTGCGCCGAATATAACACCATGTTCAAACTCAATTAATTCTTGATAACCGGCCATTGTAGCAGCAGTAACCTATCTAGCTGCCGACCGCATCGCGTTACTATGATCGGTTCCATACCTCTGTTATTTGCATAATCACGCCTATGCCAGTTTTTCTGGCTCTTCGGTGTACTTGTATCAGTACAAAGACTTCTCTTGTAAAAATACTCGTTTGTAAAACTACAAGGACCATGTTTGTAATAGACCTCAAATATTTGTACTACACTGATCCATATCCACGAGTTTCATCTAAATGACGGACACTCCACAACGTAAAACCGTATACAGTTGTTTGTGCAATAACTATGGGTGACATAAGGTGTAGTTGCATGTAAAAAATGTATTGTAAGTTCGAATTATGTCAAACACTGAAAAACATTCAAATAATCATAATAAAACAACAATTCTAATCAAACCTGACTGTATTACTCACTACCTGTCAGTGTTTCCTAGCTACACAGAATTCTTAAAATTAAATTAATGTTTTCTTCGTAATTAAAATCGTCCTTAATATTTTGTACTTGGAGCTATATTTACTATAAAAGTAAGTGTTAAGAACTTACGTCAAGTTATCCTTGTGGTTTAATGTGCAGGCTGATACTGCAAGCGGTCTGGGTTCTAGCTCCTGTGCTGGCAAAGTGTATATTTTTATTTTCGTAAGTTGCATTTTGATTTTTTTTTTAGTTATTCTCTGTTAAAAATTCACGACCTTTGTTTTATAGAAGAAAAATAATTTGATGCACACTTCTTAATAATGTAAGCCGTAATACAAGGCTATCATTTGAAATATTACAAATATATGTTATGCATATTTTACAAGAAAACATTTTAGTTTTACAAAGTATTTTCTTAGCAACTGGGTTTCCAAGGATTTCTCTTGTGAAATTACGAAGCCTTTTTACAGCGATGTTGATAATTCTTCGGAAATACATTTTCCAGCACTATTTAAGAGCTTAGAGTGGTATTTCCATAGACAGTGCAATATTTTTTTAGTGGTACAGAAGCAATCATGAACAGATGTTGGTTTTCTTATTGTGGAGTACAGGAAAACACTTAGTTACTTTTACGGTTCACCTGTTATTCCATCCTGGCTATCTCAAATATTACCTTGAAAATATGAGTGCTTTTATCTTTGCCTCATGCTAGTGTGACTATGCTGTTCAGAATGTCAATCATGTCTTCTTCAGTATGGTTTTCTGCAATTACATGGCACGTTGCAAGCAAAACTAATGTGATGGATGTGCTTTCTTCATATAACATAAAATGTTATTTAACTTCACCAGACTGCATGATCTACGAAGTTTTATTCTCTTTCCCACATAATAATCACATTTACCTGCGATCTGGCATGCACGGAAATTATATATTGCTTATATGTATGGTTTCATTAAACGTCTGCTCATTACTTAATCTTGTTCGCTCCCATCCGTTCATCGCGCTCAAGAAGAAGAAAGATCCTTAAAATTGTGTATTCTGCATTATATATTACACTGGTATATCTGACGAATTGAAGGTGCAATGTATCAACCAGATTGTGTATGTAGAGTAATTAATATTGTTTTTTATTACTTTCATTGAGTTTTATTTCGCCGGCTTGCCAAAACGTCGTATCATGCGGGGAGACGTCGTAAACCTATTCAAAAGATCCATGTGTTAGCCCTGTCATTCCTACGCTAATTTCAGATTTCTGATGTTGCGAATAAGAAATGTTTTGTTCGGCCCTGTACTTGAGTCGTCGAAGAACATATATCGTAAATAAAACCAATGAGCTGCAGACGTTTTGCTTAGTGGTTGGAGATATGAACCAGCCATAATGTAAGGCAGCAGCACGGTTAACGAATCAGTTACGCCCATAAAAGATCATTGGGCGCAGAGCACAGAGCTTTGCAGATTAAAGCACCAGTCTAATAATCACGTTCCTGTCCAACTTGTAGACAATTGTCTACACTGGCGATGAAAGGGTTAATATCTTCCTTCCTATGTATTTAGTGTTATTAAAATTGTTTGTACGCGCGTGACTTACCTGCGGTATTTTCACAGTGGTAAAAAGTATCTCCATTAGATCGTAAAACTTTCTTTTGCCATTGGCGACAATGAAGGTCATGTACGTGTGTGTGTGAAGAAGTTTATATTTGATAGAGATATTATTGTTGGTATTGGTGTTACCGGTATCATAGGCTTCATTAACATGATTGCTGTTACTCAATATCAATAGCCTGAATGAATGGTGGAAGACGGTTTTAGGTAGAAAGCTATTGAGTTTTCAATAGATCCTGATTTCCGCCTCTCTCATTTCACCAGTATCTGAGGACTCCGGCTACAAGAACTACCAGTAACTAAATTACTAAAAATAACTCGTAAAAATGTGCAAAAGAAAAAAACAATCTGCACGTGCTGTTGATCAGTGCTCAGTTCTCACATTTGAGCTCTTCAGAAGTCTAAACTAGCACAGACTAGTGTCAGTTGGTGGTGGGTGGTTTCAAGTATTCAAGTACGCTGGTTGATGTATGTCCCTCTCTATTCCTGGTTTTATCTCAATTTTCACATCATCCAACTAAGCGTTACTTCTGCAGCTGACATCGTTGTTTTATGTGCGAACGGGTACGTTTCGCGGTTTTCGAGTGGTCGCATATTGTTGAGTAAAACTCCTGTTCCTCGTTGGTTACTCGGTCCTGCTGTGTTAACCAATTAACCAATGACATACGGTTGGGAGCAGGCAGCAGCATACCATACAACAGGTGATTACAAGTAGGACCGGACCACCTGTCGATTCCACAACTAGTACTGCAAAACGCGCCAGTTCATAACCTAGACCTATTTCGTGGCTGGAAAAAATTTCACCTATCACGCGTCTTAGGTGTCTGCCAGCCAATCACCGACGTTCAGCGTCGGGGTAACTTAATTTTTATTGGCGCGGTCAAGTAGAGAATGTCTTCTCGCACAGACTCGCGGCCAATAGCATAACGAAATTTGCAAGCGTGCACGCACCAAGTTAAATCATAGCCTTCACAAAGGCCTAAATCTCNAAAATGTCTTCTCGCACAGACACGCGGTCAATAGCATAACGAAATTTGCAAGCGTGCACGCACAAAGTTTAAGTATAGCCTTCACATAGGCCTAAATCTTTCCGCGAAAAAGAGTAGGCCATAATTATAGGCCTCTGACATCAATCTATAGGCTACAATTTTCACATTTCGTTTTTCTCTGTTCAATACCATCTCGCATAGTTCAGTTATAAAACTGCATTTTCTTGAAAATGATAAAAAACATTTTATGAGTGTATTTTTTTTTTAANTCCCCCTCAATTCACATCGACATCATCTTTGTTTAGTTTCTCAACAGAATTGTGAGTTGTAAAAACACTTTCAGTATTATTTTTATAAAGCTTAATCCTTTTACTTTGTTAGTATCGCTTTAAGGTGTTACAAAACTAAAGTTATACATACATATTTCTGTGAACGGTAAGAAATCAAACACCAATCCAGTCGCATAGTTCTGTGAAATATTCTGTGGAAATATAGCCATCTGGTTTGGCTACTGCTATAAGCAGTCAATAAGTAGAAACACTTTTCTCTGATTATGGTACTTTTTCTCAGCTGGGATAAGGAGCCTTTACATACTTGTAAAACAAAGTCAGCAGTGTGTTTTAGCGCTTGATGCGGAGATTGTGTTGTGTTTAAGGGGCTAAATATTTTAGACCGTTAATCAAATTGAAACTAAACTTCAAAGTCGAGCAAGTAAAAAAGGTTCTAATACTAAAGAAAAATAACTATTTCACTCTCACGATTAATATGAATAATTACTTTTAATATTACATTTTTCAATGAATTTCGATATTTCTTTCCGTACTTCAGATTTATTGTTTCTTAGAACCAATATTGAGCATAATTTTTGGTGTCACAGTTTTCTAATATGAACGTCTTATCGCAAATTTTGTTGATTGATAACGTGATGATTACAGAATTTTGGTTTTTTACTGCAGTGTAGCGTGAGTANTTAGTTTCTTAACAGAATTGTGGGTTGTAACAACACTTTCAGTATTTTTTTTTATATAGCTTAATCCTTTTATTTTGTTAGTATAGTTTTAAGGTGTTACAAAACTAATGTTATACATACATATTTCTTTGAACGGTAATAAATCAACACCAATCCAGTCGGATCGTTCTGTGAAATATGCTGTGGAATTCTGGCCATCTAGTTTGGCTACTGCTATGAGCAGTCAATAAATAGAGACACTTCTCTCCGATTATGGTACGTTTTCTCAGATGGGATTAGGTGTCTTTAAGTACTCGTAAAACAAAATCAGCAGTGTGTTTTAGCGCTTGATACGCAGATTGTGTTGTATTTAAGGGGCTAAATATTTTAGACCGTCAATCAAATTGAAACTAAACTTCATAGTCGAGCAAGCAAATAAGGTCGTAATCCCCAAGAAAAATAACTATTTCACTCTCACGATAAATATGAATAATTACTTTTAATATTACATTTTTCAATGAATTTCGATATTTCTTTCGGTACTTCAGATTTATTGTTTCTTAGAACCAATATTGAGCATATTTTTTTGGTGTCACAATTTTCTAACATGAACGACTTATCGCAAATTTTGTTGATTGATAACGTGATGATTACAGAATTTTGGTTTTTTACTGCAGTGTAGCGTGAGTANACTTATCGCAAATTTTGTTGATTGATAACGTGATGATTACAGAATTTTGGTTTTTTACTGCAGTGTAGCGTGAGTAGTCAATATAGTAGTAGACAAGTGTTTTTTTTTTGTAAACGGAAATTTTACGCAAAGCAAAACTGTTCTAGTTACGTGCCAACTCCTCGAGTTGGCAGCACGGTTTCGCCGTTAGGAGCGAAGTCAAGTGTTTTTTTTCTTGATCTGGTCTTGTTTCTCCTCCTTCGGTCTCCCTCCACCCCCTCTTCCCGGCATCAGCCCCTTCCTTCTTCCAGTACCTCCTCCGCGCGCTCGTAAACAATACATTTACTGCGCTCTATCGGTGAAACCCGGTACTGTTAGACGCCAAGTTCCGCCGTGAGGTAGGCCCACACATCACGTCCGAAGTATCGTCTGTGGACAGTCAAGGCCGTGGCTACTGCGCATGCGCGTGTGAAAACAAACCATCATATATAGTTTTAAGGCCATGTTACAATCGAAATAATATTACCGTAACCGTATACGTACCCGTAATCATTGCCATAATGTAATTTCTGTGCTATAATTGACGCAATTAAATCCGCATGATTTCATTGAGTCGTCATGGCCGAAAGATGGCCGTGGCAGTCCAGCATGTCTATTTTCATGATTTCCTTTCCTTGTAGGCGTATGGGGCTTAGCTGTGAGACACAACTAACTCCTGTCCCTACCGCGGGATCACACATAACACTTAGGTTTAGAGTAGTTTAGAAAAAAAAAATTTTCATTACTTGGTCATAGGTTTTACTTTAATGTTGGAAAAGTTTACATATAGTTAGTTGAATTCTTGCTCGTGTATGTTGGCTAACTTGTTGTATATTTTAACTTATTTGTTGTGTTTAGTCATCTCCTCAGTAAACAAGAGTGATGGATATAGAATAAATATTTTACCGTTGCACGTATAATTATCACAAACCACGTTTTATAGACCATAATTAGAGTCATTCACATAAATATGAGTGTGTGTGTGTGTGTGTGTGTGTTTAGCTTTGTGGCCAGAAATGTACGGCTATGAAAGTGAATTTAACGCTTGTNGTTTTACTTTAATGTTGGAAAAGTTTACATATAGTTAGTTGAATTCTTGCTCGTGTATGTTGGCTAACTTGTTGTAGATTTTAACTTATTTGTTGTGTTTAGTCATCTCCTCAGTAAACAAGAGTGATGGATATAGAATAAATATTTTACCGTTGCACGTATAATTATCACAAACCACGTTTTATAGACCATAATTAGAGTCATTCACATAAATATGAGTGTGTGTGTGTGTGTGTGTGTGTGTGTTTAGCTTTGTGGCCAGAAATGTACGGCTATGAAAGTGAATTTAACGCTTGTNAGTGTGTGTGTGTGTGTGTGTGTGTTTAGCTTTGTGGCCAGAAATGTACGGCTATGAAAGTGAATTTAACGCTTGTTAGTAATAATAATGGTTTCGTATAGACTACGCATAGGTTCTTGCACAAGAGAGTTGAAAGTTCGCTAACTTGCTACGCAATTGTGCATTGGAAATGTTTACGGTTATTGTTATGCATGGTTTTAGCAAGTACCATTGCACAGAAGGTATATTCCATTTTTGCTCTTATTGGTATTGTTATGGTTATGTCAATTTTGGCGCGTTCTTTAAACTACAAAAAAAATTGACTAACATTATAGGTTAGTGTGAACTATAACAACACGTATTCACTTCTATCCTAGGTAAGTATTTGGGTCTTGTTAGGTTGGGATACCATGCTGAGAAACGATGGTTGTAAAAACGCGCATGCGCTGNCTAGGTAAGTATTTGGGTCTTGTTAGGTTGGGATACCATGCTGAGAAACGATGGTTGTAAAAACGCGCATGCGCTGTAATTAATGGTTGTCTACTAACGCGCGCGTAACAACGACGCCAGCGCTACGTAAACACCTGCGCTTTCTCCGGCTGCNAATTAATGGTTGTCTACTAACGCGCGCGTAACAACGACGCCAGCGCTACGTAAACACCTGCGCTTTCTCCGGCTGCCTCGTAATCATAACGAGTGATTGTAACGAACGCCTCTGTAACATCACTATCTTTTATACGCGGTGTGGACGCATGTTACGGGACACGGGAAAAAACAAACTGGGGAAAAAAAATTGAACCCCGAATTTCCGCGTCNGCGGTGTGGACGCATGTTACGGGACACGGGAAAAAACAAACTGGGGAAAAAAAATTGAACCCCGAATTTCCGCGTCTTTATTGCGTCTCTCTCATATAACACAACGTAAAGTGTTTTGCCAGACCATAAAGGGAAATATGCACGTACACAAAATAAGAAACGATAATGGAAAAAAAAAAAAATCAAATATTTTTATCAGACCTGCGATAAAAATGTGCTAAAAATTGTTTCACCTGCACCTCAAGGACTTTATCACTTTCGCACGTTATTGTAGTTCCCATTTTGTAGTCCTTCCCCAAGGTTGCAATTAANGCACCTCAAGGACTTTATCACTTTCGCACGTTATTGTAGTTCCCATTTTGTAGTCCTTCCCCAAGGTTGCAATTAACTCGACAGGTGGTGTAATTTTTTTTTGCCGTAAAGTATACCGGAAGATATCTAAATTAGTCCGACAAAGTTCGGCTGCGGGGTAAATCTGAAAAAAAAAAGAAAAAAAGAGAAAATATATTTACGACTTATGGTCTAAAGTGAATGCTAAGGGCGGATCACATCTATGAAGTTGGACCTGAAACACTAGTTTATTACAAATATTGGAGAAAAAAAATGCTGAAGATGGAAAACTGAGTGTCTGTTCTCTAAGAAAATGTTCGTAAAATTACTATATCAATGTGTACGAAAAGTGAGAAAGTGCGAATGGTAAACTATTTTCCCATGCATCCATGATAGCGTTCCTATATTCGCTTACGAAGCAGTCAAATGCGTAGGGAAGTCCCCAACAATGTATAGTAACGACGCTCAACATTCGTATATTTGCAGTCCGACATGTGGTATTATTTCTATACAGTGCATAGGTTAAAAACTTCCGTTAGAGTTTAGGGAGTTTACCAGAAAAGTTTTTACAGTGTGTATAAAGTGTAACGGAACAAAGATCTGTAAAGAAGACAACACCTGTTTGTCGCTATCGTCAAATTATTTCGTGATAATAACCACAGTTTCTACCTTAGTTTCGACTTAATCTCCATGACACTGTAACATTCTTGGGATTAAAAATTAGTACATATTATTAACTCTCACATCAGAATTAACTTCACATTATCCAGACACTCAATATTCCATCTCCAGTTGTCTTAATAAACTATTGCTTCAGGTCCAATTTCAAAGATATGTACCGCCCCTAGGACTCACTTTATACCATAAGTATTATACAGAGTGTATCTAAACTATTGCAACAATCTTTGGGAAGTGATTCCTGACATCAAAACAATGCCTAGTAAGAAATTGTTCTTATGCAAAATATTATTTCACTGAGTGCGCACGAATACAGTGCGTTGTCCCTTTGGTATAATATTCTAAACTCGGTTAATATTTGTTTGCACGAGGTGGAGTTATAGCCTGAAAGTAGAATTTTAGCATGGCCTCAGANTTTCTAAACTCGGTTAATATTTGTTTGCACGAGGTGGAGTTATAGCCTGAAAGTAGAATTTTAGCATGGCCTCAGAAAAGTTGTAAGTAACCGGGGATGAACTATACATCCGTTACCAAGGTTTTTTGGTAATACATAGCGCATGTTATACGATTTCTGGATGTCACGGTTTGATGTCAAGTAATAACGCTGTGTTGGGTGACAGATATTATTTTTCTTAATTATACCGGGTTAGATTGCAGGCGGAGTCGCTCACAGATTTTCACATGTGAGAATCGTGCCGGAGGATGCCGCTGGTCGGTGGGTTTTCTCGAGAATTTCCCGTTTCCCCTGCCCTTGCATTCCGGTGCTTGCTCCTTTCTCACTTCGTTTCACCCTCGTCGGCTCTCAAGACCTCGATGTTAAAAACCACCCATATATCCCCACCCAGGTTTCTGGTCAGTGAAGCCTTTCTGAAGGAGTATGTCGCTGTGGTCCATTATACACGACACTGATTTGCATCTGTATTCTTAAATAGTGTGTGACTCTGCAACTAGCTACTCACAACAGCAGCCCCTACTAGTTAATTTAAACAAATAATATTTATATTAATATTACTACCCTTACCTTTCATTACTGACTACGGGGCTAGGCAATGAATGGATCTTTGCAACAGTTTGCTCGTTGTACACATGAGTTCAAACATCTGTCGGTTGAAATGTTGAGGTCCGGCATTGTGAACGAAAATGTGGACGTCACTGACCGCCCAGTAATCGTTGCATATTATCTCAAACCACCCGAGCCTACTTCTTTCGTGAAATCTCATTGGTGATTTGTTTGTATTCCCCCGTTATTTCGTGCCATAAAAGCAGTCTCTAGATTACGACGTAAGGCGATTACAACACAATTTTTGCACTTCTGCTATTTTTTGCTGAAGTAAATTAGTTTTATGAACTTTTTCCTCTCCACACGCTTAGAGTCAATATAATTTATTGTTGTGTTCATAAGACTTCCTGAAGTTTATTTCACAGTTCAGAAGTACTTCGAAAAATGCATTAATAATTCTTATTTAAATAAGAATTTTCGTACCTTTCCGAAAGGACTGTACATAAATATGGGAAGTGGGGAAATTAAAAACTACTTTTATTTTCCTCAATGTTTCTCTTAATCAGTTACTGTGATATGTACTGTTATCCTGTTCTTCAAAGCTGGATTTATTGACAGCATATTTAATCAAACGCTTGAGGAATTAAGAAAACATGGTTTCAAGAGCATGATCTTGGCCCAGATCTTAGTCGAACCCATGACTTCCTGAGTGCGTATCAGGTAAGCCGTTGCATGAGTAAAACCTCTTGGTTTCATATTTGATTTAATACACGTTATGTAGGAAAGCAAAAATGTAGCTTTAGCAGTGCATTAGCTATCGTTACAACATGTAGCTAATTATCCTAAAGTAATATTTTAAAATAACTTAATCATTTTTATGACGTTATGCTTTTTTAGAGTTATATTACAATATATAAGTTGTAAGGTTTTTTATGAAAGGGGTTTATTTGGCAGTAATGCAGCAATCAACTTATAGTAATATATTATACATAACACAAACCACTTTTTATTGATACTAAATACAAATATGCCTAAGAACATATATGCCTAAATACATATATGCCTAAATACACACATTTGGAATTGAAATTAAGCAAGCAATTTCAATTATATATATTGAATATCTAGAAAAGTAATCTTAAAAAGAGATTAATTAATGACTACTACTTTATATAGATTCTTGACTTTGTTAAACTCAGTTTTGTAAACCCTTCAGTAGTTTCTTTTAAAATTACTATGAACGTAATACTGTAATAAATATATCTACAAAACTTTTAACGGCAAACTTGAACAATTAAATTGCTTCTATTGCCACATCATTAATACACACCAAGTTCGCTGCGTTTGTTGAAAATAATTTTTTCTTGCGGTCTGTTGTTTCGAAATTTTTAAATAAGTATTTTGAACAACATCCTTAACAAATTAATTTAATAATATTGAGTGACAAAAATTACACTTCATTATACAGCCTTGTTCTACACTGCCCTGCTCTGTTTTACTCCACAGATAGAGTAAAATGAAATTTATGTAAATTTAAGAAGTAATGGTTTAAACCAGTTTTGTTTGTGGCGACATCTTGTATACCCACTTGTAATGGGGCATACTTAGTTTTGCTTCTGTAGTGCACAAACTGAGTTTTGTATCTCTACTCGAATTTCACCAATTAATTTCTACAACCACCGGTGGTCTTGAAACTTGTGTCTATGAGGAATGCGGAATGGTCTGAAGAACACAAATGAACAATAAAAACAATTTTCATTTCCGGTCGACATTCTTAGTTTTGCATCTGGGCTGCTCATATAATGAATTGTAAATAAAAATATTATATTAATCGGTGAAGCACCCATAGTTAATGTTGGCATTTGAGATGCCTTTATACTTTACTTATACCATGGTTAAAAAAAAAATATTAAAAAATACTTTTCACGATAAATTCAAAGCCTCTTTATTTAACTACGTGTCACATCACATTGATGTCAGTTCAGAATACGTTTCAAAAGAAAAGATGAAAAGTGTAATTTATTCTAATTCGTCACTTGAAAATGCCGTTGTGGTAATAAAAAGGAAAGAGAAAGGAAAGTNAGGTCCGGCATTGTGAACGAAAATGTGGACGTCACTGACCGCCCAGTAATCGTTGCATATTATCTCAAACCACCCGAGCCTACTTCTTTCGTGAAATCTCATCGGTGATTTGTTTGTATTCCCCCGTTATTTCGTGCCATAAAAGCAGTCTCTAGATTACGACGTAAGGCGATTACAACACAATTTTTGCACTTCTGCTATTTTTTGCTGAAGTAAATTAGTTTTATGAACTTTTTCCTCTCCACACGCTTAGAGTCAATATAATTTATTGTTGTGTTCATAAGACTTCCTGAAGTTTATTTCACAGTTCAGAAGTACTACGAAAAATGCATTAATAATTCTTATTTAAATAAGAATTTTCGTACCGTTCCGAAAGGACTGTACATAAATATGGAAAGTGGGGAAATTAAAAACTACTTTTATTTTCCTCAATGTTTCTCTTAATCAGTTACTGTGATATGTACTGTTATNAAAGTGGGGAAATTAAAAACTACTTTTATTTTCCTCAATGTTTCTCTTAATCAGTTACTGTGATATGTACTGTTATCCTGTTTTTCAAAGCTGGATTTATTGACAGCATATTTAATCAAACGCTTGAGGAATTAAGAAAACATGGTTTCAAGAGCATGATCTTGGCCCAGATCTTAGTCGAACCCACGACTTCCTGAGTGCGTATCAGGTAAGCCGTTGCATGAGTAAAACCTCTTGGTTTCATATTTGATTTAATACACGTTATGTAGGAAAGCAAAAATGTAGCTTTAGCAGTGCATTAGCTATCGTTACAACATGTAGCTAATTATCCTAAAGTAATATTTTNGAAAGCAAAAATGTAGCTTTAGCAGTGCATTAGCTATCGTTACAACATGTAGCTAATTATCCTAAAGTAATATTTTTAAATAACTTAATCATTTTTTATGACGTTATGATTTTTTAGAGTTATATTACAATATATAAGTTGTAAGGTTTTTTATGAAAGGTGTTTATTTGGCAGTAATGCAGCAATCAACTTATAGTAATATATTATACATAACACAAACCACTTTTTATTGATACTAAATACAAATATGCCTAAGAACATATATGCCTAAATACACACATTTGGAATTGAAATTAAGCAAGCAATTTCAATTATATATATTGAATATCTAGAAAAGTAATCTTAAAAAGAGATTAATTAATGACTACTACTTTATATAGATTCTTGACTTTGTTAAACTCAGTTTTGTAAACCCTTCAGTAGTTTCTTTTAAAATTACTATGAACGTAATACTGTAATAAATATATCTACAAAACTTTTAACGGCAAACTTGAACAATTAAATTGCTTCTATTGCCACATCATTAATACACACCAAGTTCGCTGCGTTTGTTGAAAATAATTTTTTCTTGCGGTCTGTTGTTTCGAAATTTTTAAATAAGTATTTTGAACAACATCCTTAACAAATTAATTTAATAATATTGAGTGACAAAAATTACACTTCATTATACAGCCTTGTTCTACACTGCCCTGCTCTGTTTTACTCCACAGATAGAGTAAAATGAAATTTATGTAAATTTAAGAAGTAATGGGTTAAACCAGTTTTGTTTGTGGCGACATCTTGTATACCCACTTGTAATGGGGCATACTTAGTTTTGCTTCTGTAGTGCACAAACTGAGTTTTGTATCTCTACTCGAATTTCACCAATTAATTTCTACAACCACCGGTGGTCTTGAAACTTGTGTCTATGAGGAATGCGGAATGGTCTGAAGAACACAAATGAACAATAAAAACAATTTTCATTTCCGGTCGACATTCTTAGTTTTGCATCTGGGCTGCTCATATAATGAATTGTAAATAAAAATATTATATTAATCGGTGAAGCACCCATAGTTAATGTTGGCATTTGAGATGCCTTTATACTTTACTTATACCATGGTTAAAAAAAAAATATTAAAAAATACTTTTCACGATAAATTCAAAGCCTCTTTATTTAACTACGTGTCACATCACATTGATGTCAGTTCAGAATACGTTTCAAAAGAAAAGGTGAAAAGTGTAATTTATTCTAATTCGTCACTTGAAAATGCCGTTGTGGTAATAAAAAGGAAAGAGAAAGGAAAGTNGTGAAAAGTGTAATTTATTCTAATTCGTCACTTGAAAATGCCGTTGTGGTAATAAAAAGGAAAGAGAAAGGAAAGTTTTTATAAATCAGTACAAAACAGCATTTTTAAGTCATGCACGTATTTTTTAATGAAAGCGTTTTCAAATTGTACGTGCTATCATTGCTTATGGCATTTCTATTGCTAATGTATTATAGATAGTCGCAATACTCTACGTAAAATTCAAACCCGTTTAAAAATAAAACAACTTATAAAGGCTCTGTACAGAAACTTTTTTAAAACTTTGGGTGTAATTGAAAAATTGGCACGACATAAAGATAAAAATTTTATTATTTCTTGTTTCATTGCATGAATATTGGGTTGTGAATAGTGATTTCGTTTAACATTCATTGGCATACCGGAATACTGCACCAAGAAGATATTTTTGTTATTATAATTTTTTTTGTGTCTTGTTGTAATTTAAATTTGTAAAGTTAAAATGTATAAAATAAAATTTCATGCCAAGCTATGAAGTAAAAATAAAGAAGCTTATTTGAAAGATAAGAGAAAAAATTTATCTCTTAGTGAATTTGCAAATTTTATTAACACCTAGATTTAAAAACCGTAGACCTTACAAACGATATTATTCACTGACAACATGTTATATTGGTCATTCATTGTTACAATACGACTCACTAAACAAAACTTCTGAAACATTCTGAGCGATACCAAAATATTTTCTGAACATTTGAAGCCCTTCGTCGAATTCATAAAATCTACTCAATGACTTAACGAAAGTGAGTTGAAGCTAGTTTATGTCATAAAACCGACCGGTTTGACATTGACGGACTTAATGAAATGCCATAATCGGTTTAGAGTATGCTGCTCGTAAGGTAAATATATTTCCATAATTTAAAAAATTCTGAATTATGTTACAGAGCAGTAGTATTTTGTAAGTGATAACGGATATGTCCTACTATTTATTGCACTCTTTGCGGTAAACTTTGCAGAATTATGATGTCATTAAGTGTCGTGTGACATTTAAATAACTCATGCAAACAGCTGTGATAACACGAAATGCAGATATTATGTTTTTGTAATCGCCATCCATTCTATTCACAGACTTGGCGTTGCGTTTAGCNTGATAACACGAAATGCAGATATTATGTTTTTGTAATCGCCATCCATTCTATTCACAGACTTGGCGTTGCGTTTAGCATATTTGTGGTGGCATTCACATTCATAGAGAAACTCTATTTCAAATACTGGTTTCATGCTGGTTTCATTTTCACAATAAAAATGAAACTGTTAGAAATTATTTCGCGTGTCATTCAGCCGTTTGTTGTATTAACTATTCTAATTATAAATGTACGGAAATAAATTTATTCAGTAATTTAGACTAGATAATAACCAGCGACTATTGGTGNACTATTCTAATTATAAATGTACGGAAATAAATTTATTCAGTAATTTAGACTAGATAATAACCAGCGACTATTGGTGAATGAATAAGAGAAACTGGTTATAGAAAGTACGACTTTCATAATGAGTGTATTTTATATGCCTCCATGTTTTAACTTCAATTGCACAAGCGTAAAAAGTTATGTTTAAAAATAACTACTGATTTCACTTACTTTATACTAAGTACCGAATAATTTCTGCGAATAGAGAATTTTTTAATGTGTTTAATTTCTTACTTGTAAATATAACAGAGACTATCAAACTTCACTCTTTCGTAGAAAGATGTACTGCATAGGAGGAGTTGTAAACTTGGAATCTTAACAGCGTGGAGGTTGGGTGTTACTAATATTAAATAGTTTTAAAAGGTGTATTTTTGCTACCCGATATTAAGTTGGTAACTAATTCTTCACCTAAAATACAAAGCAATGAACGTAAAGTAAATGTACACCAAAAGCAGGCAAGAAAGGCTGATGATTACTCAAAAAATAGAAAACTTTTGTTATTTAAAGAAAATGCGCTTATTGTTTCACTATACATAAATACCTACGAAAAGTTTTCTTATGTTAATGAAAGCTGTTTTATACGTCTGTAAAAAGGACTTTGGCCGTCATTTACATTATTTTGTTTTCTTGGGGAACCTATATTTTTGCTTTCTTGATATTGAGTTAAGTTATTAGNTGGCCGTCATTTACATTATTTTGTTTTCTTGGGGAACCTATATTTTTGCTTTCTTGATATTGAGTTAAGTTATTAGAAGAGAATGTTTTCAACGTTTAAAAATCATCAATATGAGACATCTTAAATGTCATATAGCAAAATTCAATGACATCTATTTTTCTGCAAGCATTGGATGAAACACGTTGTAATAATTGTAAAATTCAAATGCTGAAAGATGTTCCACATTTTGTGTATGTATATACATATGTAAAGTAATTAATGCAATTAATACGCTAGTAATAACTAATAGGGTGTATTAAAAACCCTAGGTTTTAACAAGTCGCAGACAAACAAAAATTTTCCACCTGAAGATTAAAAAATCTTTTTCTTCGAAGGGTGTTTCTGGAATCGTCATGGTTCTGAATGCAGCACATATGTTTGCAGAATAGTATACTTTTTTTTTAAGTTTAGTGGCAGTGCCTTTGCTTGGTATTATTTTTGAATTGTACTACCTGAACGTATGTAAACATTTTTATGTCAACCATTGCGATGTTGGGGCTCTTATTTTAGTGTTGCTAAAAGTATCTTGAACGTTGAAAATAAACTAAATAATGGTTAGACNTTGAACGTTGAAAATAAACTAAATAATGGTTAGACACGGGTAGTTCAGGATGGGGATGAAATTTATTCAGCTACTCCCTGCTCAATGGACTAAGCAATAAGTTGCGGTGGCCACCACCTGCATAACAAGTATCCTTTTTTTCTTTTTGTTCTACGTGAGTGGGAAATCACGCCACACGCTAGCGATAACGACTCGTTGCCACCGTCGTGTTTTCCAGATCCCATGCGCGACTACTTTCGTTCCCGCAAGTTGTTTATTCTGTGCCACAATCTAACCTGCAAATTATGCCGCTCTCTGTTCGTGAATCTAAGCAGAGCTGGACGATCGCAGACAGCCAGCCCTCATTACAGTCTGGTTACCCAAGAAACTGGATAAGATATCCGTTGCCATTTCGGCGGGGAACGAATCGACTCTGCGTGGAAGCCATTGCCGAGTTGAGTAGCGACTTCTTAGTTTCATTATTTTTTTCTTTCTTTTAGGTTGGTAGTTCTCACGGAACGCCTATAATCTGGTATTTGTATGCCGGTGGTGGGTCGTCCACCGGAAGTGTTTATAACCCCCGCCCCTCATCACCCTTTTACTCCTTTTCCGTTCTCGAGAAGGTATCCAGATGCGCGCATCTCATTGGCTGTCGAGGCGAGTGGTCGTATTGGACGCGTTGTTGAATGGCCTAGCTTCGGGAGATGTGCATGGCGTTTGTAGCAGTGGAGACGACGGGTACTTAAGAAAAATGTTTTTTAATGTCTGTAAGGAATGAACCCATTATTGGCTCGTTTGTGTTATTATTCGACTAGACCAATCAGAATTCGTATTTTGTCATCGTCTGCCTCGCAGAAAATTTACGTTATTGCCAGACCGTAAAGGTAAGAAAACTACGTGGTATCGAAGAAAAAAAAATTGTAGGATGGTATATTTTCATAAGTCGTCTGTATTCATCTGCCCTAAAATTACGAGAGAAAGGTAATGATTAGTGTCAACTATTGTCAAAACAAAACCAGTGTATGTAATAGGAGCTGGTCATTATTTTTACTATTGGTCTGCTTCCTTTTGGAAAATAAGACTAAAAATAAGCTTACAAAACTACATTTTGTAAGACTGTGTTCCCGACAGAAAAATATTTTTTTATTAGAAAATATTTTGTATATTTTTATTAATGAATTCCTTGATTCTTTTAACCAACTGGGAAAGAAAAAAAATTTAGCCACTAATATAAACCTTAATTTAGTATCAGGATAACTATGTGGAAACTAACTTAATAAATTCTAGCAATTCCCGTTAAAAAAGCTGAATTTTTTTTTATAAAATTATAAAAATTCAGTTTTGTAACATTAACCCAGAAATAACATCATGAAGGCAGCATGACAGCGACATAAGCAGATAATGTTGCAATGATTGATCTGTAAAACTCGCCTGCTTTGTTTTTATAAGCAGTGACCTTTACCCCGCATTCGAAAAGTTGTGGCAGTTAACTTGGTATTTCTGTGATTCGGCAGTCAGCGTATTTCCTTCTTGGGATTTAATAACCGCGAGGAATGCAGCTTTCGCAGAATCGCGCAAACGCATAATTTGGCACGTAACATGTAGCACATTTAGTCAAACATCGTTCAATACAGGGTGCATCTGTCAACGTTTAACCGCTAAGCATTTATTACGTACTATTACGACAAAGACTATCAGAAATACGTCAAATATTTTCGTATTTGCGAAGGAAAAGGTAGTAAATGTGCACGTAAATCTGGACTGAATTTCGTAGCACGTTTCGCACACGTAAAATACGCCCTTATAAAATGCGTGGGTCCCTCTTTAGGCCCGGTGCTAGTAAAAGACTTCCGCCTGACTCGATCTTGCCGAACGTTTTAGTGACTGTTAAACGGTTTACAAAGTGGCGTTTTTATGGGCTGGCTGCCGTCTTCTCTTTTTTATTGCGCCATAACCTCCAGATTTATAGAGTATCAACGAATGTGCTCCCACGACTAAGTAATTAGCCAATCAGCGACCACCAACCGGCGGAGCTGCCCCCCAGTGAAGAAGTCGGATTTACACGCTCCAATTCTTCGGGTTTGTCAAGTTAAATAAAAAAAAAATGCAATGTGTAATTTAGGCGTTAAGACATAAAAGTAACGCACATGATCAGCTTGGCGACTTATATATATTTTTTGAATTTCAGAGAAGTGTTTCATGTTTTAGGATTTGTGTCTTTGATTATTATTTGAGTAACTTATACTAAACGTATGATAAACAAAATTAAGACAACGTGTTCCTGCCTTCGTCGTTTAACTTTTTTGTGTATTTTTAGGGACATGGTTTTTTACGTAACGGGTGAATTTTATTCAGTATTTGGTACGACGCAATCCTAATTGCGGTCAGTTCTTAAATATTATTTGTTTCCCTGATATTCGCACAATAATTTAGTTTGATTCTGGTTTTATTATGTTTGGTTAGTTGTATCAAATGCCAAAATATGGCTGTTTGCAGCGTGTTTTGAGACTAGAGTTTACGGCTTCTTTCCAACCCTATTATCAACCTTGGTAATTTGTTATTTTTATTTATTTATTTTCATACATATAGTTTAATCGCATATGCCTGTAAAAAAAACCATGAGTAATAAAAATACATTATTTTTTTACATGAAGACCGGACAATAAGTTTTCACAATTGTTTAGTTACAAATTGCAAATACGAAAATTTAATATGGACTGCAGCCCTACAGTAAACTGGAATTTTGTATGGTCGGATTTTATTACTTGCGGCCAGTCCTTCACAGTTGGGTAGTTAGATAACAGTGCCGTTAGTTACCGTTTATGTGCCGCAGTGCCGTGAATGATTTTTGTAAGTTGCGTTACTGTGAGTGGCCTTGGTTGCGTGGTTTTCATGGTGGATAAAACTGTCCTTGCTTACATATTAGTAGATACCTGAAACATTCACTAATTCATTTTGAAACATGCTATAATTCAAAACACGTGTGCTGATATAACTTTAGCTATTGGTGCACGCTGTCTTTGACGCCTCTTGGAGAACTCTGGCCCGATCTCCGCCTTCCACTGTGACAGCAGACAACCAATGTGCATTTAATATCGGTATATTTGTACTTAAGTCTGTAGTGTCTAGACTGCAGGTCATTTAACTCGCGAATTTTTCCGGTCTCTACATATTAGCTCTATTAACTTATTAAACATTTATTTTGTACGCATGTTCATCTCGATTTCAAAAACCTGCCTGGCTAATCAGAGTAGTAGTCGGTTTTCCGCTGTATCTCCGTTCACAAGAACACTGCGGATTGAAACANACAGATTTTAAAATTGCTCGCAGGTGTAAGATCAGATATAAATGAAGCATCTGAGGAATAATCCAAGGACTGGAAACACGCGGGCGCAATGTGAAGTCCTTCTACACACTGCAACGTCCGCCACGTTTCCCGCTTGCAAATATTTTCTACCATATATTAGCTTGCACTGATAAATACTTATTACCCGTGTTACACATGGATAAATCGCCGGTGGGTTCTTTGCTCTGGCAGAGACAGCTAAATATCTAAAGCAGGTTCGTTGTGACTTTTACAACGGCCGTTTTATAGAGGAGACACTTCTTTCCGCACGTAAATAAGGAGATCTCGTAACATTTTCATGGCTCCAGAAGCAGGAGCAGTGCGTTAGCGTTTAGCNCTTTCCGCACGTAAATAAGGAGATCTCGTAACATTTTCATGGCTCCAGAAGCAGGAGCAGTGCGTTAGCGTTTAGCGTTTTAATTACGGTTGTTTACTAATCTCTCATTATATCGCCTTCTCTCTCTAAATTAACTGTATTGAAAAGCAAAGCAAGAGGACATTCCATTATCTACAAGGTAATAAATTTTTTTCTCGTACAGTTGAACACATAAATTAAACATGGTTAATAAAGTTTCTAACTGCGAGTAAAAATAAGTTAGTTTTTTTTGTGTAGTAGTAAATAAGCGACAGTCATATAATTTGTGTTATGAAACTAATGGACATAGTATATAATATATTAAATGAGCTAAATATTACACGTTTTGGCTATTCATTGTTAACCGCAAAAATGGTTTACTCCTTCATGGAAGGATTTACAGTGATACAATACTGCTTTTGTTAGTAGCATTTTAAAAGTTGAGTTTTGCATTTTAATAACGCTATACATTCAATAAATTCTTGAATATTACTATTTTCAGTAGTACAGTACTCAAATTTATGTTACAAATAAGATTTCACTNCTTTCCGCACGTAAATAAGGAGATCTCGTAACATTTTCATGGCTCCAGAAGCAGGAGCAGTGCGTTAGCGTTTAGCATTTTAATTACGGTTGTTTACTAATCTCTCATATCGCCTTCTCTCTCTAAATTAACTGTATTGAAAAGCAAAGCAAGAGGACATTCCATTAGCTACAAGGTAATAAATTTTTTTCTCGTACAGTTGAACACATAAATTAAACATGGTTAATAAAGTTTCTAACTGCGAGTAAAAATAAGTTAGTTTTTTTTTGTGTAGTAGTAAATAAGCGACAGTCATATAATTTGTGTTATGAAACTAATGGACATAGTATATAATATATTAAATGAGCTAAATATTACACGTTTTGGCTATTCATTGTTAACCGCAAAAATGGTTTACTCCTTCATGGAAGGATTTACAGTGATACTATACTGCTTTTGTTAGTAGCATTTTAAAAGTTGAGTTTTGCATTTTAATAAGGCTATGCATTCAATAAATTCTTGAATATTACTATTTTCAGTAGTACAGTACTCAAATTTATGTTACAAATAAGATTTCACTNACATTCAATAAATTCTTGAATATTACTATTTTCAGTAGTACAGTACTCAAATTTATGTTACAAATAAGATTTCACTCACACATTTGTTACCGATAGACCATACTATGGTATAAAAAAATATGAATTGGGTTTCACGCTGAACACGGGTTAGTATGACTGTTGGGTTTGGAAAGATAACAATTATTAGCATGCTCTGATGCTTATTCCAGTTTCTGTAGAATTTAGTTTCACGTAATTTCCTTCCTGGGACCATTTCAAAAACATCTAATAGATTTAAGTGAATAATCTCACCAAGGAAAAAGTAGAACTATTTTGTTTCGTCATTTCGTATATTACCAATGGGATCTTGTGATCATAAATTGCAATAGCTCAATATTTATAAAAATTGTTCCTAAATTTATTTAAGTTTGACGTAAAAATTNCTTGTGATCATAAATTGCAATAGCTCAATATTTATAAAAATTGTTCCTAAATTTATTTAAGTTTGACGTAAAAATTTTTAGAACTCAGAAGCTGATATTATGAATCGAAATCCAGCCTCTATCAATTGCTATTCCTCAAGCGTTGTAAGAGCNTTTAGAACTCAGAAGCTGATATTATGAATCGAAATCCAGCCTCTATCAATTGCTATTCCTCAAGCGTTGTAAGAGCTAAGTTACTCTCAGGTGGTTCGTCAGAAATACTTCTCTTCCTGTGAAAACGAAATTAATAACCACCTGAATAACCTTCCAAATTACTGAACTGAATACATTTTAAAATTTACATATCCTCGGCGCCCATTTTCACCAACGACTGACAACCATCTCGCTGCTCCTGAAATACGTATGAGTCGTGACGGGAGCTGGACTCGAACCAACTCCCACGAATCACTTCCGCCAACGTCAAGGCGTGCTGCAGTACGATCTTTATAGATTCCATTAATAATTATAGCAGCAAACACGTAGAGAAAAGTTCTCGACGAAAAAAAAATAAATATCCTTTAACGTTTACGGATGAAAAACTGCGCCAATTATAGCAATTTATAGAAGGCCAGCTGTCCGGTGGGGATTTGAAACAAGCCAACGACGTGGGCTGTCCCTAATGGCTGGCACAGCGCTAACACGGCCCGTTCGTGAACTCATTAGCGTAGCGTGTTCGCACCAAGAATCGGCGCAAAGGCTCGATTATAGGACGCCGTTGTCATTACGGCCTCAAGATGCAGCCCGTATGGTCTGCGTACTTGATTAGATCGTGGAGTAAAACACTCTCAGAGAACTGAATATTTTCGAAGCTAGTTTTATCGTGCGGATATCCCAGTACTTCGTGAAGTTACGGCTTGCGTGTGCTTCGTGGCGCACGCGCCATTACTTCTACGCCGCCTTTTAAGGCGGACATCTGTGTGGCAGTTCGTTGGCTCACTCTCCGTCTCTCTCGCCCCTGTTTAACGAGAGAGGCTTTGGTTTCGAATCCAGGAAAATACGGGTGTACGCGAGCCTTTTTCGCGTTTGTTTTCAGGTTTTTTAATTTTGTAACCCTTTTGCATCACTTCTTGTGGCGCAAAAAAAAGGGGGAGTTATAATTAATAATAAGCCTTATTAAAAATACCACACTGATTAAAGGGCTTTGTTAAACTGTTGACCGGTAGAAAAATCATATTTAACGTCGACCTTCTCATGATTAAATTTACGTTTAAACCATTTCACATTGCAAATCAATTTTTAATTAACTATTGTTTGCCAAGAGAGGTGGGGAAGTGGTGTCTCTGCAGAAGTACATTCGGGAGGACCAGGGTTCGATTTCCGGTCCTTTCGCGCTATTCAGGTTTTTCGCGGTTTCACGAAATTAACTCCCGACGAATGCACGTGTTACTCCTATAAATATAATATCAGATAACCACTAACCACCTTAAATGTTAATGTCTTTTCATTTTGCTAAATACTGGTTGGGCTACTTTGCATATATCGGAATACAATTTCAACTAATACAGAATAACTACAATTATCAAGTTGTGATGACTTCTCTAATGTCTTCATTTATGAGTAAGAGTGGCTAAACATTTTCTTTTTCTGTCATTAAAATACTAATTTAAATGAAAGTAATATAGTTCTGTTTAACGCTGATCAGAACATTCAATTTTATGTGCATAGTTTGTATTAATATATCACTACTTTCTCACTCAAGACTGACAGTAAATTTTTGGCATTCCTTATTAATCAGTCAGCCATCGGTCAACTACACAAACAATAATCTAGAAATATAGTGTTACGTATGATTATACTAGTGTTTCTGTGCATCGACAGCAACAAAAGTATTTCTTCGTGGTTATTACATCACCTTTCTGACCATAACTTTCGTATCAACGTTATAGAGGCCTACTATTCCTATTTTAAAGTTCCGCTAAGTAATCAGTCAACTTCGAAGTAGGCTTAAAGGTGTACTATTTTAACTGCAGTTAAAACTTAAAAGTAGAGATCACCCGTACGCAATAAAGACACAAGGAAACTGGAATTATTATNCTACACAAACAATAATCTAGAAATATAGTGTTACGTATGATTATACTAGTGTTTCTGTGCATCGACAGCAACAAAAATATTTCTTCGTGGTTATTACATCACCTTTCTGACCATAACTTTCGTATCAACGTTATAGAGGCCTACTATTCCTATTTTAAAGTTCCGCTAAGTAATCAGTCAACTTCGAAGTAGGCTTAAAGGTGTACTTTTTTAACTGCAGTTAAAACTTAAAAGTAGAGATCACCCGTACGCAATAAAGACACAAGGAAACTGGAATTATTATNTTTTTAACTGCAGTTAAAACTTAAAAGTAGAGATCACCCGTACGCAATAAAGACACAAGGAAACTGGAATTATTATTTTAATGTATCCATCTATAGTGTCGTAGTTTTCCAAATAGGAAAGGCACGTGGCCATTTTAATGAATGCGTTTGTGTTAAATAATTTCTTGGTTAGAAAGGTAACTTATAGTTAAGAGATTTCTTTATTATATTCCTGCAGTAGTAACTTTATTTACTCGTCAAATTTATTTTAACAGAACACGTCACCCACGAGCATTCGCCCGAACATTGAAGCTCAATTACCTGTCATTTGTTTTCACGAAACCTTAAATCGAGCGACATCAAATGTTAGTATACAGCTGTTATCTTTCCAATCTGGTTCACTATTAATAAATGGAAACTTTATACACAGGCTACTCCTTATTATAGCCAAAACTGTGAACTATATTGACAGGATAAGGTCATAATCATTACTGTAATGCCACATGTTAAGCTAGATGTAATAGTTAGGCCTAATTAATATAATTGTAGGCCTAAACAGAGTGGCTAGTGAGTAAATGCTGCTGTTAAGTCTAGTTTATAAACTAATGAACTCGGGAAGTTTCAATTTATTTTTTTAATCTCTGTGTAATTCTCAAGTTAACGAAAGCTTGCTGACGCCTACTGTAACCAAAATAGATCCATCAAAATAGGTACATGAAAAAAAAATTATTTGAATGCATACCGTCAAGTGTTTTGGTGGTATTTTTTCTAAAAAANATCAAAATAGGTACATGAAAAAAAAATTATTTGAATGCATACCGTCAAGTGTTTTGGTGGTATTTTTTCTAAAAAATATATTAAACTTTTTTCTGTAATAGCGACAAAAATGAACGTTTTCAAGAGGAATAGAAAAAAATTTACANAAAAAAATATATTAAACTTTTTTCTGTAATAGCGACAAAAATGAACGTTTTCAAGAGGAATAGAAAAAAATTTACAATATGAATTTACACTACACATTTTGTAGCGAAAACTATTGTTTTTTCCAACATGGTAGGATAAGCAACATGTTCTGGTATTTGGCAAACGTGTCTTAAGAGCCTCAGAAAAGAACTGCGCTGATTTGCCAGCCACCTTCGCAAGTATGGTTCATCGCACCGATTGGTGCCAACACCTTAACAGGACGTGCCGTATTTTTGTATTTTACTTTTTTTTTTTTTCTNCCTTAACAGGACGTGCCGTATTTTTGTATTTTACTTTTTTTTTTTTTCTTCCTCGAGCCGCTGCACCGCCGCTCTCGCGTCGGATCGTGTGCACTGGGACGCACGCCACCAACCGTCACACACGATCAGCATGCGACGGTCTTTTTTGTCCCCCGTTGCGATGCCGTTCTCCTGTTGGATCGTGTGCACAGGGACGGGCGTCGTGGACTGTCACACACAATCGCATGTGGCGGTATATTTTTTTCTCCTCCACTGGCTGCAACGCCACCCTCGTGTCGGATCGTGTGCGCCGGGACAAACGCCGCTGACCGTCAGACACAATCGGCATGTGTTGGTCTTTTTTGGTCCCTCGCTGCATCTCCACCCTCGCGTTGAATCGTGTGCACCTGGACCAACGCCACGTACCGTCACACACGATCGGCATTCGGCGGCGGCGGCTGGTAAGAGGGAAGTATCGTGCGCGACGACCCCTGAAGACACCCGTCGCAACAGACGACGTTGATCCCGGTCGCTGCATGCGCAATGCGCCCACCAGGGCTTTGGGAACAGACATTTCCTCCTCCTGCCCTCTTCGTTCACCCCTCTCCTTCTCGCCTCCTTCACCACCAGCCACTCTCTGTCCTTTCTCTCTCTCTCTCTCTGTGTCGGTGATGATGAAAGGGTACACACAGGAAAGAATCTCTGGAGACCCAATTTTTCTGTGCAAGTGGTCACCAAACTTCGCCACCTGGAAAGAATAGATCAAACGAAAAAATTTTTTTTAGGTTTTTCCTTTAATATTTAACCATTTATAAATCTTATAAAATATTTCCACAGTACATTAATTGAGACAACAATTTTATAGCACCTAAAAAATAGTTTGTCAATAGTTATCTAAATAATTTTTCTGTGTAGCTGTCGCTGCCAAATTCCAACTTTTTTTATTTTTTTGCGAAGCACAAAGTATTTTGTAGTCATTAGTAAGGAAAATTTTTGTGAGTCTGTACTGATAAACGTTTAAAGTGAAATTAATCTGTTATAACAATTATTTTTTATTGGCCTACTCAATCTTAAAACACCCGTAAAGGTAATATTAGTTTGGAGAAACTGTCTCATTTTCTACCTAAAACAACAAAAAGGGAACTCATTCATTTAATAATAATAAGAAGAAGAAACATTATAATATAAGTGTCAATATACCTTTAGCAGCTCTATTTTGAGGTTATCTTATGACGTTTTACTCAGTTCCTTTTTTTTTAACTCCCTTAAAATGGTTTCCATATTTTTTTTTCAATTCCTTCCTTTATTACTTTATTCAAAAGGCAAGTCAGGGAAGATTTTCGAGCTAACTCTTTTTGGCACTAATTTTTTCCACCAACGAAAACTAACATCTCTCAATAATACACTGTCTACTGCCCAGTTTCAAACAGATCAGAGTTTCTCATTTTACTCCGCCTTTAAAAAAAAAGGCTTTAACTCACTCGTTTAAGTAATTCAGAAAAGTAAAGAAAATTTGAAAAATATAACTCTCGAAGTGTTTAAATGATTTGTTCAAAAATTTAGGAACAATCATATAAATTATATATTAGCAACTACCACTTAAAAATAAAATAGTCTTATGATACTGTTCCAGTGCTCATGGTTTTAGATTTTTTTTGTTAATTTTCTTTGCAATGCTTTGAGTAAACTAATATGAAAATCTTCTGGGACTATAAATAAAAGGAGTTTTTCTTTCTCATTCATACATACTTTAATTTAATTTATTTATATATATAATAAGTGGTAGGATTCTAAGAAGTCTGGGCCAATATATTTCAAATGGGTGCTGTGTGGCTGTGGCTAGTAGTCTTCCAGACAAGTTCTTTGCTCAGCTTGAACTCATGCTCCACAAATCACCCCTAAATGACCCCTGCTGCTCCACAAATGACTCCTCCTACTCCTCCTCCTCCTCCTTGACCACTAAATGACCCCTACTGCTCCAAAAACGACCCCTTAATTACCCCCTCACTCTGCAACTAACCCCTACTGATCTCTTCTGACCCCTAAATGACCCCTCCCACTGCACAAATGACCCTAAATTACCCCTCCTACTCCTTCTCTTTGACCCCTAAATGGCTCCTCCCCCTACTCCTCCTTGACCACTAAATGACACATTCTGCTTCACAAATAACAACTAAATGACCCCTACTGATCTTTTCTGACCCCTAAATGACCCCTCCTACTTCTCCTCCTTGACCCCTAAATAATTGAGTGATTGATTTTAGAATGTGTTTATTGACACGACATTTACACTGTACAACAAGAACAACAAGGAACGGAAAGCAGAGTAGCGTGTATGCCAGCGCGAAACAAACGCTCTACTACAAGACGGACTGAAGGGAGTAACGGGGGTAAACGGTGAGAATAATAAATTAAAGGAATGAAATAAAGGGAAACTAACCAAAACTCTTAAACAGACCCCTAAATGATAAATCCTACTCCTCCTCCTCATCATCCACTGCATGAAATAAAAAAGGCATCTTGATGACATTAAGCACATTTTTTTGGTAATGCACTGTATCTTCAAATTATTACTCTGAGTAAACTGCCTCTGGCAGAGTTTGCCTTTGAAATTACACTTGAATATGTGATACATCCGTACTGTCCCAAGTCTAGAATGATACTGATGGTGGTATATTATTTTCAGGCAGGTGCGATATTTTTTTCTAAAGGAGGTGCGTTCCTACTTTACAGACATGACCGGTTCCTTTCTTTCACCAGTTTGTCTTAATCCATTTATAATTCTTCGCATTATATTAAGGAACTGTACGAATTGCAGGTGCAACATCTCTTTCTATGAAGACAACCTCATTCCTGGTTCCTGCTCACCCCGAAATTACGACAGCCGAACCATGTTGTTCCACCAGTGCATCATCTACAAAACTTTCAGTGGCTAATTGGTGTCGCTCATTGCAGCAAATGTGTTGTAGGGGTATGTCAGTGCATCGAGGAAACCACCATCATCATCTCCAAAATTATCACTGTCTTCATGTTCATTTTCATCTATGCTATCTTCATGATCGTCTTCACTTCCTGTTTCATCCTCAATNAATTATCACTGTCTTCATGTTCATTTTCATCTATGCTATCTTCATGATCGTCTTCACTTCCTGTTTCATCCTCAATATTAAATTTGCTTTTCTTTGTAGCAGACCTGTTGTGCTCATCAGTATTTAGAGACAACGACCTTTTATTTTAAAGATCGTCAACTTCACTCGAACGTCTTGCAAGTGCACGTTCTGCGCAAACCAATTCTACTGCTCTCATTCCGTCTTTATCATTAACTGTCTCATCATAATCACCTATCGAATCGGTACTCATCGGTGCAGCAAGAGGTATTTCCGGCAACACTTGCTGACTCCAAGTAGACGAATCCTTGCAGATATCGGTATGTTCTTTCAATGTATCGCCTTGCGCGAACTGCATGGGTCCAATGTCGTAATGCTTCATCGCGCGAAAAAGGCTCTTCGTAAAGGCCGTTCTCTCATTTTGACCATAGGTGAAAACTCGATCTCAGAATTGGCACTGGCGACAACCAGTTAGCGATGATGAAGGTCGCAGCTCCATGATAGTTGAGGTCAAAGGCAGGCCTTTGTATTCGTAATTCTAGTTGGTGATATGAAGAAGGAGCACTTCCAAATCAATATTAACTTCTCGACGCTTGAAACATCAGGTAAGGTACCAGCGTGCGTCAGCGCTATATATGTATATATATATATATATATATATATATATATATATATATACACACACTCTCTCTCTCTCCCATCACTCGGAAAAGTCGCCAGATTTTTTCTAAGACAGAGAGAAAATTAATATTTTTTGTTTACGATTTCAGGCTTCGAACTCAGGGCCCAAAGCGATGCATCACCTTAGTAAATTACTTTAAACTTTTATATCAGTTGCGCATGAATATTAAATAGTGAAGAAAAATTAGTGTATGTTCAACGCTTTAAAAAAAACTTAAAAACTGGGGTCGTTAATCTAATTGCGAACCACTTATCTTACCCTGATCCCCATATCCGATAGCTAAACTCATCGTTTTGCCTTTATTATACATTCCTAAAACAGTCATTGAAATTTTTTCTAAGTCCAAAAGTGAATTAATAATAATTTTTATAGTTTAGGGTCTCAAATTCAGGTCCCTAAACGTATTTATCTTTATACATGTTTTGGATTTTTTGAGTTTTTTTGGATACATTTTTTTAAATTTTTTTATGGTCAAAGGTCAATGGGGTCAAAAGTCAAAGATCACCTTGATCCAAGATGACTGCCGGCCGACCGAAATGACATAGCATGAACAGCTCCGAGCTCCCACGCCAGACGCAAATGCCACGAAGTCCCCTTTTCCCTTCTACTAGTTTACATGTTGATTCTAAAAATATGGGAATAACTTTAAATTGCAAAGTTAATAATACATTAATAGCATACCATTCGTAAACACATTCATCTGTTTTGTGCGAAAATCTTGTTAAATAAATAAAAAAAATTTAGCATTTACTTCGCGATTTAAAGTTATTTCTAGATTTTCACAGACGATTTTATAGGTGTAATACAATTGCGGATCTTGTAACGTTACAAATAAAATATTTTACAAGTGATGTAATATAGGCTATATATTTTTTAATCTGAGAATGGTTTTAAGTGTAGAAGATTTTATTAAATTATTACTAAAACAAATGTATTAAAATTGTTTTACATTGCTTGACTATTGTAAAATTATTGTATAGCAACCAATATAAATGTATGCAGAAAATCATAATAAGCATGTTATCTCAACTGATTACAATAAAAAAAAATTGATAAACGAAAACTTTTCTTCTTGGATGTGACGGCGAACAGCCTAAGAGTAGTATGTTTATATAAAACATGCATAAATTATTCGTAGCTGACAAACGTAACTATTTTCTTCGAAAAAGTGAATCTAAAATGTAAATATTTTTTATATATTTCACGAATTTCATTCATTATAATTTATAAGTGATATGCCATAACTACACAGAAATGGCAGAGAATTTATATATGTATATATATGAAAATATTTTACTTGTTGATATATGTGTGTATATATATAATTATATATATATATATATATACATATATCAACTAGTAAAATATTTTCATTGTAACGTAATTAATGATTTTAACATTGTGCTCTACACCTGTTTCCGTACGATTTTCACATCAAATACTGTGTATAAAATCATTTATATTTCTGCTTCATCGATATCCATTTACATTACCCGTTGATATAAACAACATGATTTTTTTTATGATACCCCTCTTTACAGCAGTTACTACGGTAGTAGTAAATGGAATTCGTGTAATGCATAAAAATAATTTATGTTTGAGATTAATTTTATCGAATAAAGTAGTTACTTTTGTCATCTACGAATAATTAATGCATGTTTTATATAAACATACTACTCTTAGGCTGTTCGCCGTCACCCCCGAGAATAACATTTTTAGTTTAGTTATAACTTTTGTTCATGATATTAAGTTGAGAAAACATGGTTTAAGTATTTTCCCGTATAAATTGATATTGGTCGCTATATAATAATTTCATAATAACCAACTATTAAATAACAATTTTAATAAATTGTTTCTCTGATACGTTGTAGCTACACAGAAATGGCTGTAAATTTATATTTTTGCTGCAAATAATAGCTGGATATTAAAAGATCATCTTATATATTGTTTTCCAACAAAATTAACAAAATAAAATCAATAAAATTCGACACCATGAGTAATACAGAATCTCGAGCGCAGTTTTTTATTGACTTGAGGAAACAATCACTTTGTTTTTTACTCAGATCACTAGGTAGAATCATAAATTAGCTCTACAAAACGACACTGCAATGCTAAAGAGAAATATTTATGTGCCACTATGAGATTAGAGTTAATTTTAAAAACACGTTTTCATTGCTTGGGAAACAGGCTTCAATTAACGCTTTTCTGCAAGTCCCAAACTAACAGTCAACTTACTAAACTCCGCAATAAAAAACCAGCCCTCGGGATTGAAACTCAGAATACAGAAAACTTGCATGAAGCAGATTTGACTAATTCTTTATGTATTCCTAAGGTTTACTTTGGCGTTAAACGAGGCCTAAANAAAACTTGCATGAAGCAGATTTGACTAATTCTTTATGTATTCCTAAGGTTTACTTTGGCGTTAAACGAGGCCTAAATTGCAATGTTAAGGAATCCAGCAACATCAGCTTTGGTTGCATAAATTCTGGCTTTATTTAAATTTATTTCAAACATTAACAGAATGAAAATGTGTATGGCAACAAAAAAAAAAGCGGCAAACTTAACTACACTCTAAACTTGAATCAGTGAGAATTGAGCCAAATCAGTGAAAACAGTGACAATTGAGCAACTGTAGATCAGTGCCAGATAACCNCTTGAATCAGTGAGAATTGAGCCAAATCAGTGAAAACAGTGACAATTGAGCAACTGTAGATCAGTGCCAGATAACCAATTAATATAATGGTTAAATTTCACATATTTAGTTATGATTTAGCACTGAATGACAAGAATTTCACTGCTAGGCCTATAAGTAATTTGTTCCCATTTAATCTGTTTTATTCGCTGGTCAGCACCAGCATATCAACTAACATTCAGTGAACGTTATTTCACTGATTGATATCACTGATTAGGATTTAGAGTGTACTTATATTTCCTATTCGACTGCCATTTAAATAATGGAAAAAAAATTTTACCAACAAATGTTAATAAATATTTTTTTTCCACATTTTAAATATTTCGCAGCTATGGTGAAATTTAACTTAAAACTAAATCATATGTTTACATGTAAAACTATTGCAAAGTAATAACACAGTTCAAATAGTTTTATTCCAGGTTATTCTCTAACATGTTTTTGGATTTACTTCATCAATGTAAAAACTGTGCTGTTTTACGCTTTTATCCCTCAACGCACTTGACATTGTTACATTTGCAAATGCTACACGTTGGCTACTAGTAATTTCCAATTATATATTTTATTTCTTGTTACTAACACAATATGGGAATTCTGCAATATTTCAGTAGCCATTGACAATAATAGCAGTTCCTACGTTAAATTTTTTTTCATATTTAGTTGATATTCGGAATGTGTATTCTTGTTTGCTAACTCTATGTACAAAACAAGTCNGTTAAATTTTTTTTCATATTTAGTTGATATTCGGAATGTGTATTCTTGTTTGCTAACTCTATGTACAAAACAAGTCATAATAAAGTTTCTCTTATCGAAGATAAATATGGCGAGCAGGTACATTATGAAAATTTTGCACATACGTTACAAAATATCTTGCCTTGAACTTTGCTCCAAGAAACTAAAATGCACGGACTCACTGAAAACTATGAGTCTTAGNAAAATATCTTGCCTTGAACTTTGCTCCAAGAAACTAAAATGCACGGACTCACTGAAAACTATGAGTCTTAGTTGTGTCAATATTCACGTGATGATTTTCTGTCTACTATGTTGTTTACGTATATTATTTTCCATTAAAATCTTTTTAAGTTCAATTATGATACTTTAGTATATACTGTACGTTTATGGCACCATTAAATAGTAATAATTCTGTATGTTTAAGTGAGACTGTAAACAGATTGAACGTCGGCTTGATGACATCGCTGGTAATTTACAGCCCGCATTTCTTGCCTACCATATTCTGTAATATTATTCGTTTAATATGTCTGGTAAACCACTATATTCATTTGTTTTTCTGGCACGATTTTTTTTAGTTACATTATTTTCGTTTCACAGAAAATTAGTAGTTTTAAGCATTTTCATTTACATCATTTCGTAAATAAATTACATAACAGTTAAATAACAAGTTCAAAACCAGTGTCCGGTCGTACAGAGAACAAACATGTTTGTATATCTTTACAAACAGCCGCAAAGTCGTCATATAAAAATTTAGCGTTATCAAGTCGGAGAAATTTTCTAATTTATCAGGAAAGAAATATTTCGAGATATTTGGGGGAGGGGGGCTGATAAGGATGTTTCGATAACATGGCTCAAATTTGCTTCTTTCAATAGCATCTCTGGAATTGTTCTTCCAATCCATATATNGTTAAATTTTTTTTCATATTTAGTTGATATTCGGAATGTGTATTCTTGTTTGCTAACTCTATGTACAAAACAAGTCTTAATAAAGTTTCTCTTATCGAAGATAAATATGGCGAGCAGGTACATTATGAAAATTTTGCAGATACATTACAAAATATCTTGCCTTGAACTTTGCTCCAAGAAACTAAAATGCACGGACTCACTGAAAACTATGAGTCTTAGTTGTGTCAATNGGCAATATTCACGTGATAATTTTCTGTCTACTATGATGTTTACGTATATTACTCTCCATTGAAATCTTTTTAAGTTCAATTATGATACTTTAGTATATACTGTACGTTTATGGCACCATTAAATATTAATTTAATTCTGTATGTTTAAGTGAGGCTGTAAATGGATTGAACGTCGGCTTGATGATATCGCTGGGTAATTTACAGCCCGCATTTCTTTCCTACCATATTCTGTAATATAATTGGTTTAATATGTCTGGTACACCTCTATATTCATTTGTTTTTCTAGCACGATTTTTTTAGTTACATTATTTTCGTTTCTCAGAAAATTTGTAGTTTTTAGCATTTTCATTTACATCATTTCGTAAATAAATTACATAACAGTTAAATAACACGTTCAAAACCAGTGTCCGATCGTACAGAGAACAAACATGTTTGCATATCTTTACAAACAGCCGCAAAGTCGTCATATAAAAATTTAGCGTTATCAAGTCGGAGAAATTTTCTAATTTATCAGGAAAGAAATATTTCGAGATATTTGGGGGAGGGGAAGGGGGGCTGATAGGAGGATGTTTCGATAACATGGCTCAAATTTGCTTCTTTCAATAGCATCTCTGGAATTGTTCTTCCAATCCATATATGAAACTATATTTCTTTCATTGACTAAATAATTATAGTCTGTTCGCGGGTTTTATGTGTTCCCCTTTGAAGGCCCTGCTTTGGAGCCAATTTACTGTGTATATATGTTTTATCCTTCCATCTCATTTTATTCATGCGTCGATTAAGCGAACATGTGAAATTTTTGAGAATGTAAATATTTTATCAGTACAATTAGTATCGCTTGTGTTCGCAAACTAAACGGAAACTAAATTAAATATATTCCGTAGTCCCATAATTTAAACATCTCACTTTCACTACGACGCTAATACACGGGAGCATTTTTCCCTGTTTCGCAAGCAACTCACATGGAGCGAACCTGTCAACGTGTCCGGTAAAATATTTGTATTTACAGGCTGGGATATATTTTTCCAGCGGTTCATTTGCACAAATAATAGATTAAACGGAAACACGCTGTACTGAATCCTCGAGCTCGTGAACTGGTATAGTTTACATTTTTATCAGAATAAATACACTGGAGAGCCAAAAAAAAAACTGGTATAGGTATGCGTATGTAAATACCAGATATATGGAACCATTCAGAGTAACGCGATGCGGTCGGCAGCGCCTATATAAGACAACAAGCGTCTGACAAAGTTGCTAGATCGGTTACTGCTGCTACAATGGCAGGTTATCCAGATTTAAGTTAGTTTGAACGTTGTGTTATAGTCGGACATAGAATCTCCGAGGTAGCGATAAAATTTGGATTTTCGCGTACGACTATTTCACGAGTGTACCGTGAATATCGGGAATCCGGTAAAACATCAAATATTCGACATCGATGCGGCCGGAAAAAGATCGTGAACGAACGGGACAAACGACGAATGACGATAATCATTAATCGTGACAGACGTGCAACCCTTTAACAAATTGGCGCAGATTTCAATGCTGCGGCATCAACAAGTGCCAGCGTGTGAACTATTCAACAGACCATCATTGATATGGGCTTTCGGAGCCGAAGGCTCACTCGTGTACCGTTGTTGACTGCTAGACACAAAGCTTTACGCTTCGCCTGGGCCCGCCAACACCGCCATTGGACTGTTGATGACTGGGAACACGTTGCCTGGTCTGACGAGTCTCGTTTCCAATTGTATCGGGCGGATGGACGTGTACGGGTATGGAGACATCCTCATGAATCCATGGACCCTACATGTCAACAGGGGACTGTTCAAATTGGTGGAGGCTTTATCATGGTATGGGGCGTGTGCAGTTGGCGTGAAATGGGACCCCTTATACGTCTAGATACGACTCTGAAAGGTGACACATAAGTAAGCATCCTGTCCTATCGCCTGCACCCATTCATGTCCATTGCGCAATCCGACGGACGTGGACAATTTCAGCAGGACAATGCGACACCCCACACGTCGAGAGTTGCTACCGAGTGGCTCCAGGAACACTCTTCTGACTTTAGACACTTCCATTGGCCACCTAAATCACCAGACATGAACATTATTGAGCATATCTGGGATGCCTTGCAACGTGCTGTTCAGAAGAGATCTCCACCGCCTCGCACTCCTATAGATTTGCGGACTGCCCTGCCGGAATAATGGTGTGAATCACCTCCCGCAAACCTTCAGACAATAGTCGAGTCCATGCCACGTTATCTAGCGGCACTTCTGCGTGCTCGCGGGGGCCCTACACGATCTTAGGCAGGTGTACCAGTTTTTTTAGCTCTTCATTGTATACTATCATTTCAACAATTCTTCTCGTAGTACATATAAAAAATTATACCATTTTTATTTGTATATTATTTTTAACAGTACTCATTAAAACAGACGATAAGTGCGTTAAAGAGTCAGTACAATTCCTTTTTATAAATTTTAGAATGATGAATATTTTTTTTCTTACGCGAAATAATAATCTGAAATAAGAATATATGGTAATGGCGGGAAGTTATTTTTCTAATACAGATAATAATGGCTATAAAATTTTCAATTTACATTTTTTTTCCAAATTAAAAACTGAATCTTATTAGTATGTTAGGACACGTCTTAAAATAATCCTACGGCCTAGTTCCATAAATAATATTTCTTTCGTTATTTGTTATATGGTTCACCCGCATTTTATTTTCAACTTCTTGGGCAACATTTAAGATCAAAATAGCTCTTACAGCTGGTGAATCAAATGGCGGATTTTCAAAGTAATATTAGTACGCCACTTTTGTGACTACAAGAAACAATTTAGCTGAAACCAAATGTCGTGGTGAAAACAACTTTTTGAAGATAGTACGAAATAATATTTTTAGTAAAAGTTCTCATATTTACGCTTAAAAACACGATGAATATTATTTGTTTTAGGTGATTTGGTATTTAAGTCAAGTTATTTTTAAACCGTTACCTAAAAAAAAAAACTTTTTTATAGTTGAACAGCCTGATTTGTTGCCAACTTAACTGAACAAATATACGTTGAAATAAGTAAAATTAGCCGGAGGGATTTTTTTTTCAAATGTTTTCAAAAATGTTTTATAAACGTGAATAAGCAATGCAATAGTTTACGGTAACGTCGAGGCAAACGGCTTTGACAGATGCCGCTCTCTCGTAGGAAATTCGCACGCAGTTTTTTTGCAGCGTAGATCTTTTCCTTTTTTTTCTTTTAACAAGTTGTCTCACCCATTGTTGTCATCGCTTGGGCCAATTGAAGACCCGGCCAAGTGGCTTGGCCGGCGGCGTGCACACACAGTGACCGGGCGTCGTCCGCACGCAGAACTCCAGAACGGGCAATTTTCCCTCGAACGTGCGCAGAGGTTCGTTCACGGCTCCCACGGAGGACGTTTCGGACGTTCCGCCGCAGCGGGCTTGGCGAGACGGCGGCTGCGAATTCCTCTAGACCGTCTGTACTTCTTGTGACGTCTTCGTCTTCTGCCACCGCAGGAACCGAGGTGAGAAACTACAGGCGTTTCCATTCTTTCCTCTGCAGTCGCCTTCCAAGTCCTGGGTAACAAAAAAAAATATCCCTCATACACATTAGACAATTTTTCTTTTCGTTACTTTATAGCTATTCAATAATCACATGTCAAAATCACAATTTTCGCTTTTTCTAGAACACACAAATAAATATAACTAACTAAATCGTAGAAAATAAAAATTCAAAGATGAAAAATTATTTATATAAACTATTTAAATATATCGAATTCGTAACACAAAAACATTTGTGCATTCTTTAAAAAGTTAAAAGTTCGGGAAATTGTTTAAATATTTTGAATCTGTAAATTTATTTCTCCACCAAAGAGATATAATCTACAGTGAATTTTAAACACATGTTCGGACCAGATCTCCACTGGCGTATGCACCACGTAAAACACAACACAGGGCCCTCATAGATTTTAATTAACCTGCATCATCGGGAATACGCATTTTCTTGTACTATTTATTTTATTTCCTAGGACAGGTGGTTACATTTAATTCATTGCGCACTGCCCGAACGAAGTATTTAAACCACTAATCCAATAATTTGTTTTTCTTTTTAAAATAACTTTGTTAAGCCCACATCAAAATAAATAACGACGATGTTGTTTAGTATTCCCTTATCCAAGGTTTTCTTTAAACGGTTTGGATCGTTTCCCAGAAACCGTTCAACTGTGGTTTCGATATGTGATAATGTAAAAACCTACGGAAAATAACCTTCTTATCTAAGACAAATGTCGTCACACGCACGGCATACTTGTTCTCAACAAACAAAATATCACAAAACTTATGCATTCCTGCTCGCTTCTCGCAGAGATAATTTTCCTGCGATTATTTTCCTCCCAGTTATTGTGTTGATATTAAGGTTTTTTTATTATCAGGAACACCTAACTGTTTCATAAGTATCGTTTTACTGCAGCTTTATGAGCAAAGACTATAATTGGGGGTACCCGATTTTCGCGAAAATATTTCACGACCAGTTATATTTCATAACACTTCAGCTCAGATCCACATTCTTCATTGGATGATCTAGGTGCTAAACGTCTCATGCGCCTGCACGCGAATCACAGACGCGCAGTAATGGTGAAGCCTGATTCTGATTGGCCTAACATGTGAGAAAAGTCTTCCTACAAACACATGCCACCAATAAGCAAAAGAAAACTGCCAGTACGCCGGTATGGTGTTGACATCTGGCATGTGCGGAAATTTTTTCGTGATATTTGGGTGTCGCTAACTATCATTAAGTCTTCCAGAAAAGAAAAAATATTTTCTTTTCTTGTTAAACTTACAATCAAACAATGTAATTGATTTTCGGGTTATAATTAAAGATCCTAGAAGCCGTTATTAAATGAACATTTTATACATTTTAAAGTAAATAATAACNTATAATTAAAGATCCTAGAAGCCGTTATTAAATGAACATTTTATACATTTTAAAGTAAATAATAACCTTTAAAATAATGAAAATCATAACAATACTACTTCAGCACTTAAACGTTCTTTGCATAAAATACATTTACGAGATCATTTCAACCTGAAGGAATTTCTTCGGTTTACCCTACACCCTACGTGAAATACTTATTTTGCGGGGTTGTTAATATTTTTTTACATTAAATATTTTCGATCTGTTTTAAGATACTGTTAGTTATGTAGTGTATAATGAAATAAATTTGTGGTATGAAGAAAATTGTTGAAATTGGGTGAATTATTTTCGTGGCGGGCAATTTTAAAAACAAAATAAAAACTTCTACATTGAAGGGTTTTACTTGCTAAAGATGAACACTTTCAGTTTTTTCGTAAGTACAGAAACATTTATATGACGAACTTATCTTTTAATTAAACTGCTCTTCAACACTACACAAATGTATGCGTATATCACAGATTAATTTGGTATTGTGATTGGCTGCATCGTGTGATGAAATATGATGGCCATGTAAGTTCGGTAACTGGCTGGAAACCGAGAAATCTATTGCTACAGATATTTACATGAAGGATAAAAGTCATTGAAGTACATGAGAAATAAGGGCGTCGCCTTAACAAGCAATAGAGAGATTTCTTAGCGTTTCGAAGACAATTAAATACTGAAATGTATTTATTTTCTAGGTAAAATATCTTTACATTTGTGGCTATAAATTTTTAAAATAATATCTTGTCATGTTTCTTTTCCTGTCATTAAAATGCGTTTTAAAGAAAAATTAAAACTTGTATTTCTAGCCTGTCTTCCTGCATTACTTGCATAAAATATGACCGTTATTAGTGGAACTAATTAGATTTTCGTTCTTGTCCTTAAAAATTCATACGTGTATAAAACTATTTTCCCGTACCAATAAGGTAATAAACGAAAGGTTAAAAGAGTAAAACGATGCATGTTGTGTAAATACGAGATGTTACTGCCATTTTGTAAAATATGTTCATTTTTTTAAATTAGAAACTTCTTCCACAAAACACTTAACAATTTTCGCACGAATACGCTAATACCAACGCAAAACAAATAAATTAAAAATTTGCAGTGTATTCAGAGAATTTAAACTACACAATCTCTACTCTCAAGTTTTTGCTCTATGCTTGTCCAAAATATATCACGATTTGATCACACGCATATTACGCGAATTACACAATTCAAACTGACCGTCATCTTTAAGTCACTGGAGTTGTAGGACAATATTATCAGCAGTGTACTTTGTCATTACCAATAAATTCAAGCAAACTAAGCATAATTGTTCCATATTTTTTAACAAATACCGCTTACAAGCTTTACGAAATTAAGTAGAAAACCTAACAGAAAATTCGAAAAAAAATTAGGATAATTTTATTCTGAATTTACCATGGTTGTAAGTGTGGTATTACTAGAAGTTTCGTACATAACCCACTCATTACAAAATACCTCACGTATATATTGATAAAAAAAATTTCAAGTACGCTAGAGTGTTAAAACAATTTTGTAATTAAAAAATTTAATTGGTATTGAAAATGTTTCTTAATTGATTTACTTGTTAAGAGCTTACTACGCTTAATTGGAGACACAATGTTACACAACGCATATCATAGGCTTCTGTGCGATTACTATAAGAACTTGAATGTACTATTTATGGGAATATCTCAATGTTTAGTGACAGGTAAATAAAAGTTTGATCTCCGTTATGAAAACAATACCATTCAATACAGTTTTGAATATAAATTACAAGCTATTTTTAACAGGAAGATCGAAATGTTTAGTGTTGGGTAGTGGGAACTCTTCCTTCTGTAACAAGAAGAATGCAGTTGAATATAAGTGATAATGTAAGATAGAGTTAGCCATACAGTAAATAGGATCAATTTTATTCCAAATATTTATTGCACGAAGATGCAAAAGTGGCAGAATTAATATATGTATAACTTATATAAACTCGATATTCTTAAAATGTGCTTTCAAATAATTACTAAGGGTGAACCTACTACAATTAAAAAAAACACTGACGTCACACATTCCTTATGTTGCAATGACAGCGAAATGAGAGCTGCATGACAAAAAAGTATTTGCAGTTATGAGGTTTTTATAACCTTTTGTTTAGTAGCAGTATTATACAAAAACTAAATCATTTGCGTTCATATTAACTACACTACCTTTAAACGTACCGCTCTTTTAAGCACATTTATTTATGCCATATAAAACGAATTTTAAGAGGGAATTATATACTTCAATTGAAAAAATTGGAAGTCATCAGAAAAAAAAATTCTTAAAACGAACCGTGTCAAACCCTGAACTGTTGATAACAACGCAATTAAGATTATTTCATATACACTGTCACTACATAGATCATACTAAATGATTAATATTATTTCTGAGCGTTTCATATTAATTAAGCTGCCGCTTTGTAAAAAAAATTAAATAAAACGCATAAGTACTTAAGAGCAGAAATATTCCATACATTGCAAAATGCGGATATTGCACAATACTTTGTAGACCATGGAAAAATTAATCAATAAACATTATAAAGTGCATGGGCCCCTGCTATTATGTATCGTGTTTACACTTAGCATTAATGAATGCTAGGTTTGAGAGCAGAGTATAAAAATTCCTTCCATTTTTCCAGTCAACTACTATAGTTAAAAGGGTTTTCAGCAGATTACAAGTAAGAGTTTCCATAATAGCACTGGTTGCAAATATTGTATAGCATACAATTAAAAACATTACCTATGTTACCAATGACGCATTAACAAAGTTATTTTTACGCGTTTCGCTACATAAATAGATTTTAGACAGTTTAAGTTTCTACCTAGTAATGACGTCCGTAATGCTTTCAACCTACTCTGAGAGAAAGGTTTGTTTCAGCCAACAAAATAGTTATTTTTACATGGCCAAGAATTTATTTTGTTGTCCAAACAAATTATTTTGTTGAGCAAAGAAAACTTTAAACGCTACAAAATTAACTTTATTCGTCTAACTAAATACACTTTTGAATAAATAAAACCTTTGCGTTGTGTCAAAATAAATTAGACCATCAACAGAGTATTTAGTTAACGTAACTGTGTACATTATTTTGGCCACTTATTTGATTGTCTTCGTTCGAAAAATACAACTCGAGAGTTTATTTGCATTTTTGATGGCAATCAGGATTTTTAAAGTGTTTGTTAGTGCATTTATTGATACTTAATACTGGTATAAATATCCTAATTAAACACGTTCAACGGGAAAATAAAAGGTTAGGCTGCGTAAAACTTGAAATATTAATTTACTCACGTTATCCAGTATTTAAAAAAAATGTATTTAAAAACATTAGCATTGCGTAAGTAGTCACTTAAACTGACATTGCTAAGGCGTAGCGCTCAGTTGGAAAGTAACTAGGTTCGAATCTCGGTTGGCTTTTAGTTTTTACATATTAATCGAAAGTGTTTAATGTACGTAGAGCAAAACAAATCTTTAGTTGCACCAACCAAGTCTTAGTTTGGAGCAACCAAATGAGAACAAAAAATATTTGGTTTCAATAACAAAAAAATCCATTGTCCCTATTAAAAAAATTGATGTGGTTGCGCCAAAAAACGTTTTTCTCAGTGTATGAGCGTTTAAAATACAAAACATTTACTGTGTATATGTACGATTCAGAATATTTTCGTTAGGAAGTAGTGCTTTAATTTTACGTTAAGACACGCTTTTATTCTGGTCAAAGCATTACAGTTGTGTTTGTGTTGGTAACAAATTTTCAGCACCTTATAACTTTTAAAATGTTCTTAGACAACGGTTTTTAAACTTGCAGGTTTGTAAAACGGTTCTGGTAAGTTCTAGATTAACCACTGCTCTGTGTCAAAAATTAAAAAGCAATCACTTTTGTTTTATTTTTATACTAAGAACTTATTAATGAATGATCCAGAATCTTTGGACTTGGGAGTGAACTGTGACGTTCTGGCCTCTAATTGGTCAGCAAAAATCAATTAAAATAATCAAAAAATTATTATGGTATGCTCCAAGGAAACGAACTTCATATTCGCTTGAAATGTTTTCAGTGGGTGAACCATCTTAGTACGTCATATTTTATAATTGCAACTTTAAGACATCGTATCACAACTGTGACCTTCGGGATACAATTTATTTGGCTGAACGCAAGTTTACAAGATATTTCTCGTCTGATGTAAATTTTACCCAGGCTATTGCTACTGGCTTCTAAATTTACGTACTTGCAGTTCACCGCCATTGCTTACTATAACTTGTGAATCCACTTTGATCTGACGCTTGTTTACCGTAGAGAGTGCCAAAAAGTCGTTTAGAATACTTATGTTCAATGACGCTGATAAACGAAAGTTAACTTAGAGAAGGCTGACTTAAAGCGATGTTCAGTTTTCAGCAAACCCCTTTTTCATTTGCAATTTATGATTTCATATATCTGAACGGATGGCAACAAACAGACCGGCTCCGTTTATACATTTATTTTAGCGGACATATTACTTTTTCTTTTCAAATTTTTTTTTGGTGCTGTAAAACCTATTAACGCTTAGTTGATTTACTGAAATAATTGTTTACGATCTTTCACGGCAAATTAATTATTATTTACCACGTTTCATTTTTTCTGTTGACACGAGAGACTTTGAGATCTCTAACACAAACAAACTTGAAAAACTAACTTGCAGAATTATTAGTACACTAAACAAACCGAGTTTCAAGCGTTTCGTTAAAAAGTTAATTTACCTAAAATACTGTGCCTCGTTGGAAATGAAATCAGAAAACTGAAGGAAACTGGGTAAACATTTTAATAAAGATCAAGTATGCCGGAAAACTGCATACGAAAATACGCAGTCTATGTAACTGTTTCTTCAAAAGTTTTACTGACAATATTTTAAATGTTAAAAAATCAATTTTCCCTATTTCTCTATAGTTTTTAATATAATCCATTTTTTAAACTTTAAATTGTGAAATATGTCCGCTAATGAAAGAATTCATTGGAAAGGAAAACCAATGTACTTACCTCGCTTAAGAAAACTTAAATGATATGCGTATCACAAAGAAAAATATATACAGATAACAAAAAAATTCAGGATAATCCCAGAACCGTTAACAAAATCACAATAGTTATTAGGGACTTATGAAAAGATAAAATTAAAATTATCTCGTCCTTTTGCGGTTTAGAGCACAACTGCATCCATTAATTATGATTTATATTGGCGTTTGTGTAAGCGTTGTTAATTTAAGTAATCCAAATTCTAAGACGATACCAATTTGCCTATTTTATAAAATGAATAATTGGCATCGTGCACTTAATATTCCTAATAAATTATTACAATATATTTTGGTAAACATAGCATAATTAGAATTGAAATATATCAGTAATCAGAGTTGTTCGGACAAACGGTAAGAGCGGATATTGATTTCATTTATGCCTTCAATGCATTTTTGGAACAAATAAAATTTTTTATCGAGGTATGAGGAATTTTTTTTATCGTATATATTATCTTGTATTAAAATTTCGTCTAATTCACAAGATACAAATTTTGATGGTACATCAGCCAAGTAAAAAAATGGAATGAACATAGTTCTCGAAGAAAGACGAAGAGATTTTACGCCGGTTAAATAACGTGTAGAGGGGAATTTTTTTCACTTTAGTAATTAACGTATCTCAAAATGTGCTAAAGAAATGTATAGGCTATTCACGGTAAAGTGAGCACTTTTGAATTACCTCTCATTTAGAATAATACTCAATAAATACATTTTATTTCAGCCTTAAACGTTAACTTTCGAGTGCGGTGGAATCTACACACTGTGTTTATTACTTACATGGCAATATTTGTTTTAAAATGTAAGGAAAGGATAAAAAACGACTAAAATAAAAAAAGCAACTAGGGCCTCAGAAGTTCTTACTATACCGTGAATAGCCTATAGTTATTTGAAACAAATATTTAGATTTAAAACAGAGCTGGTTTCTCAACAAAAGAAAATCTCTGGATTCAATAATATAGATGGTTCGCAAGAGAAAATCAGATTTCTTTGTCGTCGGATTTTTTTCTGGTGACGTGTTATATTTTGGAGCTATTTGACGTATAATTTATAAAGAAAATACTATTACACGTGGCGTGTGAAGTTACAACTAGTCGTGTAATGTAGGTCCGATTTTTATTCTCTCAAACTAAAGCTATTTAACACTGGGTCAATCAACATTTAAAAGAAGTCTTGCGCGTAATCGTATACAATTTTATTTCATTAAATAATATCTTATATGCGGTAATGTTAACAGCAAATAACGAAAAAGTAGTAACATGTCTTGATGAATTATTAAAGTCTAAGATTTTAATTGGAAGCCTGTGAAATTGGTTTATGATGTGATAAACATCACAGCAACNTGGGTCAATCAACATTTAAAAGAAGTCTTGCGCGTAATCGTATACAATTTTATTTCATTAAATAATATCTTATATGCTGTAATGTTAACAGCAAATAACGAAAAAGTAGTAACATGTCTTGATTAATTATTAAAGTCTAAGATTTTAATTGGAAGCCTGTGAAATTGGTTTATGATGTGATAAACATCACAGCAATAATTCGCCTACCTGCACACATACAAATTGTCTTTGGTGACTTTGTGAGACGACATTTTGTTATGGACTGGGCCTATCAGCTATACGTTCCTTGAATAGCAAACGTCTGTAATTTGCGGGCTGACACTTGTGACTCGTAACAATTAAAATGGTCCAATCACGAAAATTAATCTGGGATGGAATGGTTTGAAATACGTCTAACCACGAATAGATATTCCTAAATACTAAAAGAAACAAAGAGTGGCACATATGCCTGTTTTGACAGAAGTACTGTTAGTAGGGTTAATGTAATGTGTGCTACCGTGCACACTAGCATTTAGGCGCCCATGTAAGTTAACAGCGAATTAAGCAAAATATTTCCATGTCATGTCGTTGTATTGCAAGTGCAATTTTTAAATTGATTGCAAATCAAGTTTTTATTTAGCTTTATGCACTTTTAAATTCCTTACCATTCCAGATTTTCACTACACTAACGCACTAATAAAGTCATTAGGTCCATCGCAACATAAACTTTACGTGTTGTTGGAACAATACGAAATCAAAAGTAAAGTGAATTTTAAGCAGGACTATCAAACGGGCTCAATTAAACATGTATGTTGTTGAAGTATGTTTTGGTGACAGTTAACAAGAACTGAGGTATTTTATTCTAAGGTTAGGTACAAAAAAAGATTACTTATGGGAGAGTTTGGCACAGGGAAATTTTTCGCCGCTAGGTGCGCAGTGTTCCAAAAGGTAACTTTGAATTCAAATTTTAAGCTATGTGAATAATGAAAGATAATTATTTTACTTAGTTACGAAGTTATTTTACATTTCATTTATGATTATTGCAATGATTCTGTTTTTCAACGTAGAAAATAGAGAACATCTGATACCTTTCTGACATTAGCGCTCACCTAGAGGCGAAAAATTTCCCTTTGCCAAACTTTTAACATTGATCTTCCCAACCTGCAGTAGAAGTAGCCTTAAAAGAACGTACCAACGACGTGCGATGAAACATAATTCAAGGCCTTTTAGAGGGAATATTTGAACGCCATATTGTATGTACTCATAGAGTTTTTGCCATTGCTTCTCTTTGAAATCATTTTCTTTCTATGTAATTATTTTTGTGCATACAGAATGGTTAGTATGTTTTAGAGACAACTATCATTTCACTTCTTGTAATGTTAACACTTCTGTGGCCATTCTCAGAAATTGATAGGTAATTAAAACCCATTTGTCCCATGTGATGAACAAATTAAAGTACTTTATTTCAGAGAAACTACTGAATCGTATACTGTGATTTCTAACACTACCCCTTAACCCATTCAGACTTAGTGTTTACAAACGTGTTTGTATTGCACATGAAGGTCCTATTTGGCCGGTATTGTACACTACGAAGCTCAATGTCCAATGATATTATCTGTACGTACTAATTCGTAAAACATTCTCTATATTGTGAATGTGGTTTATTGTACTATTTCAGATTACAAGGCGCAAAGTTCATTGGTATTAACAATAATAAAAGTAGTCCAACAAATTTTTTTTGTGTAAATATTACAAATTAAATTTTTTTTCTTACAAATTTTAAATATTATTATAACATGAAGTTTGGTTTCAATTTTAAATGTCAATTGAAGACACAGGAATGCTATGCTGCAATTTCTTTGAAATCCAACTTTTGCTTCAACTACACTGAGGGTTTAACTTCTGGCTGCTTGGACTTTGAATTATGTCTCAAAAATTAAAATTGTAATACAGAAGAACATCATATACAAATTTTCCAAAAAAAAAAAAAAAAAATATTGGCATTGTAATAACTGGAACTGTTATTTTGAGCTGTATCCTAACGTATTGACCTTGTCATGTGTTGAGGTGTGCAGCTAGCGTGATCACTCCACCTCCATGTTCACTCCATGGTTTGAGTGCGCGAGCGAGTGAAGAGATTTGGGCGGCTCTTAACATCGAGCAGCGCGTGGTTGCAAGGGTGGGGGAAAACGGGAGATCCCCGAGAAAAACCGTTGACCAGCGGCATGGTCCGGCACGATTTCCACATGCGAAAATCTGGAGGCGACCTCGTGGGGAGTCGAACGCGGGTTGCCTTGGTGTGAGGTGAGTGATCTAACCACTACACCACCGTGGTCCCTCTACGGTTGGGCTGGACCACCCACGGGGTGGGGTAGCGTTCAACAAGCCACGTCGTGCACGGCCACACGCGTCGAAGCACCTTGAAGCGATGTCGTCATCAGCCCCCTGTCGCCGTCGAAGTGAGTGGAACCACCCCGGGAGGGGGCGAATCAGGATGCACGACGGCGCTCAGGGACGTCGTCGCCCATGGCCGGGCCAGGCCATTCTGGGACTGCAGACGACAACCCGCCCCTCGGACGTTTCGAACCCGCACACGCCGTCCATGGTTGTCTCGGAAGAGGTAAGGATACAGAAGCGAAATGACGGGGGCGAAACCATTCGCCGATTGGCTTCGCGAAGCTCTGGGAACGGGCATTTTATCTGACTCGTAAACTAAAGATGAGATAGACCGATCTCGCTGGCTGCCCACGTTCAGTCTCCAAGTCCCAACATTGAGCTATTTTTCTGCACACATGACTAGCAAAAGCGGCGTGGATAGGANCCAACATTGAGCTATTTTTCTGCACACATGACTAGCAAAAACGGCGTGGATAGGATTTGAGTTTAGAATACTGTTTAGTAAACAAGTGCTTTGAGATGTTTTTATACTTCATCTAAGGAATTTGTAATGCAGTGTGATTAAATTCAAATTGGTGAGCATATTTTACTAATATATGCCTAATAGTGCTTGTCATTTGAAAAATTAAGATATAAACAATCACGTTCATCATTGTTGACCATGTGACTTTGACAGCTGTGTTGCTTCGGGGTAGGTCAATGTTGGCCACGTGCGCATAAGACGAATAATCGGTCTATGATTGACTAACTACCGCGTGCCGCGTGCTGCGAAAAATGCCTTATTGTCTGGGCTGTATGGCTGGCGAGTAAGTTACCAGACGCTGATTGGCGAACGGCATCCCGAAATGTTGCAGGCCAGTAAAGACGTTTTCCTGGCGTGTGCGCCTAAGTTTCGGGGCATACGTAGCAGTTTCCCCTCTATATTCCTACCTGCTCTCCGATAGAAGTCTGTACTGAACATTGCTGCAGACCTCCCATCAATGCCTAAAATGATAGGATCGCCGCTTAAAATACAATAGGTACACAGAGCACGACAAAAACACTGTTCGCCAGTTCAGAGCCTTGCGCGCGGTAGCAATGGAGCACTTGATGTGCATGGCAGTGTCGTCCTTACCGCGCTCTTACTTAAGGGCCTCAAACGTAGACGTGGCTCCAGGTAGGCGACTATACGAGTACGTATTTTGTGCGCATGAGGTCTAGAAGCGCGGGATATGCTAGGGGCAACCCAGACACGTGCATTGCATACCACATCGACTCTCCGCGAAAGTCATTGAATTGGAAACTACATATATCCAACGAGACTTTCGACAACACTGCCATTTCATTACATAAAAAAAAAATTACAGTTGTGCAGTTCCTCCTTGCACTGATTCAGCCTAAATATCCTCAATCGGAATTTTGATACCCTCAAATGACCGTGCAAATAAACGTTTTAACTGTAATCATTTTCAAAAAAATATTTAGTCATTACGGACGGGATAAGTAAATGTGGAACAAATTACGGAAGCTAAGAATTTCTCAAAACACTACCCGCAAACATACGTTGTTCAAAATTGTTCAGTAAATTCGGAATAAAACAATTTTTTTTTTACTCAAGCAATGTTCACCGCTTGACGGCTCAGATAGATAAGAACCTTAACTCCATAATTATTGAGTATTACGGATTCACTGTAATTTACATCACGGAATCCATTAATAGTTCTGCGATCACGTGTACACGTGATAATCATTTATCGATAAATTTTCGTGTTGAAACAAGAGAAACAGTTATTTTTGACGTTGGCTACAATTTCACGAATACAATACTATGGCAAAATTCCCGAACAACATCAAAATAAAACAAGAAGTTACTGGTAATTAATGAGCCTACTATCCTCTACATGAGTGCAAATGAATTTTAGTAAATTACTTTGAAGCTTATATGGTAGATAGGCATTGACGTCTCATTGGCAGCAATATCATTAGAGATGAATCCATAAACATGTGAAAAAGTACAAATACAATTAATATACACGAAAGACTTACCCGGGAATTGAATTAAATAAACTCGTAAAATTAAGCTAGATTGCAATCAACAGCATAACAGAGGTTTGATTCTGAGCATAAACTTCGGATGTAATCAGTCTAAGGTTTTGAATGATAGAGTTCACGAACCTAAAATATCTACTCAGCCACCATTTTGAAAATAAGCGCCTGAGCCATTAAAACACACAAGTTTACATGGCCTGCCATAACCATACTAGTGTGAAATTTTTTATAGAAATCGGTTGATTGGTCTCCGAGATATGGCATAAAAACCTTATTTTATTTAATGGGGTTATCTTACAAAATTGCTTAAAAAGAGACCCTGTATAAGAGGTTTGTAATATATAATGTCTGCTGAAAATGTTTTATTAAAATTACTAAATAGATGTGCTAAACATATAAAAATATTTATATGACCGCCAATTTTTTAATTATTGCCTGACTCAATTTAAATTTTGTTAGTATACTTTGCCTTCTGTTGAAAGATAATATTTTAAACATTAAAACAACTGTCTTAAAGATACTTAAATATTACTTAAAATATAAGTTCAGATAATGGTATGCATTACACTGAAAATGTATTCCATTAGCTCATGAGAAAAGACAACATTGTCTGCCATATATTTTGAGCTAATACTGATCAAGTATGAACTAGTGCTTATTTTTCGGAAGCAGTTTTCATTCCGTATATGAAGCTACGCCAAGTTATGTAGCATTCTCACGTGCGAGGAAATGCAGAGGTTCTTAATTTTATTACAATTTATTAAATGAATAATATGTCTTGTACTTTCACACTGATCACTGTGCCAGCGCTCTGAGTGTCTTGAAATCATCATAAACAGCATAACGTACGAAGGAATTCTGCATGTTGGAATGGTAAATAATGAACACGGAAATACAGTAGGTTTATAATAATAAATGTTCACGTTACGATAGCAAGGTTGGGGGTTGGTAGTCTCTGCCTTGCCTCCATCCTCCCTTCCTTTTCACCCCTTGAGATTAAGACTGTTCTAAACCCCTGCACCTATTGGCTGTTTACGGTTAATTGATCACTTTTGAAAACTCTAAGTTATACATTCCTGCTGATCTTATATCCTTTTGCCATACATAAAATTACTGTATTTGTGGTTTGATCACGTGAAAACGCGTAATTGTTTGGGACCTACATGTGTTACTAATATGCCAGTAGCTATTTGAATGCGTTTAAGTAAAAAATACATTAACTTGATTTGTCGTAAGTTTAAACATTACACTCGCAATGCAACGTAGAGACTTAGAAATATTTTGCATAATCGCTACCGACTTAACTAAGAGTCTGCACGCCAAGTGCGCAAGGTCGCATTTTTTCCTAAAGTTGAATTCAAAAATCCTTATTTTACCAAGCACGGCCAATACAATTCTAACTGCCCTTCACACACTGAGAAAAGTTTTTTTTAATCAAGGGGGCCACGGTGGTTGAGCGGTTAGCCCGCTCGCCTCCCACAAAGGCGAAACAGGTTCATCCCGATCGGGTAACTCCCGGATATCCGCATTTGGTAGTCGGACCTGACGATGACGCTGTTCGGCGGGTTTTCTCGGAGATCTCCCGTTTCCCCAGCCCTTGCATTCCGGCGCTGCTCCATACTCACCTCGATCACCCTCATCAGCTCAGTTTGCACGCGAGCGCTACGCCGTAGTAACCTCGGCTAATGTGACTAATTATGTAAATCCAATGTTTTTAAATAAGCTACAAACATTTCAAATACCGGACTATATAATTTTATTTCAAATTATACAGCTTTACTTTTAAATTTCCTGTTGAACTAGTTTCATTAAGTTGTTTGTACAAACATTAGGCACCAATAAATGCACCAACAATCACTCTTACTGTCTTAACTGTTATAAAAAAATACAAACAAACTCTCAAGCTGTATTTTTCTAACGAAGACAACCAAACGACTGGTAAAACATATATAAACAGCTTATGCAACTAAATATTTTCTTAGTTTCGTCCAACACAGAGGTCTTGTTAATTCAAGCTAGTATTTTGTTATATGGACCAAATTAATTTTATTGCTTTTCACGTGTTGTTTACTCGACGAAATATTTTATTGGGGCAAGTAAATTCAGTTTTGGCACTACACGAACAAACATTATGTTGACTGGAGCAAACCTTTCTCTCAGCTTAGGCTGCAGAGAATTACGAATAACGCGCACCGAGCCTCAGACGCAGCTTCCAGAAGGAACGTCTGTCGGGCGCTCGTCGCATCACGTAACCATAATATCGGATGCGTCCCGTCACGAGGTACATCCGGGTATTGTTTCACCGTCGGCGAAGGCCGTTCATCGACGCGCTGAGATAACTCCTGCTCTTTACTCCGCAGACAAACACAAACTCTTTCGGTTTTGGTCCGGAGATCGTGCGGGGATTTGAACTGCAGCGGAGGAACTACCTTCGTGGAATTGCGTATCAGGCGGTGGGCGAGACCAAAGGACCACCCATTTTTATGCCCCTTCACTTAAGCGCGTGTACAAAATAACGTTGCTTGAATTTTTAATATGGTCCACTCACGGTGTCTTTTCACTTTTGGAACCAAAGCTTTGAAAAAATATCCCCGTGTATGACGTGTTTGGTTGTCACCTAAATACATACGTTGTTTATGAAAAGCGTTTTATACTTCTGTTAATATATAAAGTACATTATTTATGGTTAACTTGAACTTTTACTTATATTTCACCTACAAATTATAAAAAATTTTTTTTAAATTAATGTTAATAACAATCATTGAATAAATAGGTTTGTTGGTAACGCCTAGTAAGAAATAGTTCTCATGCAAAATATTATTAAACTCAGTGCGTACAAATGCGGTGTGTTGCCCCTTTAGTGTAATTTTCTAGACCTTTGTTTGCATGAGGCGGAGGAATAGCCTGAAAGTAGAGCTTAATCAGGTCTTCAGAAAAGTTGGTTCTAACCGTGAATGGAGTACATCAGTGATGTATGGACACTAACAATTGCACGGGTAATAATTTATTAGTAATACCATAGTATATTTGTCTGAAAATTAACTTTTTTTTGTTAAATTAATTAATATTAACGGTTTGTCGTTAAATTCGTTCAAGCGCCAAACATTTCATTTAATATATATCTAGGATTTTTATAGCTTCGTGACACGTTATCATTACTAACTTGATAAAAATACCGAATCTTTTGAAAAAATACATTCGTCATATTTTTGGCGTAAATATGAAACTTTTAACTTGAAATACTTATTAGTATAAACATCCAAAAAGTTTTTTTGACATAAAGTTTGGGTTCAGCTAAACTGTTTCTAGAAGTCACAGGAATGTCATGAATGCAATTTCTTTGAAATACGACACTTGCTTTACCTGTAATGATGGTTTGACGTATAACGATTTAAACTTTAAATTTTATATAAAAATTTTAAATTTAAATACGAATGAAGAGCATATAAAATTATTATGAAAATATTATCTTGCCATTCTGATGATATGGACAATTATTTTGAGCTCTAGCCCAATGTATTAATTTTCTTCGATTTGATAATACTGCAATATATATTTAAAACCGTACATTTCCTCTTATTAGTTTTGAAGTTATTTTCTACAATTTCCACACTTCTTCCAAACTATTATTTCATGCCACAAAAAAAAAGTGATATACTAAAAATTAAGAAAATCATTTTTGTATCTTTAACTTCCTTAAAAGCTTTGCTTCGTTTCTTTAGACAGCCTAATTTGTATAATTCCACTGGATGTAAGTAATTAAGTAAACCATTAACCTGAGTACTCATAACCATACCGTAATAATAAGTAATTATTTTAATATTTTCTCTAGTTTGTTACTGTAGTATAAACAAAATAACACAGATTTCGGTTTATGTCAATTTAAACAAGATGCTTATATCATGTTAATACATGGAAATATTTCAGTCAGTTTGTATGTAGCAATGAGCAGGTATCAATTAAGAAATAGGTTTTAAAAAGTTATAATTAATCAAAAACCAACAACTTTTAGTTGCACAGACCAACGGAATACAGCACATGCCATATCATTTATTTTCACACTTTTTTTAACTACACAAGAACTGTTTCAGATTGCTATAAACCTCGCACCTGGTCGAAATAAAATTAACAAATATATATTGATACTAAAATATTTTTGAAGCGAGAGAATTGTTATTTTTTAAATTGATAGATGTCAGTGTGTACAGAGTCATAGGTTATTACTGCTTCCTGGTGCGTGATAATGTCTGTTGATTTTATTTACGGCCGACGTGTTTGCTCATCTGTTTGTAGCCCATTTTCTTTGCAGACAAGGCAATCGAAATTAAATAACTAAAATTTTAATATTGCTAGAAGTTGTTGTCTACTGAAATCTACGCATAATGAGAAAATTCTATAATAGTTAGCTCAAATTAATCTAGGTGATTATACAAAATATTTATAGAATATGCTTGAAAAATTATAGCCGCGTATGTTAACACCACATTTAAAGTAACTGCGACATATTTTTAAGCAGAATAATACGTTATTTCATATTTACAGGCCACCATGGTTTCATTTGGTGAAATGCAGTGAAATTATAAAGGTTAATGCTTTGATTCATAACTTTAAAATTTTATTTTATATTTTAATACTTTGTTATTAGGCTTACGTATAATACATACTCCTTGTGAAACATTTGAAATGAAGAATATATAACTGTCGCTAAAACAAGCTTACTTTCGAAATGATGTTGCCTGTTTTAACTGCGGGTAGGCCGCGAGTGAAGGATTATTTTGCAAATACGAAATTACTGGTTGTGTAATATGGGAACTCGTTCGTTTCCACTCACGCAGTTATATAATATTTTCATTTACGCTCTCTCTCCAGAAACTTGTTCCAATTAAGTATATGATCATATCGAAATAAGTGAAACCGTATTAATGATCTGCACACAAAGCTAAACATGTTTGTGCATTTTTGCTTATATAACGTGGCATGTAACACTGTTTAATAAAACAGAACATTTTCTGTAGTCGAAGAAATTTCAACTCTAATAATTTCTGTGTGACCAGAGCAGCCTAAATCATAAAATTATTTAAAATGCAAAGTATAAAATTATTAACCTGCAATTTCATTGAAACAGTTTTATCATGGAAGAATGCACGTCGTTATTTTATGACACTGAACTTCCACAAAATTGGGAATATATTAAAGTAGTTTGTATGCAAGCTCTATGCTCTTTTATTTAGTTAATAATATTTTTCATTATAATTATTATGGCATTATAATTTTTTTACATTATTAAGTGGTTTTTAAAATTAACTAATTACTAACTGATTAATTTGCAGGTGTGCATTTTTTTATTTGTGAAGGTCATCTATAAATTTATGTTAGTTCAAATTTTCGTTAGAGGCTTTCACAGCAAATACATGTTACAAGTATCTGCACTGTATCTTAACGTATTTTACAGTGTGTGGTCTGGTCTGTGTCACTGAACTAAGTTTCGCTTTTAACGAAGTAACAAAGTACATGGTTTAATGCAGGATACGCTTGCACCTTCTAACGAACAGAACTTAACACGCAACACAGACAAACAAAATTACAGATTGATGGTGGTAACAAAGATGCCGGCGAAGCGACTTCGGAGACTTGGCGGGGAAGGTGGGTTTGTAACATTTTTTTACACGCAGAATGAGGTTGTCTCATCAGATAACGTACGAGGACCGTTACGCAAAACGCCGAACCGCATTTTCAACCGCATAAAGAATATCTGCTGCGAAGTATCAGGAGATAATTTCAGCTTGCAACTTTTTCTAATGAATGTTCCTGCTTCTGCTAACACGCTGTCGAGTGTTTCTGGCACGTTTCTCGAACCTCGCGATGTGACAAAGTCTGTAATTTAGCACAGATTGCGAGTCCCGCTCCAGCGGAAATTGTTGGAACTGGTTTCTGATGGAAATGTGTTGAGCGTCCACTAGCTTTTTTTTAAAAAAAAAAGTTTTGTGCTACGTTGTAATTATCTGACTTGTATTTCTTGTTTTTAAATAATCTGCGGAATATGCTANACCTTCTAACGAACAGAACTTAACACGCAACACAGACAAACAAAATTACAGATTGATGGTGGTAACAAAGATGCCGACGAAGCGACTTCGGAGACTTGGCGGGGAAGGTGGGCTTGTAACATTTTTTTACACGCAGAATGAGGTTGTCTCATCAGATAACGTACGAGGATCGTTACGCAAAACGCCGAACCGCATTTTCAACCGCATAAAGAATATCTGCTGCGAAGTATCAGGAGATAATTTCAGCTTGCAACTTTTTCTAATGAATGTTCCTGCTTCTGCTAACACGCTGTCGAGTGTTTCTGGCACGTTTCACGAACCTCGCGACGTGACAAAGTCTGTAATTTAGCACAGATTGCGAGTCCCGCTCCAGCGGAAATTGTTGGAACTGGTTTCTGATGGAAATGTGTTGAGCGTCCACTAGCTTTTTTTTTTNGGAAATTGTTGGAACTGGTTTCTGATGGAAATGTGTTGAGCGTCCACTAGCTTTTTTTTAAAAAAAAAAGTTTTGTGCTACGTTGTAATTATCTGACTTGTATTTCTTGTTTTTAAATAATCTGCGGAATATGCTAAAATGGCGGTCAGGGATATGACGTAGACTGTCTTGCCTCACTTCAGTCAAAAAGAATCATATTCAGTCTAGCCACGGCTTGCAGCCCTAATGGAAGCGTTTGGATTCAAGAACTGGTAAATAATACAAAAACATCGTACTGTACACATTATTTGCTGGTTATTATTTTAGTTGCGGAATGAACTATCGTGAATCAGAGCCTAAGCGACTAAAAATATGTTAACGTTTTAAACAATGATTTGGGCCGTGATAGATCAATCGCTTGTTGTGTGTAGTTTTATACTAGAACTGGGAAATAAGAGTTTCGTGAAAAAAAAAAAAGTTACGAAAATTTTGTAATCGATAAATAAGAGTAATATTCGGCCTTTTTTACAACTTAGTGGCAGTTTATATCTGACAGGTTAAAAAACAAATTATATTCTGCTTTCTAATTTGGGGATTGTTGAATTCAAGTAAGTACTTGGCTGTGTTAAAGGCGTAGTGTTTCCATTTGCGTGTAAACAGCGTTTAATTAGAAGGATCCCAGTGTGGTAAAAAAACGAATGTTTATAACACTTATAAAAACTTCGCATAGTACCTGTGTTAGCCTACTTAATCTAAAAAAAATTACCAGTTCGGTTATTGTTAACTTATATTCTTAAAGTGATTGCATGTTTGAAAATGTGAGGAACGTGATATTTTAGCACAAAACATTTAGAAATTTCATAAACTATTTTTTCATAAATAAAAAAAATATATATATTTTTTAGTCAATTATACCTTCGAAGCCTGTACACTTTTTATGTGTGCGCTCTTACTTTGCCAGAAAATGGTTTGTAGATAAATATATATATGCCTATACAATCACGCGTACAGAATTTTTTCTTAGTATTCTTTTGATTGAGAACATATGTTTATTTATGTAATATAGTATTACTTTTCAAATGTTCCTGCATAAATACGATATAAAAAAGTTTTCAGGAGTCTACGAAAATTCACAAAAATCTGAAGGGCGTTTGTTTTTTTACAACCAATACTGATAACAATCACGTTTGATTTATATATTTAGTTATCTCAAATGGCTTATCTTCTGGAGTAATTGTGTTCATTTTTAGCTTTCATGATCAACGTTGTCAAACATTTCCACGTTTGCGATACATCATAACACGTGATTATGACATTCGAAAACAGTACAGCCGAGCCAAAACTACACCAGGGAAGAAACAAAAGGGCGTGATTATGAATAAAAATTGTTTACCTGTGCTGTGCCCACCGATGTCCGACGCCTTAAAAATTGAAGGAAACAAAAGCGAGGGGGCGAAACGTCCGTATCAAACATGGCGCCGGTGTTGGTTGAAACGCAGGCACGTTCCCCCTCTTCCCCTCGGCCATGTCTCTCTCTCCTCCTTTCTTATGGATCCGTCTAGCCCCAGCGCTGGCTGGGAGAGGCGTTCCTTCTGCGCATGCGCGCGCTGTCGCCAGACGGTGCGGCTGTCCCGGTGCACCCCACGCAGTCTGTAAGCAGGGATAAAACGATACAAAATACAGCGTTTTCCACTCCACACTGAATCACACGCCGTTCTTTCAAATAGCTATTGAAGTGTTTCAGGAGGGGAAAAAAACGGGGCTTTGCTAATTGAAAGAAGAGCCCGAGATAAATATTCAATTTAAAAAAAATGTCGCCCGTGACAATATTCAAACAAAGGTTGGAGTACTCAAGCCCATACACATTGTTTTACTTAAATACTTATCTATTTCAACAAATTTGTATGCAAATCTTGTTAACTGATTTTCATCTTTACGTACAGGGTTATTCAAAATGTTAGTAGGAGTTGAGACACATGCGAACACTCGAATACAAGTGTATTGTGTTTACTGTGCATAGAGTAATATTGTCACTACATTACACAAAAAATAATACTTCCAACACTAAATACAGTATGTTATTTAAAGTACAACACTGAATTCATTAACAAGTTAAATCGGTTTATTTTTCTATTGCACATGTTACTCGTAAAATATGATTACTGTAAAGTTAACTTAGATTTTGTGTATATTAACTTTATTGCGTCATTTTCACATTATGCCTAAATACACACAATGCTCAGAAACAAAAAGAAAATGTAGCAACGTTTTCTACTTCCCAGATAATCATTAACTAAATTAACCAAACCTTAAAACTGCATTTTTGTATAGTTTAGAAGAAATTCCTTGTAAAATTGTCAAAAATTTTCTTATAACGCTACAAATTAAATAGTGTATCTTTTTAACACGCTGTTTTATGAAACATACAGAATTGTTTATTTATCTCGGCGTTNGCTACAAATTAAATAGTGTATCTTTTTAACACGCTGTTTTATGAAACATACAGAATTGTTTATTTATCTCGGCGTTTGCAATACGTATATAATCAAACGTATTTGCTTGTTATAATGTTACGTTAACACATTTCACTGTAAAGTGCTTTTAAATTTGCTGTAATTTATTTGAAGTTTTACAAAAAATAATATTGGTAACTGGTTTGCAAAAAATTGCTTTTTAAATTCAGAAGTTTTTTACAGCCTATCTAATGGTAGCTACTTTTCATGGTATGCTCCAGACAATCAATGTTGAGTGGGTGTTCAAATTCTGAGTCATGCAAAGAATGACTTTTTTTTGTGACACGAATTTACTGTAGCTTAAGAACATGCTTATTTAACGGTAAATAATTAAATTGGTATTTAAACTTCATATAACTCTTTAAAAATATGCTCTTACCTAATGATGATCTACATGACTTAAAATAGCTTTTTTGCATATCTTTAACATTATCTTTACAACAAATATTAAAATATACCTTTTTTGGCCTCATTACAAGACTGAATACATGCTTTTAGGCTAGAAATAATGAAATGATTGTCTTGAATAAAGTGATAGCGATACCTCAGTTGTTATAAGAAATATGTTTTGTTACAGAATGGTGCGTTATCAGTGTATTCTTCACTGCACATTTAACTGCAAAGTGCTTGCTTATCACTGATCAAACGGTGAGTACGATTTCAAAATATTTTCTGGTGCATGATAAGGGTAGTATTATATTTCTGCTGCTCAATTGAATCCTTACTGCAATCTAACACTCGAAAAAAGAAAGAAGCAAACAGGCATCCTACGAATTGAGGTTAATAACCCCGAAAACTTTCCTATGGCGTTACGACATATTATAGTTCAACTGATTTATACGAAGAGGAAATAAAAATTTGTGACTAGAAATACATTAATTTGATATCTTCTGGCCAAACCTAAAAACATTTTTTTATTTTTTGCCTAAATTAACACTATTTAATACATTAAAATCGAAATCGATAGCCATTTACTAACATCTGAATGCTAAGAACTATTTTTATAATTTAAGATAGACTGTAAGTGGTGCTTTCATTTCATTGTAGGCCAAAATATACTTTGCTAGGAATTATTGCAAGTTAACATTTGCTTAATTTATAGGCCTTCAAAATATGCAAATTCGTACTTGTATGTTTTCATTATTTAAGCTACATTATAGCCCAGCGAATATGTAATGATTTGTAAAACATGATTACTTTGCTTGCCTGTCATTAGCATACAGGGTGAGTATAAAAGAATACCCCAACTTTTAAGGTCTATAATATCCAAACCAAACAACCTACAACCTTGATTTACCAATCAAATAAACTGTGGGACCATGAAGTTTTTTTTACCATGCATTCATAAATGTTCAATGTGACCACCGCGAGCAGCCCGAACGACATTTACGCGATAACTAAACTCGTTTCACGCTCTTGTCAGCATGTCCTGTCTACTCAAAACTAATCACTGTAGTTTGAAGAATTTAAAACGCTTCTTGTAGCTATAAATGTTTCAAGGATATAGTCGTTATTCCTCCTGTTTTATATTAACAAATTTTTTATATCTGGTTTTAACAAGCATATTAGGATTTTGGTTCCTCGTTGACAAAAGAGTTTTATTTTAAATATTATAAAATGTATCTATGTATGCATTTACAGTACATACATAAAAATATTAGTGTGAAGGTGTAACTATGACTTAAATAACTTACGGGAAAATGAAAGTACAAACAATTTTCCGCCGCATTAAGTTTATAGGACAGCAAGTAAAAATTATCTTATGTATAGGCCTATATGAGTAGTAACTTGTGAAGATTCAAAATAATCATGAGGGCAAATCTCCAAGAACAACGTCTGAAACAAGCTCTTGATAAGTAACAGTATAATTAGTGAGATAGACGACTGCAGCCATTAAAAACTTTCTCTTTCAAAAAGGTAATGTCTGTCAAGTCATCATACAATTATATAAACACTCGTTTTGAAGGAAATTCGTGGTTTTATTTAAGGGGTTTGAAAGTTTGTTAAACAGAAGTAAATGACTACAAATAAAATAAATGGCAACAATGTCAGCAACCGTGTTTACTTTTTATATAATAGCCTGAGAGTGACATAATCATTAACGGTTAATACATAATTCGCAATTAAAAATAAAACTACCTTAAAGCATTTTCCAACACCAGAATTAAATGATTTTCCCGCAAACATTTCAGTACCCCAGCATTTTTTTTTTCGAATATTATTATTTTTTCAGTACTGTTAACGAAAGGACATGCAAAATTCAATGCAATTGAAATACCTTTCAAAATTCTGTTCTTCGTACACGAGTAATCTATATCACATGGTAAAATTTATAAGTATATACCACGAATGGAAACCTTAAACCGCAAATATTAATGTTACTATGCTGTTGGGTAACTTAGATAAAACTAACAAAAGACGAATCACGACATAAAAAATGTATTCCAGACCGTAACGTCTAGGATATAGCTTATTTTATAATAACTTAACATTCAGAAATATTAAAAGAGCTATGCCGTATTAAAAAAAAAACAATTGATTCTCTTTTTTGCGACGTTTAACGTTATTTTGTGGTTTATTTTAATTAGAGAAATTAACAAAATTTGGTTCTGAGCTATAGTGTCGTCTTGTTATTGAACGATCGTGATTCCGTACTTGCATGTTTACCCTTAAACCTCAAGCTTAATATAAAATCCAGCGTACAGTGTTTTGAAGTCGCGTGATAGGAGTTGAACACGCCTTCTCGTATGCTGTTCGGTACCGGCCTACATTCACGCGAAGCTGAATACCTGAGGTGCGGTAACACGCGTTTTACAAGTCGTTAAAAAAAGAACTGAAGTCGGTATGAATTAAGTTTTTAAATTCCTGGCAGGCACGGGAGTCGTCTTGTTTTTTCCCTCCCGCGCCCCTTGCCGGTCTACGGAGGAGGAACTGACCTGCCGCAACTCGGCAGTTACCGCCCGCGGATGTAACACGCCGCCGCGCCGCGCCTTAACGCGTGGCGAGATTTACCACCCGCTCGTATACGACAGCGTAACTGGGCAGTAAATCTCTCCTCGCCGTCGCGGCGGGCGTTACGTACCGTGCCCGCCGCAGGACGCGGCGCCGTTACNGTCAAGGTCATGACGTGTGCGATTCCTGTTTCCCGCGCGGTCTACTTGCGTGCGCGTTGCGTATTCTTCCGCCATGGGTAAGATTAACGTCGCCGTTATTCCACGGGTCGGTAGAGTTACGACTGTGAAATTATTAAAATAGTAAATATTTTACCAATTTCATTATTTTTACACTTCATACGCATTTAAAAAAGAAAAAAAAAAGAGTAATTTCGGTTTTTACAGATTTTTATCGTGGCATTTTAAATTGAAATAAGGAGTGCAAATATGGGCTTTCACGGTTGCTTAGGTACTTTTGAAATAAACTTTTGAAAAGTGCTTCTTCCCCTATCTGCATTGATTTTAACGAGTACAATGACTGGCATGCTCCCAGTAAAAGCTGGTAACGACGGAGGATATTGTTAATTTTTTGCAACACCACCACACAACACCATAGACATAAACGAAAGCAAAGACAGCCAACACAGAACACAAAATGTTTATTTACAGCAAAAACCATAGAGTTGTTAGCTCAGGCTGACTAAACACGTGTTTACTTTCTAGTAGTTCGTGTTATTACGACAGGTAGTGCGGCGAGTCAAATACAGCCCAACAAAACCCGCCCCAATATTCAGGGTAAGTACACACAACGGCAAGTAAGAATATGTGTATATACTTAATAAGTATGTACTAACAATTGAGAAACAGCCTAAGCTTAGGTCATTTTTAATTATTATAGCTGCCATTCCTGACTAAGTTTTTATTGCAAAATGTGATTTCTAAAGCATCCGTAACGAACATAGGCCTAACTACTGATAAAAAATTTTTTTTCGACATTTTATACTAAAGAAGTATATTGCATAAAATTATTTTATATTATTAAAAAATATTTATATTTTCCTCGTATATATAATATAATAAATTGTACTTTTCTGAATATTTGGACATTTTACATTAAAGAAATACATTGTAGTAAATTATTTTATATTATTAAAAAATTTTTATATTTTCCTAGTATATATAATATAATAAATGGTACTTTTCTGAATATGTTGGAAGTTCTTGTACTTTATATTATTGAGTTCTGAGTTTTGTGCAGTCGTGTGGAATCTGATGAAAAGAAAACTACTCTGAGCGAGCGAATGAAAGATTTGGGTCGCACTTGACGGAGGTTAATCCCTTGAATGTATATTTATATCACTATTATCACTTTACTTTCATTTTAAATGTCTTATCGAAATGTTTTAACATGCCAAGACATTAGTTTCGCCTTCCCCGAGATTTATTAAACTGGTACACATTTTCTTCCTTTCTTAGGCCTATTTTCCGACTTTTAACTAACGAGAAGAGACAAGAGATTTTTATGTGCGCATAAATACGCAGGCGGTAATAGCAACAGTAATCAAGTGCCTAATACGAACATTTAATTAAGAAAAGCAGTCATATGTATGGAGACTCACCAAAAGTTTTATTTTGACATGTTTTGACAAAGTGATTTCCCTTTGTGTGAATCAAAGAAAGAACTAGCTAGATAACAATCTGTTAAGGTTTCAAATAATTTCATGTCAATTAAGCGACATGTGGGTATCAATCATTATATCTCATCAAACGTAATTTTTATTTGTGCTGGACGGATAAAACATCGGCATGAAAATGAAACTTAAAAATACTTCTACAATTTTTCATTTTATTTACGCGTGAACCATCTATAATTTATCCAGCGATCTCCAGATAAATTTTATCGGTCCACAATCTTTAATAACACGTAAGGCGTGAATGGGATATGTGAATGTGAAAACGGACCCAAACCATACACGATATATAATTAACATTAATACTAACGTCAGAGCAATTAAAAATGTGGTCTTTGCAATACAAAATTTGGTGAAATTCACACTGGCAATAACTTGATAAGATGAACCATTAATTTTGCTTTAACTACAAAAAAATATCATCATTAAAATCATTTTAAAAGAAATATATTTTGTAAAGACTATAAAAGTAATTTATAATAATGTATGTTCAAATTGATTCAGCTACCTTCTAGGTCTGCAGGAAAATTAAAATTCTTTACCTTCTATGGATAAATATTTACTGTTTTAATTATTACGACTGCAAAATCACTCACAGGCATGTGCACGCTAAAACACGAAGGCATACGAAAGGTGGTAAAGTATTGTATTGTATTATTAAATGTTCAAAAGAACTCTCATGGGGTTTCATTGTAAACGTTTGTATAACATCAAAAGTATGCTCACTTCTAATAAAACATATTTGCTACGTATCTTGTATTTAATTTATGGCCTGTGTTTTGTACTAGTAAAAGTTTTACATTTAAAAGTTTATGCAATATTACTGTGCAGCAGTTTTGCCGATGTTCTCAATAAATTTCCGCTACGAGATCTTCCAGCATTTTGGTAAAAGTCTCGGGTTCATACCAATTTGGAAAAAAATTTAAGACCGAAGAAAAAGTAGAGTGTTGTTATTAAATAACGAGTTCTTGTGTCCCACAAACTTGTACTGGGAGGAAGACTGGGGACCTCAATTTAATTTTTCATTACTCCGCAAAGGAAAATACATTTTTCCGCTTCCACGAAACGGACCCCGTAAAAAAAAACTAAAGGAAGAGAAAATAACTTATTTTCATTTCATTTGCGAGAGTGAAGTTGAAGGCAATTGAAATATATCGTAAGAGTTGTGGGTTGGGGGAGGGGGGAAGGGGGAGTTTCAAGGCGTAAGTTTCTAGCCCGGTTCGA
>NQII01001720.1:252420-314161 GCA_002778355.1 Clitarchus hookeri | reverse complement strand
AAAAATTTATATACATATATACTGTATATGTTCTATGAACGTACACACACACGAGACGCTGTGCGCGATGTGTGGTCCTTCGGGAGTGGAATTCGAAAGAAGAATGCCTAGAAGGGAAGAGTGAGGGGGTCAGGAAAGAATCATAGTGATACGGTTTCTCCAGTTAGTAATATATGAGACACAAGCCCTTGCCATTTTGTTTGTACGTGCAAATATCTCGACATATACGCCTGACCGATGAAGAGTATCTGCCCCTGTAGCAAACATCGCAGCTGATGATAACTTTTTTTTTTTTAATATATATTTTCGTTGTCTTCCGTTTAGGCATTTAACGGGTTGAAACCATTAATTTATCCTAGTTACAAACGTAATCTAAATTTGTATGGTTACTGAATCAACAACTAAAATGGCGATCGCAAAATGTGGCAACAATTTTCCTTACGCTGTATAATTTGCGGCATAAATGTTACGTCCATGCGCGAAAAAAAAAAAAACAAATGCACTGCACATACACCAACATTACTTGCTTTCAAGAAACTCCAGATTAAGCGTAAACGAAAGTTGGGGTCTTTCAGTAGGCCTTTGTTCCGGATAAAAGGTAGTTTATTATTTTTTAGACAAGTTATGTTGCTAATGTATAAATTTTTACTATCCAGGTAAGTTTTAGACACATAGTAACGTTTTGTTGTATCGTAATCACCTGTAAAAATACCTTCCACAGCGAATACTTTGAAAGTTATTATTCCATTATTTATCTGAGAAAATAATTCAATCTCCATAATTAAATTTAACAATGGAAAGTTTTCTCTGATATAGCTGCAGTGACTACTGGATGAAATATTTTTTATGTCTGTCAGAAAACGTTAAATAAATAGTCATGTCATCGCTTAATAAATAGTTGGTTTGAGTCTCAGTTATAGACATAGATTCCAGCGTAAATAGTTTTAGCATAGAACATATCACATGTGCAGAAATTAGGATACACGCGTTAGCATGAGACTCGCCCCAATTAGGTACAGCACACGTACAGAAATTTTTTCTACTATATTATATNGTACATAAATTTTTTCTACTATATTCTATTATTCCTACGTCCCGTTCGTGTCCAATAAGAACGTGGACACCACTGAGTTCACTTGTATAATAAAATTGTCGAAAAAGTAAAGAATGTGACCAGTGTTCAGAAATATGTCGACGCATGTGTGTACATAAGTTTGATTAAAGATGTTGGCGGTGGTGTTGTGACTAGCAGTGTTTTGTCCTTTCGTCCATTATGGTACTTAACACGTCATGAAAACAATAATCATGTCAGTAACAAAAACATACAACAGTTACATTCATTGTCTCTAATATTTCGAAATATGCAAATTTCGAGATAACCTCCGGAACTATTTTGCTCGTGTGACGCAAGGATTTGTGATATGCNAGTAACAAAAACATACAACAGTTACATTCATTGTCTCTAATATTTCGAGATATTTCGAAATATGCAAATTTCGAGATAACCTCCAGAACTATTTTGCTCGTGTGACGCAAGGATTTGTGATATGCGTGTGCTGTGCGTCTGTATGCGTGCTGTGCGTGTGTTTAATCTTGTGGCCGTTCCTTAACACTTTCAACACGATGCCTATACTCTACAAGGCAACAAATTACTAATATTGCGTCAGTTTGAAATCTTGCACGCCTACCTACAAAATGTCATTATTTAATTTGGTAAGCAAGGAAAACAATTAGAAATACGTATCCTTCGAAATATATCGTTCAGCCGAATAAAATCTCTCAACAACAAAATACGATACTGAGCTTTATGAACTTACAAACACTAGTGACCGAGTACGGCTAGTGCTAATATGTGCTTGTGAAGCAGTTCACGCCCTCCAGTAAAACTGACCAATAACAGACATTCGTTGGTACAGCTGGTGAGTTCCAAGCGGGCAAGAAAAATGAAGATGTGACGTGGGCAAAGTGAAACAGCCAATGAATTGTTCAACTCTTCGATTCCACATATTGAGTTTTCGAATAAAGTCTCATTGAAGTGATGATTCCAGGTCATATGTTCGCTCGGTGTCTAAAATGCTGTCCCTTTTCAGACCTCATACATTTATGGTTACATTTTTTGACGAGTACTGTACTTTATGCCGACACAATGCTTGTTTCGGGATCAGACCCGTCGATCTGTAGGCTTTTGAGTTCTCCGTTAATAAACTATAATAGTAACCCTTTTTACAAATCAGTTACTTGCAGGAAGAGCCATTGGCCATTAGGCCCGGTTTATTAAATACGCAAGAAAGGAAATAGGCGAGAAACGCAAAGAAGAAAAAATAGTCGAACGCACGTAATTCAAAGATACAGTTTACAAGCTACGCAGGACGAGAGAACGCAACGCAGAAGTTGGTCAACTATCAACTTATTGCGATTTTGCTTGCGTTTTACGCATTCGATATTAGCAGCGATCGATTGCGAAATCGTTTTGCACTCGTACAGAAGTTATTATTTTGTTTGCTTGTACAATAAATTTATGCCTACATTAATACTTTGAACAATAAATAAAGAATAATAATAATTTTGTATTAAAAACATTTTTGTATCTCGGTCTTTCTAAGAAGATAAAGTATTGTTCCTAGATATTAGTTATTCATACATTAAAAAAATAATATGCCAGTTTCTTAACAAAGCTCACACTGTAAACATAATGTATGCAAACTAAAAAAATATATTGGGGAAAAGAGGCAACACATGTTCACTCAAAAGCATTATGGAAATAATTTTTTTGTACATGTTTTGTATTTTCATTTTATATTGTTGGTACCGTTTTGGGTGGTGCGATGTTTATAAAAATTTGTAATTTTTTGAGTTTCGTTCTTACGTTCATTGCGTGATTTATAAACCCAGACTTAAGCCCCGCACTTAAGAGCACTTATCAGAAATAACCTCCTTCCTGTGTGCTTGTACACAACTGCTATAGCTCCGTGGATGTCGCGAGTTTTTTATAGGTGGCAGGTGAGACTTCAAGCACGTATAGGTTGTTCGCGGTCAACTGAGCACTTTTGGAAGCCCTGATTAAGATATACTTGTATGCACAGTGTGTGTATTCTTCCGCCACATGTTACATTAACATTTCCATGGGGCTGATCACTTTATCCATGCTTAGATTAAGTGAAAATGTAAAACTATTAGAAAAGTAAATATTTTACAAATTTGATAGGTTTTAAACTCATGTGCATTAAAAAAAACATCGAAAGCAAAATAAATAATTTGAGTATTGACAAATATTTACCTGGCACTTTTATCCAATGTCAAAACATGGAACTGCTTTCCCTCCGTCGTTGCCAACTTTACTGGGCGCACGCAAGTCATGTACCTGTTAAAATACACGCGGGCAGAGGCAGTGACATTTTTCTAAGGTTGATTTCAAAAGTGCTCAACTAACCGTTAACAGCCTATATACTCATGTGTTCCATTCCCGATTGGACCACAGTTGCGGGAAACGCCCTGAAGAACTACTTAAGCCAGTAATAAACAGAACGAAAATGTTGTGACCGAATCACGTGCAACCAAGTCGAACAATAAAAATAGCCTCTAACCATGGCCACTAGCCAATGGATAACAAGCTGTGGCCCGAGCATGTGAAAAGCTGAGTAATCTAGGCTGCTGTCAAATTAATTCGTGAAAATCACGCATCTCTCTACACAACTGTGTACATTGGGCTAGAATAGAATGATCCGCTAGGGCCACATTTGACGAGAATTTTTTATTTCATTATCTGAAAGAGGTTTGTATAGGGACCACAAAATATAAATATTTGTAGTAAAATGATAACATTTTTCAAAATATAGCACTGAAAAGTAAAAATTCTCACAATATATGAGTTCAAGTTTCTGTGATCCTAATTAAATTTGCCAATTAAATCTCATGAGTTCTATAGCATATACATAACATGATAATAAAATATCAAGGATATTTCACAATCGGTACTCGGGAACTGGCATCCTAAATTTATTCTAAAATTATATTTATGTTTTCGCCAACATATTATTTTTCGTGCAATAGAAAATAATTAATATTAATGTTATTTTTTCTCAGACGAATAAAAATGTGTTGGCAAAAACATTAATATAATTTTAGAATAAATTTAGGATGCCAGTACCCGAGTACCAATTGTTAAATATCCTTGATACTATTAATAGGTTTAGTATATTACGTACATAGAGCACATGATATATATGATTTAGTTAGCAAAGTTAAATAGAAGGATAGAAACTTGGGCTCCTATATTCCAAAATTTTCGAATTTTCGGTGCTATTTCTTGAAAATTATAATCTTTCCAGTACAGATATTTACATTTGTGTGATCCTTATATAAATATTTTTCATATAATGAAATAAAAAATTATTGGAAATATGGCCTTAATATGATCGTAGACATGTTGCACTTGAAGGATATTCATGGTCGGCGCTGTACGCAACAAGGAATCGGTGGCCAGGATTTTCAGCGTCTTCCTTGTGAGAAATCTCATTTGCTGGAAGTTTCTGCGTCACTCATTTGTGAATTATTAATGCTGACATGCACTGTAAAAACGCTTTTTTTTTGCTGCAATACGTGATTTGTTGCCGCAAGAATAAATTTGTTTAAATATGAAAACCACGTCAAACTAGGTTTGCCTCAAGCATAAATTTGGTTTTATTTATATAGTAATGACTATGACAACCTTGCATTGCCGTTAAAATATTTCACAGCAGACGTCTTTGTGGAAATATCAGTTACACTGTAAAGAAAATTTGTTCTTTGGAAAACTACAGTGATACGTAAATAAGAAAGAAGTTACAAATCTTTCAGAATTATATTCACAAATAAAATGCTACGACGGCTCTCAGACTCAGACACGCACCTTCTCTCCTCCCCTTTTCTTCTTCAAGAATTAATAGTCTAATGCCCTTCAACAAACGACCACTTTACTTTATCGTGTTCCTTTTACTTTTGATCGTTAGGGTATATGCGGTAATAAAATGGGCCAGAATATGTCAACACTTAAGAGGAATTGAGGTAAGTGATTTGCAGAATCACTCCACTTCAGAATAACATTAAACGTCTACAGGAGGCCTGTACAATTGCTCAGTTTCAGTGTCGTAAAAGCATAATATATTGGCTAATTTGTGTTTGCGTCGGGACAAACGTTACGTTCTTAAAACTATAATGAACAGTAGAAAACCTTTGACATCGCTAAACCGTAACATTTGGTACAAAGTAGTGTTTCTTTACCGTAAACAGAAGCAGCTCAAAGAATTTTTATTTCTTTGCTATAAAGGAAGGTAATGTTACCATAAAAAAAGTAAATAAAACATTCATTGACAATAAACCTATGCTTCTGTAACCTGCTCTCTCAATAAAAACAATATTTTGTTAGTGTAAACACAACAGCCTCTAAGTAATGTTCTTTTTTGCCGTACATAAAACGGTATGTTGCTCGTTGGTCGAGAGGAGCACGCTCAACGCAAGTACAGCACGCATAAAAAAATTTAACGCCTGCAACACTTGAGCACGTAAATTAATTCGGGACTCGGCGGGTTGAAGAAATTAAAACATTTGGAAAAACTCCCAAAACGTCGATGTCAGGTTTACCTTATGCGGATCCGTAAGGACGACAGTTTCGTTGCTCCTCCGGGAAGCTGTGCACGGAAAATGGCTGCAGAGTTTAAACTCCAAGAGCCTAGGGGTGAAAAAAAAAAGTAAGGGGGATGCTACAAATGCGCGGCGCACGAGACCACTACCCCCATTTTGAAAGTGGGACAAACCTGTAATTCTATTCAAAGCCCTCGCGCAGGGGGGTGTTTTTATCTCCACTTGCGTCCCTTCCCTCGTGCAGTAATGGCCGACGCCCGTCTGCCCTCTTCCATTGGCTATCTCCTCTGCAACAAATCTTCCCGCGACGCGAACCCCCAAGAGCTTGTTGGGGGAGGCTCAAGGGGCCACGATGAACGGCACATTAACACACCGTTATTCCAACCCATTGTTCTTGGCGTTTTTTTTTGTTCGCGTGGTGGCTGGCTTACAAAAAAAAATTGGGTTGTTGGGAAGTGGGTATATGTGGCAAGACAGATCCACTGTCATCAAGGGAGTACGCAAGGGTGGGCCACCCCCAGATAATTCGAATTTTCGGATACAGTGTATTCATGGTATCTTCACATTTTTTGAATGAAACATTTGAAAAATTACGCCGTGTTTGAAGTATCTGGTCGTTTCCTAAATATGTCATGTACCGTAAGCATTTTATACGGCTGTTAACATAAAACATTCCTAATTTTTGGTAAAATTGAACTTTTATTTATATTTGAGCCATTTATCGCAACATGTCGTTTACAATTAATATGAGCGAAGCACAGGGAGAAAATACGTGGGTTGGTAGTGCCTAATAAGAAATATTTCTCATGAAAAATATTATTAAATTTAGGGAGCACGAATTCGGTTCATTGTTCCTTTGATGAAATTTTCTAGACTTAGTTAAGCTTTGTTTGCACGAGGCGGAGGAATAGCCTGAAAGTAGAACTTTAGCAAGGCTTCAGAAAAGTTGGAAGTAACCGTGAACGGACTATAGTTATCGCAGTACTATATCGTTGGATTGGAAAGCCACATCCGTGCCTTGTTGGTGTTGCGTAAGGAAAACCTGTAGATATGCAATAATAATTTCGATAATTAAAATGTTGCGCCAGATAAATAGAAATGTTCCCCGAATGTATTTATAAATCTATTTCGGCTCAAAATTAAGTTAGCATCAGGAGAACACACGCTGTTTTTGTAATGAAATAATTTTAATTACCGCTACATTTTTACCTTGAAATTCAAAAAATTACCAGGTAGAAACACACGGATCCTCACATTATAGGTCACTTAGTTTGGGTTATCTTTATAGCACTGTCTCCCCCCTCCCCCAAACCTAAAAAATAATTCTTCCCTGCACTTTTGATTGCAACCTCCGACGAAAAATGGGCCTGCGTACGACACCGACTGGCATGCGGTTAACTGAGCATAAATTTCTGGCGACATGTAAAATCAACATTTCCAAGCAAATTGTAATTTTATTTACCCGTCGATCAAGTGAAACTGTGAAATTGTTATGACCATATTTATTTTGCAGATATGGCAAACATTAATTTTATGGGAATGAATCAAACATAAATTAAAATATAACAAGTGCCTACAAAAAAAAATTCCATACGACCCACAAATATTGAACTACTCCTCCGCACATTGCTACGAATTTCACTGGAAATATTCCAGTCAATGTGCACTCTAAAATAAATACTATTAAGGTCAGGTTTTTTTTTACAAAGATTGATTTAAAAATCAGGAGTTGGCAATAAAAAATTCACTGAATATAGCTGTAGCGACCTATTTATATTGTCGTAAACAACAGCGTATGCACATCAATGTAAACAGCAATTTAACGAAAATAGTCCCATGTCGTAAAGCGTGATAAGAAGTTTATTATTGATATCAGTGGTAACGTATTGGTTTATGTTTATTTTAGACGCTTTAAATAAAAACTGGTGTACCACAACACATTCAATGTTTTCCATCAATATCACAACGTCACAGAATCGACGTATTAATACTTGTTAGACATGAGTTCCACATAAATGGTATTACTTAAATATGGTGGGAAGATTCGCAGTAGTCTGATGCAATGAACCAAGGGCAATCGAAGCTGCATTAATACTGGAATTAAAAAATTAATTCTAGTGGCTTCCTACGCACCCAGGTAATGTTTATACTATAAAGGCAGGCAAATCTAACTATTTGACTTATATGTAGGGTAGAGTTTGAACAAAGACAAGAGGACAAAGCCACTTTCAAATTGGTTCTAGTCAGGGTGCTGAGAAATAATGTTCATATTCTAAAATTTTCACTATAAAATATATTACTTTTTTTGCTGTTAACAGGGTATTATTACAACATAGAGATTATTGCTCTGTCAAGTTTAAATATTGGGGAGAGATACGATCACAAGAGCTTCTGTCCCGAATAATGATTTTATTCACTTTTTTCCCCCATAATTTGGTTTAGTGTACGTACTGGTAGTCATTTAGGCATCTATAGCACTAAAACCACAACCTTAAAGTATTTATTCCAAAACTTATGCTTGAAAAATCCAACGCATTCTTGCAATTAGTTCACTTTGTTCGATAATATAATTTAAAAAATCATTTTAAATATGTAAGTATATGTAATTTCCTAATACAACGTGGAGTTGCCACGTTAAAAATTTCAAAAACTATGACCGTAATATGCGATAACTTTTCAAATGATATATTATTAATAAGTAACGACACAGAACAGCTAATATAAACAGCCGCCGAAACATAACCGAATTGTTTTAAAAGGGTATATTTGATTAAGTTACGCTTACTAACATTAGGGTTCTTTAAAAAAAATTTGGTTTTCATAGGTTTCCTAAAAATATTGCGGATATTGCTACAAATATTCTTTTACCAAAGTTGCTTACCTGCTACGACAACCTGACATAGTAACATCTCCCATGAACTTCAGCAGTTTCATACAAACTCAGTATGTTTAGTCTGTTGCTACCCTCGTTTTGGTGTCGAATAATATGACATTTTTGTAAGTTATCAACCGGAGAATGTTCGGTGTTAGCCAGCTCGTGACTTAACTTACTAATCTCCTGGTACAGATGGCGGAATTGTTTGTATTTTTAAAATTGGGCCGTAATTTACTTGACATGAAATGGATATTTTTTTTACTTTCGTAGCGTAGTAGCAAAACTTCTTGAATTTTCAATGCAATTATAAGCTCGGTTTCTAGTAAAAGGACTTACGTGTGGTTACTTAAGTCTAGCGTTTTACCACATGTAAGCCAGATCATTTTCAGGCGGCTATCTGTATTTATTTATTTTATTTTGTATTGAGTGTACATTTAAAATGAAAATACAGCAAGTAGCCATATTTGTCTTCTACTCCCAATGAAATTATATGGCAGTAAAATTCGTCCCTATTTATTATTAATCCGTAACAGCAATATAATACACTTTTTATTCCTTGCTGCTGTCAGCCCATACATTAATATGGAAATAGGCCGTGGTATGCGTCGTAAAACACATACACTGAACACTTGGCTATAATTCTGGATCCGTTTGAATACAGTTTATCAATTTAATTATTTATTAGCCTGCGTGAAACTATTCATTATCATCATTGCTTACGATCACCTCAGGGCATCAAGTTCCTAGATTAACTAGTGGGAACCATTTTTACTATAGAGAAACATATACTGTCATTAACTAAAATTATAAATCGAAGCGATCATTCCTTACACAACTTGTTACAAGTTAGGTACAACGAATTATTGGAGACAGTAGTAAGAAATTATTCCAAAATGTCATCATTTTTTCATTAAATTCATGGCGACTGAAATTAAACTATTAAATACTCGCTGTTTCCGAGGGAAAATAATACGATTATTGACAGTACGTTCTTTAAGTTTGTCATTTGTAAATAAGTCTTCTAAATGTGGCACCAGTTAAAAACTCATTTGGTATAAAGAGGATATAAAATTATATAGCTCATAACTTGGTCAATATTTTGGTAATGTGATATTTTGTAATAATTTAGATGTAAAATAATACATTTCTGTATCTAAACCTTATTCGTACCAAATGTAACATTCATATTTTTTTGTTTCAGAGAGTAAAAAATACCTAATTTTTCGGCTCATTCTTCTGTTTCATTAGACTACATCGTATATGCCGACTAACATTAAAATAAAATATAATTTTTTTTTTTTTTGTATTTGGTAGCTGGGAATATTTTACAAAACTGTATAAATTTCAGTGCTTAGAAACTTCTTTTCTCATTTGGCAGAAAATTGTAAAGTTACATCAAAATTAGCCAATAATTATTAATTTGTATATCAAATAATCTTTTATCCAACTGCAAAGTAAAGAAGGTTAATAAATGTTTCCATAATTGTTTATAAAATTACACAATACGTTCATTTGGCCCTCGTGTATCTCAGCAGCTGTTAAAGCAGTTGTTGCCATTACTGGTATGTTGGTAGAGCGGGTCGTGAAAGCATTATCAAACAGATGTTATTAAATAAGTTTGTGTTACTAATTTTGGTAATATAAATTAAGCGTTTCAGAGGATAATGTTGTAATACTGAAATTTATTTACAACAGTTATGTGACATGCTTGGTGTATTTGCAGGCTTCTGGGAAGCAAACGTTTGGTTTGTTTACTGTGTAACTAATATTATCAAGAATTGATTTGTATTCTTCCACAGAGGGAAAAACATCCTAGAGTGCAGAATTATTTTTATATAGTCTAAGTATATCATGCCATTTGTTTTTCTGGCCACATTATTTAAACCTTACTTCCTATATAACGATGCGTATAATCTTAAGTATACATACGTATCAGGAGTTAACAAGATGTGCTCAAATAAAGTGATCAAAGTAAATATACTAAAGGTCAGTATTAGATTTAAAATACTCTTTTTTTGTACGGATGTCGACAATTACATCATTACAAAGTTAGGCGTTGAAAATTATTCATTCGCCCTTCTTTTCTCCTGCTCCCTCAATATTTAACAAGTAATAATTTTTGCATTAAATATTCAAATCTACTCCATACTTCTACCAATTCATAATAGCGTGCTAAACGTAAGTCTATCCTGCTTGTTAGCACACGAACTTCAAAGATTCGAGGTAATCTACTTTAGTGAGTGTCCCAGTTAGTGGAATTTCCTGTTGTGGCGATTAAATAAAATAATAATAAGTGTACAAGTTTAAGCCACGTGTTGAGAAATAATCTTCCTTGATATATTTCCATGTCGAAATCATGTTTGTACGGCTTGGAGTATGGTAATACAGCAACAGTTTTATCGCTCTGTCAAATCTGAATGTTGTGCAGAAATACGACTTTCGGTCCAGGTAAGGGATCAACATAAATTTGCGAAAACCAACTGAAGAAAAAACATTTTCGTGTGAAAATTTTTTGAAAACTGGACCGGAACTAACCTGGCCGATGATGGAAGCTAGCCAAATTTGGTTGAATAAAAAAAATCCACGGAAGATCCTGTGAGTCGCATTTTGCTGAAAAAGGATTTGTGATCGAAACGAGAAACTCTTAAGTTTCCGTTGTAAGCTTTAGACACATGAACTTGCAAAATATTCACTGTTTTTATTTCAAGAAATGCAACAGGAACTAGTGTTATTTTTATGTACTTGAATATATTCGTTTGTTTCACCTTCGTAGTGGCTTTGGAAAATGCTAGTTTTGCGTACGATATTCGGGAAATATTTTTGAGCACCGAGTCGTTACTAAACTGCAGTTTCGTTTGGAACTGACTATAGAACAGATTTCCTTTTGTAGACGTTTTGTCTAAAATCGCTTTATGTAAAGTGAATTTCAGCAAAGAATTCTAGGAGTATATACTATGAAACCAGCGAACAAAAAAAATCAGCTCTAACTTTTCTCAAAATTTTCTTCAACTTTGCTAAATGCTGGTTTAATGATGACAGGTAGGTTATTAGAGTTAATTACAGTTTTTCTAAAAAAAAAAATTACTAGCTACTAAATATGCTCAGTACATTAAAAGACAGAAATATAGTGTTAATTGGTAATTTGGGTAAAATTTATATATCTGCTGTTATGTACATTGTCATACTTATACGGATGGGAAATCTGTATGGAAACCTTCAGTCAACGTTGTTTTCATACAGTACGAATAAGTATAAATTTTCCTGAATTAATATTAATAGTTTATGTCACATTAAGCTATATTCTGAAAATGCATTACGTTTTCCGTAGGTAAGTTTGCTCACGTTTTAGAACCTCCCAACAACAGAGCTGGTGTTTTTTGTAGTGAAGTCTTATCTAACAAATTATGTATGTAAATATGATTTTGCATTACGTTATATCAGTGGTCTATTATCTTTTAAAAGTGATATGTGTATCACCATACACGTAAGATATTAAACCGTAGACAGGCAATGTTATTGAAGTGGAATTTATTTCCCGTGTTTTCATCTTCTTAGACGTTTGTTACGTAAATCATTAAAACATTTTATTGCAGTAGCTTACCTGGGACAGCGCAATCCATTGGTTCATACTTATTATGCCACTAAAACGACCCACTCAGAGGAGTTAAGTAACATTCTCTGCAGTGTTTCCCAAGCGACAAGCAGAAATAATAATGAGTTTTAAAATTTTTAAGTTTTTAATTAATTAAACAAAGAACTGTATTTTTTGTAAATTCGCACTTTTCTTATACATTTTAGAGATATCGTTTACTAAGAGCGTGAAATTTTATTAGACGTCGTCGTTGCGTTTATTTAATTTTTATACTGATAAAAGGAAGAATTTTAAAATTGGATGAAAGTAAAGCATTTCATATTTTGTGTAAGTACATAACATCCGCACGCTGTTTCCGCCCTAAAGACAGCGTCGACATTAATAAGATACGAGCTACGTCAAGAGAAGCCAGTTGACTATCATAACACAAGGCAAGCGCCTGGGAAGTTCGCGATCGGCGTGGATAACGGAGCGACGCGTGAGAATCGACGGAACGCAGAGACGGTGTCTGGAGTACCCCGAGAAAACTCACCGAACCATCGGCAGCGCCCGTCGCTTTCTTTCAGGACACGCCGAGAATCGAACACGTGGCGGGTGACCACCAGTGAATGCCCCGTTCGGCATANCAGAAATTCCAGGACATGGATCCGCCGAGAATCGAACACGTGGCGGGTGACCACCAGTGAATGCCCCGTTCGGCATATAGTACATTCGCGGTCAGTTTCAACTTTTCTGAAGCCCCCTTAAAGTATTACTTTTGTGCTATTTCTCCGCCTCGTGCAGACAAAGCTTAAGGCCGCCGTCTACCTGGAACTTTTTCCCACGTTTACGCAGAGAAGCGCGGGAGTGATAAGGGCGACACTGCCACGCGCATCAAGTACGCCATCGCCGCTAATCGCAAGGCTCTAAACTGGCGTGCAGTGTTCTCGTCGTGCTGCGTGTACCTATGGGACTTTCAGCGGTGACCATATCATTTTATTAGTGGGAAGTCTTTAGGAAGGTTCAGTGCAGGCGCCTATAGTAGTTTTGTATGTATCTGATGCGTGCATTTTGAGCTACAGCGCCTTGGAAAGGCNATTTTATTAGTGGGAAGTCTTTAGGAAGGTTCAGTGCAGACGCCTATAGTAGTTTTGTATGTATCTGATGCGTGCATTTTGAGCTACAGCGCCATGGAAAGGCCATTTGTAGCGGTTTTGGAGTACTCTGAATTGATGTTTCAAACGTACGTGATATTTTGAAAGTACTTAACAGCTCTCGTCTGAAGTGTGTGTTCTTTTCGTAGATCAGCACGTTGGACGCACGCTTAATAGTTTCGTTGAAAAACGTGTATTTGGAACACTCTGCAACGCAGTTCAAGCGCCAGGTAGACGGGCGCCTTAATCAAGTCTAGAAAATTACACCAAAGGGACAACGCACCGCATTCACGGGCACTCACTTTAATAATAGGCTATTTTGCATGTGACATATTTCTTACTAGGCATTACCAACACACCTGTTTTGTCTCTGTTCTTATTTTTATATTGAATCAAAAATTACATATTATAATTGATAGGAACAATATAAGTAAAAGTTCAGTTTGAACATAGTAAGTCATTTTTATGTCTACACAAGTGCGGAATTATTGTGATACACGACATATATAGGAAAGAACCAAACACGTCATATATTAGAGTGATTTTTCAAAGGATCGATTTTTAAAAAAATCTGAAAATATTGCCAATAGACTATAACAAATGACCACAGAACGAACGTGGATGTGTGCCAAAGTTATTTACATTTTCTGTATAGCTGCTTTAAACCAACTGAGCTACCCAACATGCATAACTAATTATTTTTCTATAGACTGTTCGCAGTTAAGTGAGCAGTACTGAAAGCCCTGCTTAAGATCTACTTATATGGAAATTGCGTATTCCTCTACCATACGTAAGATGAATGTTGCCATGGGTCACACGACTTTATTCATAGGTCGGTGAAGTGAAAGAGTAAAATTCTTAGCAAAGTAAATATTTTGTAAGTTTGCTTTAAAAAAAAGAACAGAAAGCAGAATAAGTAAAAACATCAGTATTCACAAAATTTTACCTAAAACTTTTCATTTAAAGTAAAATAAAAATATAACTATTTGCCCTTCATCGTTACCAGCTTTGCTGGGCGCATACCAATCAGTGTGCCCATTAAAGTATATGCACGTTGTCAGTAACATTTTTCAAATTTTGATTTCGAAATTTCTTAATTAACCATGAACACTCAATATCATATTGTCAGAATATTGTCAAGTTGAATGGCATTACACTTTGTGGTGGGGAGCCACAGTGACTGTGAGAAACGGGCGGTGAGGTTTCTCGTACAAATGTACACGTACGCATTTACAGTGGAAGTGGCGCAGGGAGTCATGGTGCAACGAATATGGTGTTCGTTAATATTTGTCAACACTCACCGGGAGTTGAGCCTTGGACAGCATCCAAGAGATTTATTACAAATACGTCCATTAAATAATAATTTGCAATGATATATTTTAATTATAAAAACATACGCATTATTTTTGGAAAGTCATTGGAAGTCTAGTGAAGACATCGGGTGTGGCACCTGCAATTAAGCGTTTAATAAAAAAAATATTAATAACTTTGATAAAAAATATTGTTTTTAAATGTAAACAAACATTTTTCTATGGATTTGAAGAAGAAGGGAGTTTAACTCGAATGAAATACATTACCTGTATCATGCGTCACCTGGATTGATAATATTCCTTAGCTATTACTGGGTTCGCGAGCTCAGTTTTCTATTTTTTGTGTGTACTTGAACGTGTGGTGTGTCCTTTTTTCAACTTGTGGACCCTTTCACATAATTGAACAAAAATTTATACCCTTTTGGTGACTGTTACGAAGAATCTATTGGAACACTCTGTTGCTACGACTCCAATTTTGTCATAAGCGATGGAGATGAGCGATGTCATTAGGCGAGGAGACTCAGGAGGTTTCCACTGAGAGGACCGAGACTTTAGCTCTTGCTCGAAATCTCGTATCCAAGTCCCATCCACGGCAACAATCCTGTTCAGAAAATTCTCACCTTCTGTTTGGAAGTGCCTAAACAGCTCTTCTGCGAATCTCTTGCAATTATCTTTCTGTTCTTCACACAGATGGTATAGAACCCATTTGGCAGCAAATTTCACCCTCTGTAGTTTGTCGGTTTAAATTATGTAAATGAAAGTTAGTGACTTACTCGTTTCATGTGCAATTTTCTCACATGCTTGCTGTTTAACTTATTGAAAAATATCATTAACTATTACCACATATGGGTTGCCTGTTACCTTTGATGGTCTTCCCATTCATATGTTTTCCTCATAGTGTAAGATCCCGACTCCAATCGAACTGCCCTCGTCTGTTATTTGAAGGAGAGGTATTTTTTATAAAATATGATACATAAACTAACAAATCACGCATAGGTTGCCTAATAATATCCTGGCCAGTTTACCCTTAATTAAAAACAATTTAATTAAATTTTTTAATCACTCCCCTATTTGTCGTTTTAAAATATTTCATACAAATTGGTAGTTCAATACATAAGTAAAAAAAAAATAGTTTGCCTATCTTTTGGTTGGCCCTACTACTAAGTTGCCAGGTATAAACAGGTGAGTTTGCACAATTTATTTACCGTCAAGTGTTATTTAATTGAAATATATATCAAATTGAATGTAATTTTATTGCGAACATGATGATATTAGGTTGCCTAAGCAAAAGTGGTCAAAACTCACGGTTGTCGTGCTTTAAATTAAGCCGAATGAAAAAAGATACAGAAAGTCTCCACAGTATAATCGAAGATATTAAAAAAAAGGGTAATCCATTCGATGTTAGTATCGATAAAAATGTGTTGTTCAACATTTAGACTGGTAAAGCAGCATCTTCAGATGTTACTTATTTCCTGCTAACCGTTAAGTCAGTAGGCAATCAGCAAAAATTTAAATTCATTTCTGAATGCTGTTCAGTTCCTGAAAGATTTGAAAAACCGATACAACGAAACCAAATCTTAAATTCTGCATTACTGTGCGTCACTAAAGCTCAGATGAACAAAGACAAGAGCAAGAAAGTTCTACTTTACTTTACCCGACTACTTTCAATCAGTATCGATAGTGAGTATCGATTAGTTACGAATTAAATCTCTTTACACCCCGACGAAGTGAGTTGGAGATTTTTTGCGAGGCTGAACATGGGGTAGAGTTGCAATAATAAATATATATGTTTCGTGGTGCAAGAAAAAAATGTTAACGGGGATTTAAATATTTTACTTTTTCTGTGCTGGCTTCCAAAAAACGTGTTTGTAGTTAATTTATGTACCATGGTATTTTAAGAGGAAATGCAGCATCACGTTCTCTGGGGCAAAGCTGAAATGTTACATGGGCGGAAAATAACGTTCTTCAATTGACCGTTGACAGTAGTAGAGCATCGAAGATTAAACTCTCTAATAACGTTGGCCCGAACCTACCTATAGTCCATTCACGGTAGCTTCGCTCTTTTCGATTGAAACTTTTGATAAATCATCCTATGTATGATGTATTTGGTCGTTTCCTGAATATGCCGTGTATTACAAGCATTTCATACTTCTATTAACAGAAAAGTATTTTAGTTTCGGTTAAATTTGTCTTTTACAAATATTTTATCAATAAAATATAAAATTTCATTTATAATAAATACGAATAACAACGGCGAGAAAATAGGGGTGTTGGCAATGCCCAGTGAGAATTGGTTCTCATGCAAAATATTATTTAACTGAATGCGCACGAATGCAGTGCGTTGTACCTTTGGTGAAATTATCTACACATAGTTAAGATATATTTGCACGAGACGCAGGTAAGGCCTGATTGTATACCTGAAAGTAGAACTTAAGCAGTGCTTCAGAAAAGTTAGAAGTAACTATGAATTGACTATAGCAGCCACTTGTGCTTCAACAAAGCGTGGGTCGGATAGCCATCGGAAAGTCGCAAGGATGTGGCAGGGCGGTGCTAGATTAGGTAAATCTTTTGAGAGTAAAAAGACATCTCGTGATGTAGCACATACAACAGGGGATCTTTCAACATCATTTGGCAGATTGTATTGTTTCTTTCTTGATACTGTTGTATTTTTTGGATTTAATCGTAATGAAGCATCTCTTGCTAGTGCCCAAACTCATAAACATTATATGAGTAAGTAAGTAGTGTTTTAAGGCTCTCCTAATAATAAATACTCATTTCATTACCTTGGATTTATGTTATTGCGTTTCTCGTTATTTTCTTGTTCACAAAGAAGTTTTAATCTAAAATTGTTTAATGAAAAACAATAAACTACAACACTACGCTGGAAAAATTTATGTATCATTAAACTCGAACGAAAATGTCTGTCAAGTGACGTTGAAGCAGGAAAGTTAAAAATGGTAACCGGCAGAGTTCAAGATAATTTCCTTCAAAGCGTATCCTTTTGTCATTAGAAATAATATGATTTAGTTTCCCTCCACGAGTACAAAATTGTACTTGGTATTATTATGCAAAATGAAAAAATTTAAGTTTTCTCAAGCATTTACAAGGATGCATGGGATTAGACTTTTAATGCTGTCGTCGACAGGAATTATCGGTGTGTTTTTAAAGGTTTAAAACTGTCGGGTAAATAAGCGCTCGTATTATAGGAATTAAAAGTGGCGTCTGCACACACAGGTGAGGATGCTACAATCAGCGACTCGAGAAGATTGGAATACGATAAATTTACATTTTGTTTTCTTAAAAAGAAGAATAGAGGAGAACTGTCGGGAAAAATGAAGAAACGAAAGAGGAGTTAGCTGTGCATTGGCAGGCTGACCTTCTATCTGCATCCGATCATCGAGGCACTAAATGAACGAGTTCGTCGAGCTGTGTAAGTATAAGAAATTACAAATACATAATTTATCTGTTTAATGTAGTTTCTGAAACCACTTATTATATAAAACGCATATTATATAATTATACAAAAATAAATATGAACAGACTGCATATTATATATTAAAGTTGTGATTAATGCAATGATAACTATCGTTTCCATTTTTTTTGTCGTTTTTTTCTGTAGTTGTTATTTGTTTATACTTTAATATCTCCTGTATTTTTTTTAGATACATTTGGCAATATATGAAGTCCATTTGAACTATCGACTTAATGACATACGAACATTTATTACTATGCATTTACCTACATAAAATTAAAGTGCATTGAAAGATGTGTGCAAATTATGTCTTCATGGGGAATATAGTTCGATTATGTTCTGACATTTAAAATTTTAATCCATATGTTGCTTACATTTATAAGATGCATTACATTAAATCTGCAGAGTAAAATGGCCAACACCTAAAATAAAAGTAAGTAAAAATATCAAAAAACTGCTGGCCAGTAAAGAGTTGATTTGTGTGAGATTGTCGGTGCATGTGTCATGCTTATAGTTTATGCCACTAGCAACTCGGCAAGACTGAAGCTTAAATTTAAATTAAGTGCTAATATGAGAGAAAAGTTATAAATTGAAAGGAAAAGTTGTACAGTACAAATTTTCTCTACTGGTAATAAACAACTTTTTGGGAAGGCAGTTGCCAAATACTCTCTTATAACTCTACAACTGAAATATTGTAGCTGTATTTACTACATCTGTCTGAATGTTAATCCTAAACTTGAAGTCTACAACATTTGCTTGTTAGAATACAACATTAGTTTAACAGATTCCACGCTAAAGTTTTGTGTAATTTACTATAATTTATTATAAGTGTTACAAAAATGATTTTCAGCAACTGGTTTCCAAAAAATTATTTGTACAAATCCATAACCATGTTATAGTGCGTGAAGGAAAATGGAACAATGTTCAACTTTGTGCGAGTATTGAGTGGAGACGTGTAGTGAATATATGGCTGACAAGTTACTTAAACCTGAAACCTAGCATTATTTTAATATTTATTAGTGTACTTCCTCTAGACGTCTATTCACGACTGTGTATTAATATTAATACGTCTGTAATCTTTTAGATGTATCTGAGTAAAATCTGTAGTAAGAATTTTAATACTTGAATGTAACGGATAAAAATGTCACTATTACACACGGTACCGCTACGAGTAATTGCAGCAAGGAACATGTGGGACCAAATCGAAGAACGTTTTAACATGCACGTAAAAAAATATTTATAAGAAACTAAATCTGTAACTGAAGATCGTCGAGAAGACGGAAAAAATATTGACTTCCGCTCGAGAGAAGATAACACTATCAAAAAACTTTGAAAGATTGACGCTACTACCACCTGAGTTATACAAGAGGGTGGCTATTAGGGTACTGAGTTACTGTACTTTGGTGCAGACTAAGGGCACCTGTAGTTGTTGCGTAAGGGGTGAACAAATACTCTTAGTCTCAGTTAGTTAAAACACAAGTATTTTATTTGACTGAAAGTAACATGGGTATTTACACACACNAAATAACATGGGTATTTACACACACATGAGACTGAGCCCCCCACACGACGTAGGTCTGAAGGGCGGGTTGGTGGAATGCTATGCGTCGAGGGAAGGTTGCTTGAATGGAGACCTTTTTACTTAATTGTGACTGCGGCTTTGGTGAGTTGTCTTCGTTGGTTGGTGTAGCTGGGTCAGCTTGGCGTCCCTTCTCGGAAGTCCGGGGTTGGTTTCGCGGGTCTTGTGGTGTCTGCAATCTCGGCTGGCGGTTCCGGTCGGAGACCTTCACGCATCTCCTCTCCTGCGTCGACGTCCACCACGATCCGGCTCGCGCTTCCGACTCCTCCGCCTCGCGTCGAGGCCGCCGAACAACTCTCTTCCATCTCGGCTGCGCTCGTGATTGAACTTTTTCGTCGCTATATTGAAGCTATCTTTGTCAGCAATTTCTCTGGAGAGAATTGGAGAGTTCCCCTGTGTAACTCGGGCGTTCTTGTGCCCGATTTTATGTCTTGTCAGTGGATTGTGCGCTCCAACCAGGGTGGAGGTAGGGTGAGGGTGGTGTCGCGGGTATTCCTATGATACTAATTTCTGAGCTGTGGTCTGCACAATTCTGGTTGGGGGCACCCCTGCTTCCTTCGCCGTGAGCCGCCTTATCTGCCATTTATCTTGCGTGGCTGAAGGTTCTCCCCCGAGCCATTTGCCTCGGGACATTGCCTGTGTCCTTCGAGCCTCGGTTCGTCCCCGGGGGTGAATCCCCGGGTTGAAAGTTTCGTGGTCAGCTGCCTACCCTGTATATGTGTAAATAAAATGGCAGGGTGCGGTAACGGTGCTATACCTATTCTAGTATGCAACATGCATCAACATAATTACATATGTACTACTTCCTATATATTTAGGAAGTTCATGCAGACTTTACAAGGCATTTTGAATTTTCCTTAAAACAATTTCTAAAATTTTTATGCTGCTAGTTAAAAATTTTTCTAGTAAACGCGGAATGCCGATCTTCAAATAACGGTTCATGTCTCGTACATGGACATCGTCATAGCTAAGCAGAGTATTTGAAGTATGTTCAGGGAGTTCGCGATAAATTACTATTATTTGGATGCAGGAATTGTCAGTCCAAAACATGTTAAGAAACTCCACCACTCGTTGGAAATGCTAGCCAAATCGTCCTCTTGAGCATCACTTTGACTTTAATCAACTCATTATCAGGAAAACAATTATTGTCTTGCGTCAGTTACAATATGCTATCAGTTGATTGTGTTCTGTGAAATTCCACAAGATTGGGTTTGCTAGATAATGTTCGTTACTGTAACAGTAATTACTAACATTGGCATGACATAGCTATTCAATTAGCAAGCTTTCGTCACTGGTGATACTAGTCGAGGTTGTGAAGTTACAACTACTGCATATTTAGGCCACTTCAAAATGTAGATGCTTTAAATTGTTATCATGTACAGTCAATGAAAAAAAAACATTTAATGTAAGTGTCGTTTACAGATGAATACGACAATATTTGTATTACTGCGACAATATTGCATGTTTCTGAGTAATAGAAGCTTTAAATAAACAACGATGGGATATAGTAACCCAGTCTTGGTTTGGAAGAAAAAGGTTTACGTTGAATGAAGGATCAAGACATAGGCACAATATCGTTTTGTCTAAAGCTGAGGGCGCGTGAAGCATGTAAACACAGTTTTCCTTATAGACATTTACTCTAAAATACTTTTCCTGTACAATGATTGTTTCTAAAAGCTATTGGTCTATTTTTTTTTTACTGGCTCGGTATTTGCCGTAATTGGTTGCCCTATAAATGTTGCACCTTCTTACATAACCCGAAATAAAACGTAGGCCCATGTTTACCCTCAACGTCGTTTGCTCTAAAGGCGTTTTCCTTAAATGTCGTTTCTCTTAAAGGTGCCTACCCTAGAACTAATTTCTGCAGTAGGTGTCTGCTGTAAATTCGTTCGTTTTTCAACGTTTTTTTTAAAGTTAAGGCCAACTCTTGTCACTGAAACACATTACACCGAAGTGTATTAACTTTCTCTGATTTAAATCTGGAACTGTAATAGGATGGCACAAAGGCGAACTGTGATAATTTCGCCCTTACGGCAATGTTGAACTTCATGCTATTACTGTAGAGCTCATCGTTGTAATACATTTCCACCATGAATTCGCAGTATGATGCTGATATTTTCGAGGGATAATGGTATGGAGGATTTAATGTGGAAAGCGCAAAGGTGAAAAGAAATGTATGGATGCTACAAAAGTAATTAGTACCAAACTATAGAAGTAGACACAATGAGAAAAAATTCCTGCAAATACAGCACGTCTATAATTTTCTGTCAAGTATGAGGTGTTTAATATCGTAAAAAGTGTAGCACTATAGACCTATTAAAACTGCTAGATTAAGTGAAATGGATTTCTTACTCATAAAATATTTCAGAAATATTTCTAAATTTTTTATAATACACAGTATGCAGTAAATTACGTTATTAATACGTTATTTACAGAATATTACAATGTGTCAGCCTTTATAATTGTTATGGCGTAATTAAAATAAAGTAGTAGGTCAACGAAAATCTAGTGGTAAAAACTGGTAAATTTACGTCTCAGTGATAAGAAGTCTGAAGGAGTAAAAAATACAGGCAAAAAAGTAACATTTATCTCTACATTGACCTAAAGGAAAATCGTATTTTTTAATATCGTATATGTAAACATCGTGAGAAAAGACTCTGTCACTTTCTAGATGAAATCAACTGCTCAATATTCATAATTTAGTTCACTCTGAAAAAGGGTCAAAACGTATTTCTTTAGTAACGAGAAAAGTTGCCTGATTTTCAATTAGGGCTTATTTTTTAATTTTACCAAAGATACACGTTGTTAATAAAAGTTTTTATGATGTAAAATTTCATCAAAACTCAGTTCTGAAGGAGTGATTTATCTGAGACCCAATACCTTCAAGCTGCGAGATAAGTAACATGTTTGAGTGTTCCGCATCTGTTACAGTATTCTGAAAACAAGGTCTACAATTTTTTTACATAAGCAAGTTTTGTTCATTAGAAGGAAAACGTATTATCCATGCATTTTGTGTCTAACGTTTTAGAGTCTTTTGATCCCACGTAAACCTGCGGATCTCAAAACATGTGTAAATAAAAATACAGAATTTCTGAAGTCACTAAGTTACTGACTTGTAAGGAAAATAACTTGAACAACGTTGTGTTAAGGATTTGACTAAACCGAGATCCGCGTGCATGTTCGGAACCTGTAACTGCCATTTGTAAGCAATGATTTGAAACGTGTTAAGTGTAATATAAAAACCTTTTTATGGGTTTATTTGACATGACCAGGTAATATCTACTTGATATCAGGTAGGCAACTTCGAGGTCGGTAACTTTAAAATTCTCACGTCGTGCCTGGAAAGTAGGCAGCCATTTAAGCAATAATTTTAAGATAAGCTTCTTGCGGGAAGTGACTTGGATTCGAATCAAAAGCTTAACTGGTACGTCTGAAGACTAGATCGATAAATTTACCCTGTGACGTCTCGTAGTACCAGATACACATCACGCTTTTTTTTTCTTGGTATACATAAAATATGTCGCCTAATCATAATGTTGGAGTAGTAGAAAAGAACTGTTAATATAGGATGATTTAAATGAGAGCATTAATTTGTATTTTAGTAAAAAAATTTATTTCAAATATTTCAATAGCGCTGCTTTTCAAACGCGTGGCAATGTTAATTTTTACCTTCGGCAGATTCCACACAGTGCGCGTGAAATTTAAGCGCGGCTTTCACACACGTTTACATTTAAGGGTGATTCAGGTACGAAAACTCTGTAAAAGTAAAATATTGTATGTTTCATTCTTTACCGCAGTGTTTTAAACTGTTATGTTTTAAGAAAACAACTGAATGGGTTATTACATTTTCAAACGCACAAAATAAATTTCTGACAGGCGGTATGTGGTGCGTGTTTACCTGTGAAGCAAAGGAGCCCAAAAGTTGCCTTTTAGCCGTGTCACTATTGTTATAGACACGGTGTGAATTCAAGGAAGTGCCTGGGTTACAGTTATAATTCCCCTACCCATACCATTCTGCAAGTAAACTGAGGTTTCTGTGTTAAATATTAGATATGTGTTTTTGAAATTTATATGTTACCTATCAACCCCATGATGTATCTGCCCATTACTTAAGTTATGCGTTGCTAGTTTATACTGAACTTAAGTGCACCCAGTCTTGCTTTTATGGATACAGAACGTGTATTTTACGTAATGGTTTGAATTTCAACTGCTCTCATTCACAGGCTGATTTCTCTAATGCACCTAATATAAGTGCAAACATTTTAGGTCTGTATTCACACGAAATAATTAGTAAATCTGTGAAAGAACACAGGAAAGTGTGTTTGTTTTTGTGAAAAATATTTTTATACTTTGGTAGAACTGCATAATTTTTAACTCGAGACGGCACCCCCTCTTTTACAGAAGTTTTTTGATATCCTCATTACAGGCGAAGGTCAGTAAAGCAGTAAAGACTAAGCCCGAAGCACGTGCGTGAAGTAGCTATTGCCACCAATGGGGCTTCAACGTTTATCTGAGCAAACGTACACTATAAGATTTGTTTTAATTTCCTTCCAACCCTTTCTAACTTATTTACCAAGATATTTTTGTACTACTAAAAGTAAATCACAGCAAATTTGATAATACGTTTCTGAGGACTGTGAACATCTAAAGATATATTTCAACATGCAAGTACTGGATACTTCAAATATATGTATTATGATCATGGAGATGCATAATTGAATTTATATCTTTCATAAACCATTCTGTTTTAAATATAAAATGTAAATAGTGATACAAGAAACGTTTTGGCATCTGTGTTCAAAACAACTGTTTGTACAAAATGATTTTGTTTTGTAGAAATAGTGGTTGAAAATAATAATGTTATCCTACAATTTCAACGAGGAATGAAGCATACTCATTGTCGGTTTACAAACTCTTAATAATATGATTGTTTATAAAGCAGAGATAAACAATTCCTGAATAATACTGTATGAAGAACGCCAATATGACTCTGAGCATATACTTAAACGGACACACTGAGTGGCTCGCTTTCAGTAAACTTGGTAATTATAGTTGCATGTCTCAACATCATATTAAAAAGAAATGTGTAAATTTCTGCAATTTTCCTGCTATAGTTCTTTTTTTTAAGCGGTCTGCACACCAATCCTGTAGTCACGGGATTTAAACGGGTAATCAGTGTTAATTGAATTCCTTCCCAATGTATTAATTTCAAAGGTAACTGTTAAAAAAAACAACATCCAACGCAACATTCTCAGAGAATACTGACACGATGAGAAAGTTACAAAAAACATTATTCATTCGTAATTATTTTTTCCTTAATGCAAAATTTTTAATTATATTGTTGAAAGATTTATTGAACATAAAAATTGACCAGATTTCTTAACGCGCCGGTATTCCTTAAGAAATGTAACGTAAGGATACTTTTCGTCTGAAACTGTTATTTTCGAAATTGATGCATTCAGAAGGAAATTCGTTAACATTGATTCCCCTTTTAATAAACTATGTGGCTGCAGTCTTCGTAGGCAGGACCCTTAAGATAAATATAGTCAGTATTGACGTATTTGCGTTCATAACAATTTTACGCTTTCGCATGATCAACGCAAGAATAAAGTGATCGGGTTCGTAGTGATAAGCGTATTTTCACGGTTGGATTGGTAGCACATTAGACAAACTCAGTGATTTGGCACTTGCGGTTAGAGTGCCCTTCCCTAACGCACTGCAAACCGTTTGCAAGGTTTTTTTTTCCAATCTTCCTAACGCAGTTCTGGGTGCTGCGACGGAATTTCCCAAACGAGATCTCCAGTTTTTTAAAGTAACAAACTAGCGTTTTATTCGTCGTCATAGAATGTCCGTGGAAGTAGTGGTCATCGCATGACTAACCAATAATTCGCATAAATTAACAGATTTTGAAACTGCTTTTCACGGTCAGCCATTTTTGCTTGCTCCACAAAAAATTTTCGCATCGCCCTTTTAACGCAAACGGTCCAGTGTGAACCGCATGTTACCAACCCAACCGCGAAAATGCCTCTAGTGCCGACTTTTACTTGTAACGGAAGGATACAAGAGAAATCAGCCTGTGATGAGAGTTTATAAACGTGCTAAATTTGACACTAGCAGATATAGTTATGTTTACCCTCAGAATTGAATAACTATCTCTGAAAGTAGCAGAACTGCCGACAGCATTTTTTTTTTCATGGCGAAGATAGTGAAAATGGATGGCTCTTAACATCGAGGACTTGAGAGCCGACGAGAGTGAAGTAAGGGTGGGGGAAACGGGAGATCGTCGAGAAAACCCGCTGACCAGCGGCATCGTCCGTTACGCTTCCCACTTACGATAGAACCCGGTTTGCCTATGTAGGAGGCGAGCAGTATAACCACTACACCACCGCAGCCCCAGTATCTACAGTATATTTAACAACATTTTAAGAGTAACTTACATCATATTTGATTATAGTCCCTTTATCATCAAAGCTTTGGTTCTCAAAGCCATATTTTTTCAGTATTCAGGTAAAATATAAACGTAATATAATTATTTGTGGTACTTGTAGGAATACATCTGATACATTTCTTGTAGCTTTACCGCATTAGGTCCTGAGAGCATTATCGAGCGAATGCTTTAACGTTTCTCGAATTATGGAGCCAAATATCTGCTATGTCACGTTAATGTACAATAACTGAAATGTACAACACACGCGCAGAACACCGTCAAATCAGCGTTTCCGATTGTATTATGACATAATGATAAAAGCATAAAATAAATCCACTCAAATAAGAATATCAGGAAACATAATTCGAAACAAGTTCGGAAAGCAGAAAACGGAGGAAAAGTTCGACAAATATGCTAAAAACAGTGTTAAATAGTTAGAATAATTATCCTGTATCTTATGAGGCAACCTAGAGACATTCCATACCCAACGAAATTATTTTGTGTGCATAGGGTTGTACGAGGTTGTTACGTGAGTCTAGCGTACTTTGTTAAAAAAAAAACACCAGGAAATAAAACAGGTTGAAAATAGGGCATGACAAGAATAAACATTACGCGCCTTGTTTTTTGAAAGAGAGCGTATCTCAAATGCGCAGTAGGAGACGCCAGAAGGCATTGAAAGGTTTCTCAGTTTTGTGACGGAATAAAACGATCCTGAGATACGCTGATGACACCACTCTGGCTTGTCGACAACAGACGCCGGGCTGGAATAAGTTAAAACAGACAGAAATGAGTAGTAATGCCCCCGTTAGGAGGGGACACGAGCCACTGTCACGAGACTTGGGTAGCGATAATCGTCGATAAACGCGACATCCTACTTCGTATAGCTGATGGACTGCGAGAGCTGCAAAGTCGATTGCGCTGTGCTCAGTTTATACGTCTGGTCAACCTCATTTACATTCAGTGAGTGGTGGTTATGCTGCTCATAAGACTGCCCACAAGACAGGAATAGGAATATGTTTAAAGCTGGACATTTTAAATTCTGAGAGTACGAGAACATACTAGTATCACCCTCTACTGGAAAAGAAAACAGATTGAATAATTTACTTTCTGTAATGTAGATAAATATAAACCTTTCTTGGATCGATATCCTGGGAGTGTACCACAGGGTACTCTGAACATTAAATAGTAGTAATGGCTCCACATCAGTCGAACCAGCAAGGATTGATCTGCTAGGAATCAGTTATAGCTACGGATTATTTTGGTGCCTGAATTCAAATGGATTTTTAAGCGATTACAGTTGAAATCCAGTTAATTCCACATCCAAGGAAATGATCCCTAGTTCATTTGACTGACCCGCTTACCTCTTTAGTGCTGAGCGGATTAATATCAGTTAATCAGTTTTAAATAAAGCGTATTTTTACATTCAGTATGTTTGTTACACGTAGCTGGCAATTATTTGCAATTTTTAAATCGTTTCCATGTGTATCAATCAACGTTTTAAGTAACAGTATAACAATTGTTTTTTGCTATGGCACTGAAACTATTATACATGTTTTTTATTACTTAGAGTTTGGATTATGAATCGAACTTAGAATGATAGTAATTATTGGCAGCCGATGATATATTAAATAATGTTGTAAAGCATAATGTAACCTCACTTTAAGGTATTATGCTGTTAATATTTTTGAGTTATAAAATTTATCATTTATTGTACCATTCATAAGTAAAAATACACCGCAAGTAATATTATCAGTAATAAATTTGGGAATATAATGTCACACAAAATTAAATAATTTTAATTGAATGGAAGGCCTCCTAGGTAATGGTATTGGCAAACAATTTTTTTTTGTGCTGTGTTTATCGTGGAAGCAAACTTTCATACCTGGTATTTTGAACACCGGGTAAAAAACATGTAATATTCCACACGCATAATTATATAGAAAACGTAATACTATTTGTAAGGGGATTTTTAAGAGAGGCTTGTGGTCCTGAATGTCTACATTACAAATAATTTATTTAGAAATATGATGAACTATTTTATATGAAACAAAAAATCGCGAACAGTGTTTTATTGAACTGAGATTCGAAATGTGGGATCATTTAGTGGGTATTATGACATTGTCCTTAAAATGGTGGAGATTTTGGCTAATAATACCACATTTATATGTGAATAAATTTGATTATTACATTAGCACGAAAAGTTGCCTTGATGTAACATTTTCATACGAAAGGTTTTAGAGAATAGAGATAATTTTTCTAAAATCATCGTAATGTTTGCCGTTTAATTTTTTTTTAAAGGAAGGATATATTATCACATATAAAATTTTCGCAAATGTCTGATCTCACTTTAAGCAATCCTTGTAATATTCGAGAACTTGTTATTTCATCACAAATAATTTCTAGTTGTTTTGAAGGAAAATCATTTGAATGTGCATTTTCAAGGAAGCGTATCTCACTACATAATCACAATAGGTCATAGGTCGTGATCAACTATCATACTTTATATTAAGGGTAATCTCACGCCGAATATCATAATATTTTTGCGTGGGTCTCAGAATAAATCTGCATACTGAATTGTACTTACAATAGGCTGCCTTCCTCACGAAGAAGGCTGCGAGAAAGATGAGTTGAAATGGAGCCAACAATATAATATGTCAATATTTTTACGTATTTAGTCAAAACTTTCATATACACACATTGGGAAAATTTTATCACACTATGTGATCCCGTGGTAGCCAGTGGCATGGAAACGCTGCGTTAACAATTTTCAACATTACTGTATGACATTAAAATCGCAAAGCGGAAGTAACAGCGTACCCCGTACACTGTAATTATAAAACAGTGATTTNCTTTCATATACACACAGTGGGAAAATTTTATCACACTATGTGATCCCGTGGTAGCCAGTGGCATGGAAACGCTGCGTTAACAATTTTCAAGATTACTGTATGACATTAAAATCGCAAAGCGGAAGTAACAGCGTACCCCGTACACTGTAATTATAAAACAGTGATTTCAACCAGTGAATCGCAGCTCATTGGAAATGCAGCTTAATGTCTCTGCTTGCCGGTAAATCAGTGTTAGGCACGTTGAATCAGGGTCGGGGAGTGAATTTTACTTGAAGAGATATGGGTGGCTCTTAACATCGAAGTCTTGAGAGAGCGGAATTTACTGTTTTGTGAATACATACCACCCCTAAATAAATAAAACGCAGCTAACCGAGTAGTTAAAATAGTAATTGTTGAAGTGAAACTGTTTCTGCGGGACTGATGGCAGATTCTTGTATTTGAAGGAATATTTTAGTTCTTCAAATTTCGATGCCATTATTGTCGATCAACTGTAACAATTGCTTTGATCGGAGCATGTCATCCTCCGACGTGTAGTTGTATAACTGTGTAGTGGAAGATGTCTCCAGAAATGAAGAAAACACACTTTTCGGTGATCTCTGAAGGTGCACGTGGTCTTTAAAGGATATCGTTGAATGAACATATAGGATAGAGCTGTGACGGAATGCAAGGGTGTAGGAAACGGGAGTATTCTAAGAGAACCCTCTGACTATCGGCAAATTCCACCACGGCTCCCTCAGTGTGAGAATTCGGTCGCTTTTGTGAGGAGCCTGGGCTTTTGCCGTACGAATAGAGCACCCCCTGTCACATACAACTTTACAATAAGGGTGTCTATTTATTTGGCTTATTTTCGTGCCGCGCATAAGTCAAGGGCGCCTTTTCTTTCCCAGAGCCACAAATTAAAAGAAGAACAATTATAATAAAATTCGACCAGAAAGGAAAATAATACAATAATTGTAGAACATAAACCATTACAAGCTAAAAAAAAAAAAAAAAAAAANGACTGCAAATATTTCAGTTAGTTTATCAGCATCGTGCGAGTAATCACTTGCGAGCTAGTTCAAACAAATGTTTGTGGACAGGCCTTTAGAAGGTTATCACTGACTACTTGCGTAAGACGCTGTCCAATGCCGTTCAAGAGGTGACAGATATTGATAGGGATGGGACAGTTACGGCGTCTCAGTAACCTCAGCTATTTCTCCGTTGGCTTCTGCGCCAACACGTGACCATCTTGACGCAAACCCGTTGTTACGGGATTTCGTCCTCGTTTACTTGCAAGTCTGTTATTGGCTGACAGTCATCCAAGGAGTGTCTGATAATCGGTGAGCCAATTGCGCGAGCAGTTCAAATGTGCATGCATTTCGAGTACGATTTGTCCTGAAACGAGGTCGCGGAATTCTCCCATCCCTAGCTATACACAGTTAAGGAGACCGGATTAGAAATTAGTTCTGTGTGGTTAATGGCAAGTATGAAGACAGGACTCTATCACGCGAGACAAGGTAGAGATAATGATCAGTTCGCAGCACTTCAGACAACAGTAGTGAGGTGTCGACTATGCCTAGAGTCTCTATATTAAGCTAAAAAAAGTTAACTGTGATAAGTGTCTACTTTTCTCGTATTCTTTGCATGGCCAATGAAGTACTCACCAGAATATTATACTTTTTTGAAGCCTCTTGGAAGGATTGACCGAGTTAATTCGAACGCGGGTGAGGCATGTATTTGTTGGTCCTTCGAATGTGTATGTTAAGTATGTAAACCACCGCTCACCTCCCTTCTATCATCTCAAGTAAAGCACTCATTGTGAAAACGGTCGCAGATTCCCGATAAACGTTATGAGAATAATTCGTCGTACGCACATTTTACGTCGAGCGGATGTCTTAAATCTACTCGAAATTCCCTCGTACTCGAATGCGCAGTCGTTTGACGAGCAACGAAGCTTGTTGTCGACGAGTGACGACAATGACGGGGGTATTACGTATGTAGCAGGGTACCCCCACTGAATGGAACATTAAGGACGTGTTTCTGCCCAAAGCGATTCTCGTCGGCGCCAGCGTAGGAACTCGCGTGTCAAACACCTCGCGCTTCCGTCACGGTATTCTTATCGAGGAACACGTCGCAAATGACAATTTCCTTCTGCCGGCGCCTCGTCAATCGACGTCGATTCGTTCCTCGGCCCGTCAATGAGACGACGTCCGAGACGGCACTACCAGCCTGTCGTCTCGAAAGCTGATGACGCGATCGTACGCGATGGAAATACGGCACGGGTGGTCCGTAGCGGCGGCGATGTACAGCGCATGCAAGCAAGCGCATCATCGCACTAGATGCGCATGCGATTCGAGTCNNGGGGGGCTCACACACATGCATGCGCGCGCGATTTGAATTCATCGCGACGGCGTCGATGCTAGACTTTGCCAAAACCCTCGTTGGCGGGAGTGTTGGGTGACAGTACGTGGGAAACGGCGGCTTTTATCACCCGGGGACTGCGCACGACGTGTGATTTACTACCGTTTCGCGTCTTGCGTAATTCAACAGCTCGCCGCGCAAAGCGAAGCGCGTGATCGCGTTAACGGGCCATAAAGCAGAAAAGAGGTTCGTAATGCCTCGAGCAGTGGCCACCCAACAAGGGTTCGATTCCCAATGAGGTCACTCCAGTTTCTCGCTTGTAGTAAATTGCTGGTTTTGTAGAGGTAATAACGTTTTCCGCGCACACTTGTAAGCCGTCTCTTCTCTATCTAACTTTGCAGCTGTGGGTGTTGAAAATCTATGTATTTGTGAAACGTTTTTAAAATATTTTTACTCGGCTCATCTCTCCTTACATAAGGCCGTGGTTGTTTAGTGGTCATACTACTCGCCTTCCACCTAGGGGAGCCGCGTTCGATTCCCGGCAGGGTCGCTCCCGGATTTTCCACGTGGGAATCGTGCCGGACTATGCCACTGGATGGCGGGTGTTCTCGGGGACCTCCCGTTTCCCCCCACCCTTGCATTCCGGTGCTGCTCCATACTCGCCTCACTGGACTCTCATCTGCTCTCTCCACTCCACTCCAGTCACGTTCACGGACACCCAATCATAGCGTTACAAATTATTTATTGTATATCACGATTATTTAAGCAAGGACTATTTTGTGCAGATTTGAGTACACATATCTAGATGTTGACTACAGTCGAAAGCAGATTTAATATAACTCACTGAATTTGGCGCTAAGTGAGCTCATCTGTGTCGTTTGACGGACTGACCTGCTGTTCCTGGCCTGCGTGAACGATTCAGATTTTCTTTGTTTACAGCTTCATAGCAGAAACTCACAAGATTACATTTCCAATCATGTTTCAGAACGAGGAAGATATATACTGAGAAACCTATGTGTAGTTTCAAATTAAACTTATATTCGTGGTTTTCATCACCCGATGGACTTTATTTGGCTGGAATTATTAACAACTGCGTTGTTATGAGTGGAAATTAAAGTGGGTACTTATATAGCAATCTAACCTTAACTTGCATCAAAATACGGCACACAAATATTTGGCTTACTCGGGGTTCAAACACGTTGTCATATTTCAAAGGTAAAAATTAAGCGACTTCAGCATAGATTTTATGTATATAACTGATGTACTGTGTTTCTTTCGTTGTTTTCATATTAGTTTCGTAAAAGATATTTGCAGTTCATTGTGACCTCTATGTGGGAGATATTATTATCGCTTTTTCTATAAGATAATCTCAACATGCTCACAAGATAGCTTGTAGTCCTGTTAAAAATACAATTGTGTATTCTAAGGGCAGCTCGCCTCCTACCACGGCGATCCAGGTTCGATACCATCGGGCTCACTCCCGTATTTTCATATGTGGGAGTCGTGCTGGACAATGCCGCTTGCTGTTGGGTTTTCCCGGTGTATTCCCGTTTCCCCCTTCCCTTGCATTCTGGCGCTGCTGTAATCTCGCCTCATTTCTCTCTCGTCGGCTCGCAAGATCTCGTTGTTAAGAGCCGCCCAAATCTCTCGCTTCAACATGAGTAGAGAGACATAAGTTTAGCAAAAAAATCTACGCACGCTATATTTCAATAAACTATGTGCACACCTGCAGTATTCCTTTCGTTTTTCGCCTCGTGTATATGGGGGAGTAAATTGCAGTATTTTAGCGTGCCCATAAGAGTTACGTTACTACGTACTCCGTTACAAGGGTTCTAAATATCTTCTGCTTCCTTGCAAGGCATATAAGACATCAATTTACCTGTCTCTGCTAGTTGCAGCTTATTGACAAAACTGTTTGGTTACTTTGATATACCTTCGCAGAAACATTTATTTGGTGTACCGTGCTGCGCAAAGCTACTGGCACAAATAACATTTTAAAAGTAGATTTTCCGTATTATTTAACATTTCTTTTTTTTTAGAGCTAATTTTTACTACACAAAAGAAATAGTTAACGTAATATACTTCCCGAGACAGGTAGCTATGAATTCACGTATTTTTTTCTTTACAGAACTGTAAAGAATGTGCCTCAAATACAGCGAACGCTATTTGGACTTACCAATTAAATCAGTGGAGGATAACGAGGAACTGGGATGTTTTATATACCAGCAATAACTCTTAAGAAACAAAAATTTCTTCATAAATGTTGTATCATTACAAGGGCGGTCATTGAAGCTTTGGTTCTTTAGTTGTTTTGTCCTCTTAATAGTTTTACATCACACATAAAAAGCACAGAGGTATTTGGTATTGCAAGAATGCAGTGCTACTGCTGTGCCCGAAATTTCCCTGCAAAAATTTTGAGCGATTAAGAGATGGGTGTGTAAGTGTACAACTATAAGTAAGCAGCGCAAGCAATTTGCCTCTTAAGGGGCTCGCCTGGTTGGAGCTTTTTTTTCCTCCGTGTTTGAGGCCGAGAAGCGCAAGAGCTGTAAGGGCTACAGTGGCACGTCATGCAAGTGCACCCTCGCCGCTACGCACAGGGCTATGAACTGCCGTGCAATGTTCTCGTCATGCAGCGTGTACCTATGGGACTTTCAGCGGTGATCCTCTTCATGTTATTGGTGGAAGGTCCGTAGCAATGTTCAGTGCATGCCCCTACAGTACGTTTGTGTGTATTTAACGCGTGTGTTTTGAGATACAGCGCCTTGAAACAGCAGTTTTTTTGAACCATGTTGGAGTGCTCTGAAATGGCGTTTCTAATGTACGTGACGTCTTAAAAGTAATCTACAGGTATAGTCTCAAGTTTGTGTTCTTTCCTTAGTTCAGCACATTGGACGCATGCTTTTTAATTTCTTAAAAAATACCTGGTTTTCAAAAACTCTGCAACCCAGTTCGTGCGGTAGGCAGGCGGGCCCGTTAAGCCTAGTGTGGGACTGGGTAAGTGAAAGGACATGGTTTTACATGTTGAATGATTTAAGTTGTGTCACGGCCACATTTATCGCTATCGCTTTCAAACAAAAAAACACTTAGTTCATATTTGCCCGTGCCACATTTATACAACAATTAGTTCGTAAAATTTTTAATACCTTTAAAATTGCGGGTAAATTAAAATTTATAGACGCAACAAAAACATAAAAACGCTAACTCTTATTGACTAAGTTGTACTTTCTCTATTAGAGCAATATCCTTCTCTTCAAAGAGCACAAAGTAATTTTTGTTTGAAAGCGATATTGTGAATGGTGGCTGAGATACGTCTAATATTATTTAACATGTATAATCCTATAGTTTCGCTCGTTTATTCACACACTAGTCAGTGCTTCTTAAGTTTATGTTCTTCTTGGCTTAAGCTATTTGCGTGCAACGACTGTGCGGACACCCCTGGCAAATTGATTTAAGCAATCATTAATGTGGATTTCTTGTCAGAAATGTTTGATCTTCACGTGTATTTGTACCTTTCTTAGCAACAAATAATGTTAATTATAATAACTCTATAATTAAAAGCTTGGCAGACTAGAGATAGTTTAAGGATAAGAACTTCAAATATAACTGCATTTACAAAATTATAATAGTTGTCACTTAAAGCACAAAGGGATTTTAAGCTGTGTTTTCTATTCAGGATAGTAAAATACGAAACCTTGAAAGCAAGATAGTCAACAGTGAAAAAAAAAGATCAATCAGACAAATTCGTACAGTGTATCAGCAAACGAAGAAAGTCAATCTCTTAAAAATAAATTATAAATAACATCCCTAGTCAGAAAGAAAATAAGTTTTGCTACACTCGCGCAGAAGTATATGTAGTAACCCTGATTATCTGCTAAAGTTAAAAGATATACTCTTAATCTCAATGTTCAGATACACAAAAGAGTTGCTGTGATGCCACATTTTAACTTTTTCCTTTTGTTAGAAAACAGCCCCAACAATTAAATATGGCCGTCCAATACCTTGGAGGTAGGCTAAATGATTGGTCTGCGTGCAAAGGTATCACTTTATTTAGTCAGGGATGCACGTGTTCTACTTGCGATTGATTATTACCATGATACACCATTACCACATTCACTAGGTTATCGAAGACACTTAACAACGGTGTTCAAAGTGATTCCCAGACACATCGATGCATGCACTGAAACGCCATAACTATGGCACTCTCTGGAAGAGGGCAGGATTGAGTTCGGATCCTTTCCGCTAGCACCTGTTATCCTTGCGACGATATCCTCTGTCTCGTTGACTGGCGCCTCTCAGACTAGGCTCTTTAGTTGGTCCCGCAACAAGAGGTCAACTGGTGTTAGGTTGAAGGGTGCAAGGAATGTAAGGTGACAGGCACACCTTCCTGGAAGGTGCCCCTTTACGCCGAAGCCGCGTATAGCTGCGTAACGGAAGTGGAGTATCATCCAACAACTCAGGTGGTGTCTGTACCGAGAACCGCAGGTGCACGTAACCATCAAGCCAGTCTGGTAATTAGCACCGTCCAGCCAAATTATCTTCGAGTAAGCCTGCCCATAAGCTCACAGAAAATCGCTCTTGGTGTTGATGTCATGACCGTGGTGTGTGGGTTTTTGGATAAGCCAACGCGTGACTGTTCATCTTTTTGTGCAAACCGCCACGAGTGAAACAACGCCCATTCTGTAAAGAGCGTGTCTTGTGAAACTCCGGATCACGAGCTTTTCCCTGCAGGAACGAGGAACGGAAACTATTTCTGGGTGAGAAATTCACGTGGACCGACTGCCTAGACCTTTCTTCTGTGGTGTCAGTGAAGCAGCTGCTTTTCCAGCTCAACGCACGCAATACTGTGCGACTAACCCACCTCGTGAGCAATGTTGCTGACGGTTGTAGAAGGATGTTCCTCTTCTTGGGCATGTACGTTTTCCTCATTAGTGTACTGGTATGCTTTCTTCTCCACGCAACACTCTCTTAAAAGGTTTGCCAGGACACGCCCAGCTTATCGCAAGCGCCAATCAATCCTTGCGAAAATCGCGCGTGCCAGGTGTCGTCCGGCAGGGTGTTGAAATCAGTGTCAATTCATTTTAGGGCATCCTTCGTTGTATCATCCGGATTTCGTTTGCATATTTCAGGCGCACGAGACGGCCTACAGTCTCGCCATCTGATAGAAAAAGTTGCAACTGTAAATATGCGACACCCATCAACAAACTGACTGAGGATTGCCAGGGTTTTGTTGATACCACAGCGCGGCTTATCTGCCACTGCACTTGGGATTCACCATTCAACACGTATCAAAATTATGTCCGCAAGCTCTATGGCCGTGTACTCTTGTTAACTGCGGAGCAGTGCAGTTAAGACTGAATGCGTGGTACGCAGTTTCTGTTGACAGCTTATGGTGTTTTATGATGCAGGTGCACGTTATTACTCGCAGATGAATGCATCGCTGGCAATTCAGCTATTTAACACTTTCACTACACAAGCCACTAAATTTGCCTACCTCCGATGTGCTGGGCGGCCACGCTTAATTTTAGGGGTACATTTTCTCGCAAATGGGAGCAGATTGGAGTGTTACATCAAGGAGACCTTTCTCCCACATTTTTACATGGTGATTAATAATCTCTCTTGTAATTATAGCAAGTAAGTACTCGTGGCTGCAATATTTACTGCGTTGTTGTAGTAGCAACACATATTTTGTTTCTGAATATGAATTTAATTTATAATTCACAAGTTGATATGTTCGTTTGCTGACACGTTAGGCGAATGTGTATTCTTCATCTTTATATTTTTTTATATTTTTAAGTAAATGTTTGTATCCATCCCCCTCTTCTATTCGAGTGTGAATAACGCCTTAAGTTATCACTTTCGGTCACAAGTCGCACGTATATTTTCTACTTTATTTTTCATTTTTAATCGCCTGTTAACCTTTGTAACTCACGAGAACGCGATGCATGTGAAACAAGCTTAAAAAATAAGCGGAAGCATCGTAAAGAAAATGAGACCTTCAGTTGCCATTAAAAATTAAAAAGTCTAGAATGAAGCTTACCTGCATTGTAGGTACATTCACTTCTATTATACTGCAATGCGGTGAGCCGTTTATGCTGCTACTAGTTTCAAAGTTCCCTAGATATTATCGGTAGTAAAACGACAACATTGCGTATGTGTGGGTAAAGGTTAGGTGTCTTAATTTTTCCTGAACACTCTCGTGAATTTTTTCTCTATTTTACAACCGTAATTTAAGTTAGTTAACAGAATCGTTCATCATAATTAAGAAGTAAATACTTCCACTTACCGAACAGGAGCAAATATTTATTGCGCATTGCGTCAAGCATTTCACTTAATAGTCTCATTCATGTTCAAGTAAATTATTTGTCTGCCGTTTTCCCCTACGTATGGGAGAAAATGAGGATAATATGCACTTTTCGAAATTTCCACTAGCGTAACAACCAAACTTAAGATATTCCTAAATATTGCTAGCGTTTTACGATGCTGGGTTATAAACAGGAAGGCCTCTTAAAGCCTCCTGCGAGTGGTTTGTTCCAAACCACTTGTTACCGAGAAACGCATTAATTATGACACATGTCGTAGGTTAGTCTCTGGACGATCGCTTCTTCGGCTCCTTCACAGCACTATCATTATGCCTTAAATATCACGATCACTCTTAAGTAAGGTAATAACTGTATTCCATATGATGTTTTTTAAGTTGTTAAATACTATTTACAGTCAACCTGCCAGTCATAGTAATTTGCCTTACTTCCCCAAGGAATATGGAAAAAAACCAGTAGTTTGTGTAAAAGTAAAGTAAATTAAATGATATGGTATAATCGGAGACAATATTACGTTGTTAATAGCGGTAAAACAAAAATAACCGCAAAATGCAGTCTAATACACCCCCTAACAACAAAATTTAAGATAAGACCAAAATTTAAANCAAAAATTTTAACAAAATTAACCAAAAAGCACAATTTTATCTGTGAAGCCATCAATTTGTATTAAAAATTTCTAAACCATGTAATAATTAACATTATTTACATTTTAAATTCAATTTTTAATTTAAGTTAATAGAAAATGGAAAGAGAGTAAAGAATAATTTTCATTTGTTCAAATTTAGGTTGAATCAATAAGAGCAATAAGTATAATTTACGGCATANTAATTAACATTATTTACATTTTAAATTCAATTTTTAATTTAAGTTAATAGAAAATGGAAAGAGAGTAAAGAATAATTTTCATTTGTTNATTTACATTTTAAATTCAATTTTTAATTTAAGTTAATAGAAAATGGAAAGAGAGTAAAGAATAATTTTCATTTGTTCAAATTTAGGTTGAATCAATAAGAGCAATAAGTATAATTTACGGCATAGATAATATTAAAATAATGAATTAATGATATAATTAAAATCGTAAGGGCAAATATATCAATAGTTTCGTTTCGTGGTAAAACATTTGTTCTGCAAAAGCATTTTAAAGACGTTCTTGTAAGATGGTGACATAAAGATAATCGGCCCTTTTTAGGAACTTTAAAAATAATATGAAGCTAAAATACAATTTTTTTATCTTATGCTTATTCTAGTTTTAGTTGTATAAACCTCTACAAGGTTTACGTGAATAATTTATACGTATATATAAATTTTAAACTCATGGAGCAATTATAAAAAAAAAACGTTAACTTTGTTGGTGCACACGCAATAATTTCTATAACGATAAATGCGAATTCGAAAATTTCAATTATAGCAAATTTAGTAAAATAACATCCCTACGTTTTGACTGTATCTGTAGTTCGTTCATAGTGAACAAATTTTAGATCCCTGTTTATAGTGTTTGGTTTTGAATAGACTTCCACCTTATGTAACTGATAAGTAAAGTTGTAGCCATGCTTTGATAAACTAATATTTTGAGATAGAAGTAATAATATGTTAATATTAACGCTGTAGTTGTAACAAGTATAAAACAAAAATAATTTAAATTTTCACTAATTTAAAATGTTACACTTTTTAATACAAATCATGTCACATAATTAGTTTGCTTGTGTATATGCTTCTCAGTCTTTCTTTTTATATAAAGGCAGTTAAGTGCATGGGTACTATTTTGCGATATTTAATTTAATTAGTGTTCAGATGTCCAAAAAGGAACTATAATCAGCCTTTTTATGCATTCATTTATATTTCTATCATTTTTCCATTTGGAGTAAAATGAATACGCCACAAAAAGTGTTAAAAACTTCCTAGAACAACTTTCGATATAAAATTGCTTAATAAATCTGACTTCTTGTCGAGATGCCGAATATCATCCAATTTTAAACAGAAAGCACAGGACAAAGATATATTTATCATATTACTATTTACTAGTTGTTTGGTATTTGGGGGCTAATGTGAAAATATGGTTTAGTGCCAGAATATTCCAACATACATAAAACTTCCTTCAACATATTTACTCTGCTCCAGTTTCTGTAAACCGTAGCATTGTGTCCTCAACATCCACTGTTCAAAGCAGTGCTGTGACTCATCAAATAGCACCCTCTTTAACATGTCTACCGTTTTTTGCACCTCTTCAACAGGCTGAAAATACGTTATTTTAACTTTTCAACTTGGGGAGCAGGTGGATGTCTCGCAGTGCCAGATCCGGCGAATACGGGGGGTGCACAGGGATGCGTTTGTCTATACTAAAAACTGCTTCACAGAGGGGGCGTTTTTACTGGTCACATTGTTCTGACGCAGAATCCTTCAGTTGTTCTTCCGGAGATCTGGTCTTCCTTCGTAGATCTTTATTTCAGTTAAGTCAACGCCTATGTTTCACAAGTAATCTCAGACTCACGTACTGCTCGATTGTTGAGGCAAACTAAACCACACTGAAAGACAGGTCGAGGGTTGTTTACTCCGAAGTGGAGTGCACAGGTTTGGGTGGCTCTTAGCATCGTGGTCTTGAGAGCGGAGAGTGTGAAGCTAAGTATGGAGCAGCGTTGTAATGCAAGGGCGAGGAAAACAGGAGACCCCCGAGATAACCCACCAACCAGCGGTATCTTTCAGCACGATTTCCACGTGCGAAAATCTGGGAGGCGACCCCGCCGGGAATCGAACCCGATTCGCCTTGGTGGGAGGCGAGTAGTCTATCATCTACACCACCGTGGCCTCTTAGGGATATCCCCGAGAAAACCCACTGACCAACGGCATCTTCTGGTATTATTCCCACGTGCGAAAATCCGGGAGCGACCCCGCCGACAATCGAACCCGATTCACCTTAATGCGAGGTGAGCACTCTATCCGCTGCGTCACAGCGGCCCCGTTAACTCCGGAAGCATCAAGAACTTAGCTCCCCGCGAAATGCACAGCCTCGTGGGTGCCCTGGCCAGTTATTACTTAAGCCAGCCCCACACGATGCCCATTTACGTAGCAGTTTTCGTGCCCATTTTCTGTTAGCGTTTCTGCTGACGTGTAGGTTACAATTCAGTCCCTTCCAGAGAAGCCTGGCTCCGGGTATAACACTTTTTGTACCCATGGGGATACCATAAACGGTCCTCAATCCATTCATGTCCGTTTATGAAAATATTAAGGGTTCTGTAAAAAGTATTCTTATGCAAGATGAAACTTAATTAAAGCATAAGTAACGGGGAACATTTCAATTAACTCACACGGTCGTAATGAAACAATAAACTTAAAAAAAAGGAACTGCCGATTGCTATCTGTATATCTTTACAAAATCCGCTAGACATATCTGTGTGCAGTTCAGTGGGTTTCCTGCGCGGTTCGCCGCTGTTAGTTTGGGTTTTTTGAGTTCAAATCTCCCTCGTGTAAAGAAATTTTTTCAGTCATTTTATGGGATATATACTTGCTGATATAACTTATGACTTTGGTCTAAAACATTTATTTCCAAAATCCGTTTGTCTAAAAGCAATAAGACGCAAGTAACTGCGCGGTGCAGTCAACTGATTGTGATTTGTTGCTAACCAAATCGATTGACTTTTAAAGAAAATAATTCAAGCAGTGTAGAATAGGTAATTTGAACAAACACACATAGAAGCCTTATTTTAAATATTGCTATATTTTTGTCTTATTTTAGCCTTCTAATCGTAAAAGCTTGTATAATTACGGAAAGCAAAAGATTGATTGAATGATTGATTTGTATGCTTGTTAGAGCAAAATGTTTAAATAATTTGCTAATATTTTAATGAGTGGCGCAAATGTCCGTTGTACCGAATATGTAAATATCTTGTTTTCCATACATAGACACTGTCGTTACTCATATNGAGTGGCGCAAATGTCCGTTGTACCGAATATGTAAATATCTTGTTTTCCATACATAGACACTGTCGTTACTCATATCATTTTCCATACATTAATAGTACTCGTACTAAGAAATTTAAATAAATGCTGCTTCAAGATTTTAAAAAAAATCTTCGTAATTTTTGGATGCACAAAAAAAGAGGTTACAGATAAGATTTGATTGCATTTGTACCCCTGTCAAGCAAATCCGTACTCTCTGTTATTTTCTAGTTGTTTTGCCTGCCATTTAGAATCTTCTGTTAGCATATTAGGTAACGTGTGGGTATGAACTGATGCATTCTTTCTTCTCTCTTGCTATATAAACTTTTATGACCTCGGTTGTGCCCGTAGGTATAACAGAGGGTGGCATAAATCAGGTAGCCACACCTCGTACACTGAAAGAAATCAGTAAAGGTGTGATAACAAAACAGTATTGTAATCTGGCTTCAGGATAGCAGCAACAGGGTGTTCTGTTAGTTTATTAGGTAACGTGTGGGTATGAACTGATGCATTCTTTCTTCTCTCTTGCTATATAAACTTTTATGACCTCGGTTGTGCCCGTAGGTATAACAGAGGGTGGCATAAATCAGGTAGCCACACCTCGTACACTGAAAGAAATCAGTAAAGGTGTGATAACAAAACAGTATTGTAATCTGGCTTCAGGATAGCAGCAACAGGGTGTTCTGTTAGTTTATTAGGTAACGTGTGGGTATGAACTGATGCATTCTTTCTTCTCTCTTGTTATAAAAACTTTTATGACCTCGGTTGTGCCCGTAGGTATAACAGAGGGTGGCATAAATCAGGTAGCCACACCTCGTACACTGAAAGAAATCAGCAAAGGTGTGATAACAAAACAGTATTGTAATCTGGCTTCAGGATAGCAGCAACAGGATGTTCTGTTAGTTTATTACAATTGTGTTTGTTGTGGCAACAATCCTAATATTGCTGAAGTTGTCCTGTAGATGGAACTTCCTGTTCTGCGCGAGGAACAGAAACGCTCTGTTGTAGGACCCATATTCATAGTCGCGGGTACAATTGCAGACAAGACCACAACGTTCAGTTCTATTGAAATCTCTATCTTCGTTAACAGTATTTTGTTGGTCCCATAAACAACTCTAATAGCTGTCCCTATAAAAACAGTTCAAAATGGGATGTGGGTACAAAAATATGTTTCCCGCAGTCACATTATTTCTCAGTGTATAACGTCACTATTGTATAATGTTACCCCCGTGAGAAAACCTCGTAACTCCAAACACAGGTATTTTACAGGAGAGACAAAAAACATTATTATTTTGATTTCGAAGGCAATTTTTTGCTGTTTGAAACAAAGTTATTGATAATTTAGATATGTATACTCTACAACTCAGTTCTAAAGATAAATTTCCATTAAAAATTAGACGTGTATGTACGAGTTTTACGTTGTTTGCAACGCCGTAATGGAGTTACAAGGTTCGTGTTTTTTGATTAGTGGATAACTTCCAATCACTCCTGGAAATACGAGCTTTTCGTAGCAGACCAGTTGATTTTTTTGTTGCATTACAATGGCGCAGAAACCTACGAACAACTGAAAATGGAGTTGCAAAGAATTGTTATGAGGGTAACGATATATGAGTGTGTGATCATGTTGAGTGTTTGTATTCCAAGCAGACTGTCTAAACTATTAATATGTGTATACATCCCATTCCGCTGCTAGTGGAAAAGGTNCGTATACAAAAACGTGCTGTCTAATTTCCCCCCCCCCCTCATCTTCGTCAACCCTCCTAATACGAGTTAAGATCGTTGTAAAACTCTCTGCAGTAAAGCAACTATGGTTTTCAAATATGGTTGGCTTACAAAACCCATTTTAAGAAACGTTGTGTTCTGAATACGTACTTATTTATTTTCTAAAGTACAGTGGGGCGAGCTCGTCAATAGCTGAAACACTTAAGTGTTTTTTTAACAAATTAAATTGTGGAAAATCTTGATGTAACTGGATTAAACCAGTAACTGAGTTGTAATATCGCTGCAAAAGACCGATGATTTTAAATGCTGCATTACTGCCAGGCTGTGGCACTAATGATGGTTTTTTGCGAACACTTACTAAAATATAACTGCCGCGCTCGAGAACCTCAGCTATGCTCCAGAAATCCAAAGCAACTTTGGGCGTATTTGAAGTAAATTCCACCATGAACCAAAACCTTACATCAAAATGTAGTTCTGCAATTAACGCATTTGATTTTGGTTCATCAGAACACAATTTCTCAAAATGGAAAGTGAAGACGCTCAGGAATAAATAATAATTGCCCAAGTGTTAAAACTTTTCTTTCACTTTATGGGTGGAAAAATGAATGCAGAATCTCATATTCTGTGAAGGTTTTTTGTGGACATATACTCCACAGAAGTTCATTTCAGCTTGTTTATCCCGCTGCTGATGTAAATCCTCTCATTGTCTCCACTGCAGCTGAAAAAAATTGTAAACTAGTACTCGAGTTCTCAAGACATGAGTTAGACACACGTGTTTACGTAAGTGCAAAGCATGAAGTCTCATAAAGAGTCGTGCTATCTCGAATATGCAACCTTTGGCTTATNAAGTCTCATAAAGAGTCGTGCTATCTCGAATATGCAACCTTTGGCTTATTATCGGCAACAAATTTTATTGCCCTGTTAGCATAGACTAGGTTTTGAATTTTCTAGTTTAAATTATGTTAGTTTAGTTAGGAATAAGTTAAGTTGCATTAGATATAACATATTCGTAATGAAAACCTTCTATTTCATTTCCATGTGATGTACACCGACCATTTATGCAGGTTTCTCGAGGACATCAACTTCCAAAGCACGAATTTCCAGGTTACGTCGACGGTAAACATGGCAGCCATTGGTAGAATTAGGATTATACAACCTCGCCAAACTACACAGTGACACATGGTTCTAACCAAACTAAAGATGTCTTCTTACTGATATTTGTGCATGTAGACTATATTTACATATGGATTTCAGTAATGGTGAATCCACCTTTTTGCGCATGGTATACACATATGTGTTGAGGAACGAGTCATTGCTCTTATTCCAATACTTGCTATTATTGAGTCATATGCCACTGAGAAAACATATGGTTGTAGGAACAAAATTTTTTTACACATAGCCCATCCATAGACTGTAAATATAGGGGCAGCAAACATATTTATACCATCTAAATATTGTAAATGTAGATAGTAATTGCAACAGATCTGTATGCTGTGGTCTTGAATGTGATTTTATCAACATCTGTGAGAATAGTTCCTACAACAAAGTATTCTATTTCTTAGACAAAACAGGTAGTTCTTTCAACAGTAAAACAGTGGCAACTTAACAACCTCTCCATTACTGCACGAGAAGCGTTTTGAATTCACTTTTATAGTTATCCTGGAATAATCCGAAGCTTTCATCAGATTCACAGTGCAGCAAGGTGTTATGACTAATTGTAAGTGAACATAAAAGGTATACTAAAAAAAGAGTTGCAAAGCAATATTGTGTATTTTTATAATTATGGTTTCTTTTGNAAGTGAACATAAAAGGTATACTAAAAAAAGAGTTGCAAAGCAATATTGTGTATTTTTATAATTATGGTTTCTTTTGCTCAAACATTGAATATACCAAGAGCTTGGATGAGACGAAAGTTCATCAATTTACCAATTTTGCAAGTCTTGTGCCATAAACTTATTTGGCAAAAATTTTATACCAGGCGTCTCCAAGACAAAAGAATCAAGAAAAAACGCTCCTTGGAGAAAGAGGTAGTTGATACTCATAACCTGCAAGCACTCCACGGACGTTGGCCGAAATATGGCCGGAATAAATCTTACAGCTGTATTCAAGTTTTCATATGCTGTGTTTTNAAGTGAACATAAAAGGTATACTAAAAAAAGAGTTGCAAAGCAATATTGTGTATTTTTATAATTATGGTTTCTTTTGTTCAAACATTGAGTAGACCAAGAGCTTGGATGAGACGAAAGTTCATCAATTTACCAATTTTGCAAGTCTTGTGCCATAAACTTATTTGGCAAAAATTTTATACCAGGCGTCTCCAATCAAAAGAATCAAGAAAAAACGCTCCTTGGAGAAAGAGGTAGTTGATACTCATAACCTACAAGTACTCCACGGACGTTGGCCGAAATATGGCCGGAATAAATCTTACAGCTGTATTCAAGTTTTCATATGCTGTGTTTTTATGTTATTTCTGTATAGCAATGAAGTAATACTGTCATTTTGGCTGTGTCCACTAATTCACATATGCATTGCGATAGTTCAATAGTGCATCGATACAAACAGTAAGTCTTTGAATTGCTGAAACGGGCACAGGATATACACTGAAGAGCCAAAGAAAAACTGGTAGAGGCGTGCGTATACAAATAACAGAGGTATGGAACCAATCAGAGTAACGCGATGCGGTCGGCAGCTAGATCGGTTACTGCTGCTACAATGTCAGGTTATCAAGATTTAAGTGAGTTTGAAGGTGGTGTTATAGTCGGCGCACGAGAGATGGGACATGGCATCTCCNAGGTGGTGTTATAGTCGGCGCACGAGAGATGGGACATGGCATCTCCGAGGTAGCGATAACATTTGGATGCTACCGTACGACATTTCACGAGTGTACCGTGAATATCGGGAATCCGGTAAAACATCACATCTTTGACATCGCTGCGGCCGGAAAAAGATCGTGAAAGAACGGGACAAATGACGACTGACGAGAATCATTAAACGTGACAGACGTGCAACCCTTTCTCAAATTGGTGCAGATTGGATTTGTGAACTGCCCTGAAGGATGCATAGTGTGAATTGACTCCTGCATACCTTCAGACACTAGTCGAGTCCATGCTATATCATCTTGCGGCATTTCTGCGTGCTCGGGGGGCCCTACACGATATTAGGCAGGTGTACCAGTATTTTTGGCTCTTCAGAGTACATATGTTCTAATAGTCCTTAGGCCTACCTGCACTATTCTCTCAGCAATACTTGGTACCAGAAGAGCATTTTTATTCCATGGTAAACGTTATCTTGCATATTTAAATGCCTAGTGTAGTTCAATTTGAACGTTCTTCTTATCTTGGTACGGCATAAACTACTACGTAAAGTATGGGTATTCAGGTTGAGAAAGCCTATGACTTAAAATTTTTAATAACGTTTGCCTATCAAAAATTGCTATTGTTTTATTTCGGGAAGTCTGCCAGTTACCTGATTAGGTAAAATATCTTCACAGCTCTCGAAGTAAAGGATGGCAAAACCTGTTGGATTCTCAGGTGAAGAGGTTGATTTCAGGAAACTTCGAAAAATACTAACTGAGTATAAATATTTCCCTGTTCTCTCTCAAATTGTTATTATTGGTGATTAATGTCGTTTATCTGCGCAAGGAAAATATGGGACTGAAAAGTAACGTTCTTGTACCCTGGAAGCCTTGAATTGTTACCTTTCGAAAAGTTATTCTACACCGCGAATTCATAACAGTGTTTATCTAAAGTTAATGGGTTGCAAAATGAATCAACATTGTATTAAGTTGTTCACTGCCCTTATGCTTGCATAACTTCAACTACTGAATAGGAACTCCAGAATAAAATACGGAGTGTATTTCTTATTTTACATTAGTTCTATCAGCATAATTGAAAAATTTCTGATGATCGAATCGATAATAAAATTAATGGGAGCTCACCATCTGCAGAAGGTTGCGTCGTTAGCATAATTTCAGACGTAAATGTGTAATATAAAAATCATACTTAGACTTAGAATTATTTTTGTGGTGCATTTAGCTAATAAAAATATGTGTTTTTGTTTTACTACAAATTTTCTTGTTTAGTAAAATATGATACGGTTGCAGACTTGGACGCATTAAATTGTTTTCGCTATTTTTCCAATGCATGTGTGGAACTGAATATTTAAGTCCTTGATTCCTGTAAAGTTTGTTGAGATAGTACGCAAATTTAAACTCAAATGACAAGAGCATACTCACCATTTAAAAACCCAGACTACCCTACGCGAAGTTACTAAAATGCGTAGAAATGTTAGCAACAAGTATTCCATTAAAAACCAACGTACCTGCTTTGAAAAATAAGAAATAAAAATTATTTCGCATCTTAAATATTACACGTGTATTATCTCGTGCACTGTTATCCCTTGTGACTGAACCGTAAAATAGTTACTGTAAAATTGATTACTAGTAAGCATGTACTTTTAATTAATCTTCCAAGAAAATAAGCTTGTCACAGAAAATGTACAATTATTATCCTTCGTAAATACTTACAAAAAGAAAATACAGTAACTAGAGGAAAATTGTTAATACCGCAAGATTTAGAACTTGACTGTTCCGTATCCTTGCAAGGCAGGAGAAAAATTAATAATTGCGTATGCATTTCAAGCTTTTGGTTTCCATCGCGTATAGTGATATTCCACTGTAGCACATCAGTTGTAAAAAAAATGGCTAGAACCGTGTCCATGCTAAAGGTCATCACATGCTCTTCCTTGATGTCGTGACGTAACNAAAAAAAAATGGCTAGAACCGTGTCCATGCTAAAGGTCATCACATGCTCTTCCTTGATGTCGTGACGTAACATTTTGAGATTTTCAATTTATTTCCTAGAAAGTTCATTGCTTAAAAACGAATATGGCATATTATAAAACTTCTTAAGAACGTCTCGAGACTTTNTTATTTCCTAGAAAGTTCATTGCTTAAAAACGAATATGGCATATTATAAAACTTCTTAAGAACGTCTCGAGACTTTTTAAATGAAAACGGATCTGCGTTTCTTTGAAGCTATAATTTGCTGACTGGCAAGATGCTTAAATGCACCGATGGAATTTAACTCTCCAGGTAATACTCTTTGATGGAGTATCCCGCAGTGGAGTGCAGTTACAAAATTATTTTATTCCGCAATAAAAACGTTCGGGTAGAAAAAGTCAGTGTCATTCCCTTGCCAAACATCGCGAGAAGACTATCGAGGCCTTTCATCTACCGTCATTATAATATTCATTTCGGGTGGACATTACCGCCTGTACCGAAGCCAAACGATCCTTCAATATCTTCTTGAGTCGTCCAACATTTTTTTCTTTCTTGATGATTGCATTTAAACGGCTCTTAAATTATACGTTAAATTATACTAACATAAACTCCGTATCAAGAAGTTTTTGCATTATCAGACATGTATAGGCTGTTCACGGCAAAGTGAGCACTTTTAAGCCCCTAGTTACTTTTTCCTTTCAGCCATTCTTTTTTAATCCTTAGACCACTTTTAAAAAAAATGAACATTGCCATGTAAGTAATACGCACAGTGTGTTTATTTCACCGCACTCTGAAGTTAACGTCTAAGGCTGAAATAAAATATATTTATTGATCATTATTACAAATTAGAGGGTTTTAAAAAGTGCACACGTTACCGCGAATAGCCTATACTCCCCTTATTAGTGTTTTCATTAAGTGACATGGAATTTGAAAGTAGCTTTATTGAAGCTGAGGAGGGAGGAATGCAATTAAGTAACGAGGTTATTACCCACGTGTATCTGCGGTGTCAACGTACAGGTAATGGACACCAAATATACTTCATAACTGTAACTTTATTAAACCCTGAGAAATAACTACAAAGATTCCAGCATTGCTGCATGCATAATAATAGAACGGATCGCCAGGTGTCCTGCGTCGAACTATTAGCAAAACTCATTAATGAAATGCACGTTTGTACCACTGCTCTTCGAAAGCTTTGTCGTCACATCTTAGCAGACATTCCTGGTTGCGTACTCTAAGAGAAAACCAATCTAATCATAAGTTTTCACCATAAATACATAGGGTGGTTCATCTCAATACTATATTATATAAATCAGAGCAAAAATACTTAAAACTTTATTAATCAAATATAACACAGCGGCTTCCATAGCATCTCATAATGGGGCAAGGCTGTTGCTTCATATCAGATTTTATTTTCAGTTATTACTTCATAAAGTATCTCCTTATGTAATGGGAGAATTAATTAAGATATTTACACAGTAATAAAAACCACCGAAACTTTAGTATAAAATGGTACACGGTGCCATGGTTTACTTGGGACTCAAACCCAATACCTAACTTTTCGGAGGAATTTTAATAACCTGAGCCACAGGGAGGTCGCCATTTAAGTTTGAAATCCTGTGCCTTGTGAATGCTAATGGCATATCCGTCTCCTCATCTTCCAAGTCACTTGTTACAAACACAGTATGGTTACAGCACGGCCTATCTCAGCGGCAATTATATGCAGTCTCAAAGTTTCCGTAGGTTTCCCCACAANCACAGTATGGTTACAGCACGGCCTATCTCAGCGGCAATTATATGCAGTCTCAAAGTTTCCGTAGGTTTCCCCACAATTGCGATCCTACTCGAATGGGCTCTGTGTTTTCATAGCTGCGTTTAAGGAACACCTCCGCTGTTAAGTCACCCAGCACCCAGGTTTACGTGCGCTGAACTCGTGGCAGCACCAGTGTCGTTTTTGATGTTGCCGCCTTTAGTTTCGGCGTCAGTGGCACAGTGAACAGGTTTCCTTCCCTCCCTTTCCCCGTAATATAAGGACGCCTGCGTTTTTTACGGAAACGGCCTGCCGTCGCGAAATTGATCCAAATATGGGCAGGACCACCACCCGTGTAGCTATTGTATGGAAATATGTTCTGCACTTCTGGCCAGCCAAAAATGATTTCGAAAAGAAAAAATACCTGCAAATGTTTTGGTCAACTGTAGAAAAATTAATTTACAAAATAAATGAGCTTAACAAACATGAAACTAGTATTTGGACTCCAGCACCGTTAAGTAATTTTCGTGTGGTCGAGATATATTCGTAGATTATTTAATTTTATCGCCGGCCACCAAGTAAAAAGAAATAATACGAAAGTGAGTAACTGGAGAACAATAATTTTCGGTGCATAGGGACCACGAACGCCGTTTAGAGAAACCTGTTTATTTTTATGCAGAGTGTAACAAAAATCAATACTCATACTTCGAGGGATAGAGCGACAGAGGGAAGAGACCATAACAACCTATATCATTTGTTAAATAACCCTCAATATTACACACTCCGTTCAACACGCTATAACGTCAGTATGTAAATATATCCGTGCTGTGGCACCACGCAGTACTTGCCGTTCGTTTGAAGCGGAGCGATGATGGAACAGTGGCCTACGGTGCGCAAGCTGTTGCCAGTCCAGGTCCGTGCAGTCACAACACGCCGACGGTAAGTTGTTGCGCGTTTAGAGAGAGCGATGGAACGGCTAACAACGGCTGAATCAACAGACGTGCACTAGGTCTACGGCGCATGCGGCAGCAATTCAAGAGCCGCTACGTCATCGTGCGAAGCGATATCCTGGACGGCGTGTGCCAAACCAGCATTGTAAGTCTGTTGCGATTGATCGCGGCCCGTGTGCGAAACCGGGTTTTACTGCGGGAAAGCTTGTTTGGAATGGGTATTCGTGATCATGGGTTACATAACAGTCCTTCTTACTGCACTGTATCAATTCGTCAATGTTCGTTTCCAGGTTTCCCGGCCGTCAGCGCGAAGTGCACACGCCCTAGTGCGAGGAGGAGGTTTCCGAAGAGATCGAGAAACTCACGACGTGTTGCACAGCAGTTGTGCACGGGCGTGGCATGACCAACAGCTGCATCCGTTTCAACCGCAAGAAGTTCAAGCACTCTAACTGAACGACTGTCCTTATCGGGTTGAGTTTTGTACCTGCAGAGATGCGCTATGGAAACCTCGTTTTGAACAGCGTGTGTTGTTTTCCACCGACGAAGCATNGAGTTTTGTACCTGCAGAGATGCGCTATGGAAACCTCGTTTTGAACAGCGTGTGTTGTTTTCCACCGACGAAGCATAGTTTACCCGATATGGTCTACTCAGGTTACACAACCAACACATGTGGGCAGATGAAAACCCTCACGCCAGCTTCATCCGTTCCCAACAACAAACATTTGCTGTCAACGTGTTGGGCAGTTATTTTTTGGGGGTGATTTTATTGGGACCTACATGCTGTCATTATGANTGCTGTCAACGTGTTGGGCAGTTATTTTTTGGGGGTGATTTTATTGGGACCTACATGCTGTCATTATGACTCGATGGTAACATGGACCTGCGATTCCTGGAGAGCACATTTCCAGAGCTCCTTGAAGACGTCCGTCCTGATATTCGACGTCAGTTGTGGTTTCAACATGGCGGCGCAACTCCTAATTTATCTCGTGACGTCCAAGAGAATTTGAACCGCAGATTCCGTGAGCAGTAGATTGACCACGGTGGACCCATTGCATGGCATGCTCGTTCTCCCGACCTCGTTCCAAGTGACTATTTTGTGTAGGTGCACTTCAAGAGCTAGTGTATGAGACTCGAATTGAATCGGAGGAAAAGCTTGTCGCTCGGGTGCCTGCTTACTGTATGCAGCACATGCCTGGGGTCTTTTAACGTGTATGACAGGCAATGGTACGTCGCTGCAGATCAGGATACCGTACTTATCAACAGTTTTTGGTAAAAAAAATTGCAAATAAATTGAAAAGTATTGATTTCATTCGCATTGTCAATCACGTCAAAATGTGCCTCAAATATCAATTTCCGACATACCGTTATTTAATAAAACGTTAGTTATAACATTGCTAGAAGTTTGAGTATTGTATTTCGTTAGAACGCTAGACTACGGTACTGGATATTTTGGGTTCGATACATGTGTGAGTAATCAATGTCTGCGCTTTTATTTTTAGGTTTCGAATACCGTGAAAATGCATGTTGTTACGAATAAGCTTTTCATTCAAATCATACCTAAAAGGGGCTATGGGCGTAGTTAAATAATTACTCATGATTAATTAAAGTACAACAGTATAAAATGAGGTTTATTGACCATAAGGATTATACAGGTTGAGTATAAAAGGATACCCCAACTTTGAAGGTCTATAATATCAAAATCAAACAACCTACAACCTTGGTTGACCCATCAAATGAACCGTGGAACTGTGAAGTTTGTTAACCATATCATCATAAATGTTTAATGGGATCACCACGAGCGGCCCGAACGACATCTACACGATAATCAAACTCGTTTCACACTCTTGTCAGCATATCCGGTGTTACGGTTTGGATGGCGTCCGTAATTCTCGTTTAGAGGTGGTCAATGTTAGCCGGCAATAGTGGACGAATTACTTGATCCTTTATGTACCCCCACGGAAAAAAATTACAAGGGGTAAGACCCGGACTTCTTGGGGGCCAGTGATGAAGAGCCTAGTCACCAGCTGCTTCTCGACCAATCAAGCGTTGCGGCAACGTCTCGTTCAGCTAGGTGCCAATGGGGTGGCGCACCATCCTGCTGGAAAATGAAGTNTCGACCAATCAAGCGTTGCGGCAACGTCTCGTTCAGCTAGGTGCCAATGGGGTGGCGCACCATCCTGCTGGAAAATGAAGTTCCCTGCCGCGTCTTCTTACTGAGGAAACAACCACTCTGTAAGCATGTCCAAATAAGGGATTCCAGTAACAGTGGGCTCGCGAAAAAAGAAAGGGCCGAAAACAGTGTCATTGGATACAGCACAAAACACGTTCACTTTGGGGGAAGCGCGCTCGTGTTCGGTGGTTTCATGTGGAGACTCCTGGCCCCATATCCACACGTTGTTCCGGTTCACCTTACCATTTGAATGGAACGGCGCTTCATCCTTAAAAACCAGCTTAGACATGAAGGCATCGTGTACCTCGTTCTGGGCAAGAACGTACGTGCAGAAATCATGTCTCANTTAAAAACCAGCTTAGACATGAAGGCATCGTGTACCTCGTTCTGGGCAAGAACGTACGTGCAGAAATCATGTCTCAGTTCTTCATCTTTTTCGGTAAGAGCCTGTACAAGCTGTAACCTGTATGGTTTGTACAGCAATCGCTTTTGCAACGCTGTCCATATCGTCGATNGGTAAGAGCCTGTACAAGCTGTAACCTGTATGGTTTGTACAGCAATCGCTTTTGCAACGCTGTCCATATCGTCGATTGAGGGATTTGCATTTCCCGGCTAGCTTGTCGAGTTGATTTTCTCGGACAGCGAACGAACGCTTCTTGAATCCGTTNTGAGGGATTTGCATTTCCCGGCTAGCTTGTCGAGTTGATTTTCTCGGACAGCGAACGAACGCTTCTTGAATCCGTTGCACATTTTCTTCGGACACACGCGGCCGCCAGGGACTTTTGCCTTTGCAAAGCCACCCTGTGTCGCGGAACTGACAAAACCAACGTACGATACTCCACCTATCGGGAGGATGACGCCCGTATTTGCTACGGAATTCACGCTGAACAGTCGTAACCGATTCACATTTAGCAAANACCTATCGGGAGGATGACGCCCGTATTTGCTACGGAATTCACGCTGAACAGTCGTAACCGATTCACATTTAGCAAAGTGAATAACATAGAACGCCTTCTGTTGTTCCATCGCCATCGTGATGCGGACTAACACACAACACATGCTCATAGTGNGTGAATAACATAGAACGCCTTCTGTTGTTCCATCGCCATCGTGATGCGGACTAACACACAACACATGCTCATAGTGTGACGACAGATGCTCCCAGTGTCATCTCTCGGCACATAAAGGAAACATTAGAACATCCACTTCACATTGACGTGTCGAATGCAAGCTCGCTTCTCCCTCACAACCTCAAACCGAGAGTTACGAACGCCATCCAAACCGTAGCACCGGACATGCTGACAGGTGCGTGGAACGAGTTTAATTATTGTGCACGTGTCGTTAGGGCCTCTTATGGTGGTCACATTGAACATTTATGAATTTATGCAAACCAACTTCATGGTACCCCGGTTCATTTTATAGATCAATAAAGGTTGTAGGTTGTTTGGTTTTGATATTATAGACCTTCAAATTTGTGGTATTCTATTACACTTATCCTGTACAATAACAATTTACGTGACTATTGATCGGGGGAGCTTAAATGGAATACCAAGATGCTAATTAATTATATTAAGTTTTATTACCGAACGCCACTACTATTACAAACTAATTGGAAAGTCCCCATCTTGTTCATGTGGCCGGAGGCTGATTCCAGGAGGCGGTTAACGACGGCCGGACACACCCTTCTTCACGGCTTCTTTGTCCACTTCCCCGATGACAAAAGACGCCGCTCCCAGTTTTACGCTGGCCTATATCGGGCACGTTCTTTAATATTTTCAGTCCCGCTTATTGGCCGGTGGAGGAGGTTCCTGCAACTGCCTTTCGCAAGGTGTTACTGCAATCACGCTTGCAACCTGGTTCAATGTTTGAAGGTGTGATCAGGCAGGCCGTCCAGTTAAGGCCTGGTCACTTCAAAGCAACATGAAGCGTAATTTTGGCCTTTTCCGTGAACAATAAGAAATTAAAATCCAATTTTTTGGAGTGTCTTATCTTTCGTGTAATCTTATCTGCTAAAGTTACTGACTGCACTTTTAACTAATGAATGGTTATTACTGACTTCACCAGACACGCAGGAATCTGTTCATTGGTTGGAATAATGAGGCTCGACCCAAGTCCTGCGCCCACCAAAATATTACACTATTGCAACACTTGAGCTCACATATGAATATATGGTCGAATACATTATAGTCAGATTAAGTTAAAGTTGCAATCCATCCCCGATTGGCCAGCAGATAGCAGAAAATTTAAATAATAAACTATTATATAAAACAATTACGCACGATTTTAGTGTTGATACTCAAATCTAAATTAACATCAACTTACTTTTAAAAACTGATCACATATCCATGTCTATCCTTTTCCAAGGTTAAGACCTTGATGACCGCGTAGGTAACTACCTAGGTGAGGTTGAAATCATCGAAATCATTCAATTTTTTATACAACGATATTGTTATTATATTGTGAAAATTAGTTATTGGTAGAGACATCTGTTTTTCGCGGTAAGATTTCCACACATGCTATATTTCAATACCCTACGTGCATAAGTAATCTTTAACTTTTTGGTGGCGTGTCTCTGTGATAAGACATTTTTCTCACTTGACTGGCCAATCGGAATTAGGCTACTCTGATCCTGTACGTCTGTGACTCGCGGGCAGACACCCAAAACGCGTGCGAGTGGAATATTTTCGCAAAAAAAAAAAAAAACAAGTGTCCTTAGTTAGTGGATTTGCACTAAAGTGGGCTAAACTAAATCTAAACAATAAAATAATTTAACTTTACTCTAGCGGCAAATCAGACTACAGGAAATTTTAAGATGTCGAAATTACTTATGTATGTAAAAGTAAAGAGAGACGATATTATTTAGCGTATTTCTAGAATGTTGTCTTGTCGGATATCGTAAAAACTGATATAATTTAGAAATAAAGCTTTTGACAAATCAATTTGCAATTTCTGTGATTTACCAACATATTTCTTCATGTTGCGTTCCACTCGACACAGCTATGACAACGCAGTGTAGTAATAAATATAATCAGACATTTTTGAGAAACGTGTTGTATAGTGTGTGTGATTTCGTTTCGAAAGCCTGCATATCACTGAACGGGGACGAATTAAATTTAACTTTTAGAAGAAAAACTTGAGATTTTGTACGTCTGTCACTGAAGAACTAAAAAGTTTATGAGTTAACTATGTGTAGTTGTGAGAATAGTACCAAATTTCAAAGACAGATACAGTACTTTACTTAGGTGGTTGTATTTACGTTCTAAGGATCTGAATAAAGTTCCTATTGCACACATCAACGTTACTCTAAACGCTAGCGCGTACAATATTATATTTCAGGCGTACTTATAAAACACACGTATTACTATTACTACTTATAACTAATGACCACCTGACCATCAGGTGTTAATCTTTAAGGAAAAATGAAAATCTTGTTTCCCCACTTTTTCCTAGGGGGATGCATCTTCGCCTTTAGTGATATAACTTTTTGGTGTCAGAATTTGGTAAGTTAAGTAACAATCAAAGAAACAAAAGAGAATTATTAACAGCATAATAATTATCTTTATATATCGCTGTGGTCCAATAATATAGAATTTTTTCCCCTGTCATTTCGCGATTATCATCTACGATAGTTGGATTTAAAATACTGATCTTTTAAATTCTGACACTTTGTTAGTGACTCCGAAAGAGTTCCTACAAAGTAATACCAAACACCGAAAAATGTGTTGAGTCCCAACTGTAATCAAACACGGGAATTCTATCGCATAAGACACGAAATGTGTGTTTTATAATACAGTGGGAACTTAAGGGGGAACTATTATTGCCATCTAGGATTTACATATTTTCCTCCATAACTTAATTTTCGGAATCAATATTTAAAAATCGAGCTAGTCACGGCATAGGGAACTTCTTAACAGTCATTTCGAAATTCATTTAATTTTTCTTGCATCATTGATTTGACATCTGTAACCGTAATCAAATATTACCTAATTATTTAATAATGTCAATCCCACACGGGAAAATACACGTACAATTGAAACCATACAAATTTAAAAAAAAAATTCGTTAAGTAGTCTTTTATGTCATGTCTGGCTTTGGTTTTTTTAAGTCTGGTCAAAAATTATCATTACGGAGATATGTAAGAAAAATCTAAAATGAAATGAAGACTGCATCNGTTTTTTTAAGTCTGGTCAAAAATTATCATTACGGAGATATGTAAGAAAAATCTAAAATGAAATGAAGACTGCATCCTTAATGTTTGCAGAGGATTATCGTAATACAATTTCAGTTCTCCGGTTAAGAACTGGCGGTAGGTAACAGCTGGGCGGGGTGACAGTTTCGTGCGGGCAGCGACTGTACACCGGGTCCCCTTTCTCCCGCGCAAACGGTCCCCGCATCGTGTAGCAGGTGCTTGCCGCGCCCCAGTAGTTCGCGCGTCCGCCAACTGTTGGCGCTAGTGTGCAGTCTCTGGAGCCCGGCTGCTGGAATCCGGCGGCGGGGAGATCGCTACACGCGCTGGGCGACGGAGGAAAAAAAAACATTTCAGAGCTGCCCTCTGTCCAGAGATACTCGAGACTACGGGCTATCGATACCATGCGGAGTCGATACGCAGCGCGCATGCTACACGATGTGAAACGGCAGCAATATATACTTATGGCGTCCTTACACTCTACGAGATAAACTTGGCGATAGCGNCTACACGATGTGAAACGGCAGCAATATATACTTATGGCGTCCTTACACTCTACGAGATAAACTTGGCGATAGCGTTCTAAACGAAAATGAATACATTATAAAACAACTCTAAGCGATACAAAATAACACTTATTACCTTACACCAAGGTTTGATTTTTCCTCGCGATAACCAAAACTACTGTTAAAGTGAAGTGTATGAAAACATAAATATTTTCAGGTCTGTGTCATCGCCCGTACTGTTATTAAATAAACTGTCCTTATTTCAAGGCCAGTGGCACTGGGAAAATGTTCCATTTTAGCCAAGGACATGGAAGTATATCCTTCCCAAGAATCATATGCACCCCTTAGACCCTGTGTAGATGGTTACTCGACGTAAGTGGCCGAAAGTTATATATTTTTTTTTCATCCCTTTCCCTTAACCATCCCCTCCAGCGCTACATCTTCATGGGACCACTCCTCTAGCTCAAGGTTTTTTTCTTTCCTTTCCCCCGCGTTTAACCTTGGAGGAGATTTGTAATTCAGAAAAGTTTTTGCGGAAGATGAGGGAATTTGGAAGCGGAAAGCAAGTTTCGGCAGTCCTGCCCCATCCCTCCTTCCACACCCCCTCTTCGACCGCCCAAAATTGTGCCTCCTCCCCGTTTTCCAACCCACACTTTCTTCCCACACACACACACCAGCGGGGCTCATGCTCCATACTAAGCTCCCTGGTATATGAGAAAAGTGTGGTGCTCGACGGGGTGGAGGGGTGTGGGTGCAGGGGTAAGGCTTTGCATAATACCACGTGCGCATGGCTCCCAATTTTGGTTTCATGAGAGGGGCTGAAGGGGGAGGGAGTGTGGGGGTGGTAGAAGTGTCCTAGTTTGTTGAGTTTGTCGACAACCACCAAGTAGGAAGGGGGNTGTAATTCATCCGCGGAGGCGTGTGTTGCCACGTCATTCCGACTACTGCTAATACCGCTTCATGACCCACCGGCCTGCACAACCGGGAGTAGCAGGTTCGAGTCCGACCTTCCAGCGACGTTAACAGCTGGGTGGAAACGGGCAGGGTGTGCATTGCCCGCCCCTAAATATACTGCAGTAGAGGGCGCCAGGATGACGTGCGTTGCTATATTGTGTACAATCTCTGAATATTTGTTATGATGCATATCCCTGGTGTTTACTATCACAAGGCAATACGTTCGTGTGCAGATTGGAGCCCGGAGAGTTGGCAACAGCGCATCACGGCGACGTTTGATAATTACTTAGACTGGCGCCTTGAGTCTAGTCTGAAGAGCAGCGTGGCATCTACCAACTCATTGCCTTGTTCTGCGTATATACGTCTTCCATTCTGACTTACATATTTCTCTCTATTATTTATACAACCCGTAATTTAGAATTAGCTCGTACCTAAATGAAAGCCATAGGCGTAGGAAGATTTGGCGAATTCATTTCAGGGCAAGACAGACGTCCAACACGTGTAAACTGAAGTGAAGTCACCTGCGCAATAAAATCACAGTTCATTAGACACGCCCTCGACGAATCTGAGCCAATAGCACACTCGCGAGGAAGTAAGTAGCGAGTGCCGTACTACCAGGTGTGAAGTAACACTGACTACGCCCTAGGGCAGCAGAGTGGAGTGGAGTAGAGAGATCTGGGCGGCTCTTAAGATCGAGGTCTTGAGAGCCGACGAGGGTGAAGCGAGGTGAATATGGAGCAGCGCCAGAACGCAAGGGCGAGGGGAACGGGAGATCACCTAGAAAACCAGCAGACCACGATTTCCACATGCGAAAATCCGGGAGCGACACCGCCGGGAATCTAAACCCGCTTAGCCTAAGTGAGAGGCGAGTAGTCTAACCGCTACACCACCGCGGCCCCCTCTGGGGCAGCAGCCAATGAAAAAAAATCTGATACTCGAGTGTGCACAGGACTGTGGAGTCTAACCAACAGGTCATTGAACTCGCGAAATTTTCCTATTCCTATTCATAAAAGAAGTAAAACTGTCTTATGAAGGGTGCCTAAAGGCACTCTTCATTACTTAGGAAATTTTTATTTTGAAACTGCTTGGGTACGTTGAAAGCCGTTGATAGCCTTGCAGTCTTCAAATAAAAGTACTTAAAAGAACTGCTGATATTTCACTTACTTTCCCTTCTGCTGGTTATATGTGGATGTGAATGTCCCCCTTTACTCTTTCAGACCCACATTAATTTAAGGTATCAGGTGTTGCAAATTAGTCATTAAAATAACTCATTAAAAAACTAAGATATACAAGAAAACGTTAATCACGTTTGGCCATGTGACTTTGACAGTTGTGTTAGTTTGAGGTAGGTCAATGCTGGGTGCATGCACAGAAGACGAAAAATTGGCCTACCTCATCTTCAGTCTATGCACAGAACTGGCTATAAATAACCTTTTTGTGTATTGTGCACACAAATTTGTATACTGGATTTAAATTGGTTAAACTCAATTTAACGTAAACCAAGTATCTCATTTATTCAATGTAAATCGATGCGGGTAGCCCCAAAACGTCTCATTATTTTCCTGTCGTATGGTTTTACATCTCATGACTGTACACAGATAAGCCGGAAGTGATTATATGTACCGGCAGTACATTCCAAACCACCTACTTTGGAACTCGGTGCTCAGATTCTTAGTCATCCTTTTAATTGGTGGAAAAAAATCACAGCACGGGCACATGTAATCCGGCCGAAAAGTTGTTTGGCAGGATTATCTATTTGGTGCCTATTTTACCAAAGACCTGTTTTGCCGGACGCACGTTCTGCCACACACCGTTAAAAATTTTTCCGTAAAATCACGGAAAAAGTACCGGCAAAAATTAATTCTGATTTCTTCATTAAATTACAGACACTTAGTTTTCTACCGAAACGTATTTTCCGTTAATATACGGAACGAACAACCTTGTTTAACGGAACATTAATATTAATAAATAACAAATGTCTGTAAATAAACAGAATAAATAACGGTATTATAAGAAAACTTAATTTTAAAAAATGGCAGAATTTCCGTAATTGTACGGAATGAATAACCCTATTTCACGAAAACTTCAGTAAAACTTGCAACAAAATTTTCGTAAATGTACGGAAAACAGTGTGTAGTTTTACGGAAACTAGGCTTCAGCAAATAACTAAATACCTGGAAACGTGCATAATATATATCGTAGCTTTAAGGAAACTGGAAGATCACGAAGAACAGAATTTTCATAAAGGCACAGAACATGCTGCATAATACGCTACAATACATAGGGGTAATTACATAATTANGAACATTAATATTAATAAATAACAAATGTCTGTAAATAAACAGAATAAATAACGGTATTATAAGAAAACTTAATTTAAAAAAATGGCAGAATTTCCGTAATTGTACGGAATGAATAACCCTATTTCACGAAAACTTCAGTAAAACTTTCAACAAAATTTTCGTAAATGTACGGAAAACAGTGTGTAGTTTTACGGAAACTAGGCTTCAGCAAATAACTAAATACCTGGAAACGTGCATAATATATATCGTAGCTTTAAGGAAACTGGAAGATCACCAAGAACAGAATTTTCATAAAGGCACAGAACATGCTGCATAATACGCTACAATACATAGGGGTAATTACATAATTAATTAAATTTACTTCAATTACGTGAATTTTAATATTAATTTTCATTAATGGTTGACAAACATCAAATGTTTTTTAAATTCTCATTTTAGATATAGTAGAGATGTGACACTGACATGGATCAAGTGGAATCATTTCAACCTGCAAACCGTAAATACATCGCATATTTTTTGCCAACAAGAATGTTTAACCAAGCATATAAATATGAGGAACTCTAATGAATATAGGGAGTTCACTGTAATCAAGACCACATTTGTTGTTTAATTAAGATTTTCCACTTTTAATTTAACAAATGAGTAGCAGCAAGTGATAATACATTTTATTACTTCCAAGTTGGGCAGTTCATGTATTTACAGCTCAACACAAAATATTCTGCGATGAAAATGAGTAACAGGAAACTCAGGCTGGAAGTGTTTAACAAATGCATGAGGTCGTGTATTTTTCATTCTGATAGGTAAATATTATAAAATAAAAATGCTTGACTTTGTATATACTGTGTATCAGTTAAGAATTCCTAAGCATGAATACATCTCCATTTTGTTTTTGGTGTGGTTAACACAGACGTGAGCTGAGAAATTATAAACCTAACAGGTTCTACCCCCGCCCCTGCCCTTGCCATATATATATA